>OZ023262.1:54677365-55277365 GCA_964006375.1 Tillus elongatus
GTGTTCTGCATTTTATGCCCTTTCATGGGTTTGTTTTTATATGTTTTTTTTTTGTATGTTAGATAATGACTCCTTAACTGTAGGTTTGGGGCCTTTTTTTATTGAGTCCCTATTATGGATTTACAATGTTTATATATATAATGCTCTGTGTAACGAGTTGCTACATATTATGTTTTGACGTGTTCCTTGCCCGTTTGGGATTTTATGAATAAAGTTGTATTATTATTATTATTATTATTTAGTTTTTACTTTTAAATACAAACATAACAATATATCCTAGACCATTTAAAATGTTTCTATGATTTGGTAAAGCAATCGACATTAGCACTGGAGTACTTTGTCACTTAAGGTTTAAATTAACTGACAACTAAATGTTGGGACCACTTGAGAATAAAGCTAAATTTAATATGGGGTCACATCACTCTTAGCTTTAACAACTGCTTGGACTCTTGCAGGCATTGTATTGACCAAAGATTGACACATTTCAACACAAAAATTGTCCCAGATTTCTTGTAGTTTTGTCCGTAAATCAGATATTGTACGTTGAGGGTGGTTTCTTAAATACTGCTTCATTTTATCCCATACGGTTTCTATAACATTTAAATTCGGACTGCCAGCTAGATGGGACAAAATCTTTACATTATTGTCACCAAACCACTTTTTGGTTGATTTTGCCGAATGGCATGATGCTCCATCTTGTTGAAATATGAAATTATTGTCGGGAAACAATTTAGGAATACTAGGCAAAAGTGTGGTTTGAAGTATCTCTTGATATTTTTGGGCATTTACAGTGCCCTCTATAAATTAAAAAAAACCTAAACCCCTTGCTGACATGCAGCCCCACACCATAATTCGCTTTGGGAACTTAACAACTCTTTCCAGGCAATCTTTATGGAAGGCTTCTGTTTTATTCCGTATTACTCGTTTACGGTGGTCTCCAACGCAAACCACAAATTTAGCCTCATCACTAAATACTATTTTATTCCACTCATTTTCTCTCCAGAGTAGTTTAGATCCTGCCTAATTATATCGGTTTTTCTTCTGAACTTCTGTTAACAGCGGCTTTTCTTTTGCCTAAATAAGACATTTTATGAGACTTTTGATACTGTATGAACCATTCGAAAGTAAGCTTACCTTGTAAAATCCCAGACCGCATTTACGCATGTATTTTTGAGTTTCCATTCGAAAAAAATTCTTATCTCAAAAAATAATGAGCCGATTTTAATAAAATTTGGCATGTACCTTCCCGTTGTAAATGGCTTTGACAAATTTGTTAGTCAGGAAAATCGGATAAGGTTTTCCGGGAAAATGTTGAGTTTTTATTCGAAAAAAATTTTTATCTCAAAGAATAATGGGCCGATTTTGATAAAATTTGGCATGTACCTTCCCTTTGTAAATGGCTGTGATAAGTTCGTTAATCGAAAAACCGGACGAGGTTTTCCGGAAAAAATTTGCGTTTTCATTTGAAAAAATTTTTATCTTAAAAAATAAAAAATCTATGATAACCAAATTTGGTAGATAAGTTTACGATATAAAAAGTAACCTATACACCAAAATTTAGATTTCTATGTTACAAGAAAAAAAAGTTTTAATAAAATATTTTGTGCCGGATCATTTCTATGAAAATTCACTACCATAACGCACTTGCTGCGTCCAGACTTTTTTTTATTAAATTAACAATAAAGTATGTTAACAATTACTTACATCACTACTTGACGTTTTACATTAATGGCCAACTGCCAATGGACAAATAAAATAATTTTGGCGTTTATACCAACGCCGCCTACAACTCATTTAAACATTTTAAGTACAAGATTTGTGCTTGTCCCAACTTTTAGTTGTCAGCAAGTTTGACCTTTCAATGAGAAGATACGCTATTCTTAATAGAGATTACTTTACCAGGGCATGAAAAGTTTCTTTAATAATATAGAATTTACTGTTATGTTTGTATTTAAAGTAAAAACTAAATAATTCAGTCGTTTGGAAAAGCCATTGTAT
The DNA here is from genome assembly GCA_964006375.1 of Tillus elongatus. Taxonomy (NCBI): domain Eukaryota; kingdom Metazoa; phylum Arthropoda; class Insecta; order Coleoptera; family Cleridae; genus Tillus; species Tillus elongatus. Next base: position 54,679,364 of record OZ023262.1, read on the forward strand.
TATTTCCGAAATGTTAGCTTGTCCCAACATATAGTTTATTGAGGCTCGTAATACTCAGTCATCAACACTGAAACTTTTGTTATACATACATACATAATCCCGAAACACGTCGAATTTAAATAATAATTTGACATTTTTCAACGTGAAAATGTGATCCTTACCTTCAACCTCATTCGAATGACAGGTACAACCCCCAATTTTTTAAAGGGGAAGTATAGGCTTGTGAAACGTCGCTTGAAAGGTCTGTTCATTCTCTATTCAAAAGTGTTATCGTTTTCAAGTTTATTGCAACAATTAAGAAGAATAAAATAAAATCATGTTGTTACCGAAATTTGCTAAATACAATAAAAAACTAAAATGTAATGCAAAATGTAATAAAATGTACTACACTAAAAAGAACTATGAATGTCAATGAAGTGGATGTTGAAAATGTTCACCGCGAACTTCTTGGCAACACCCTAATCTTAAATAAAACTGTTTTCTAACATTATTTTACATATCAGGCGTGATCGACCTAATCGTAAGCGTTATTCGTTCTTTTAAGTAATTTAAATCAAAAGGTTTAGTTCTGTACATAATGCTCTTCACATATCCCCATAAAAATAAATCTATTAAGGTAAGGTCAGGTGATCGCGCTGGCCATTCTATCGATCCTCGCCTCCCTATCCACCGATTGGGAAATATTGCATCGAAGTACTGCCGGACATTGAGTTGGTAATGTGGTGGTGCTCCATCCTGCTGAAACCATATCGTATTCACTGGAACTTGAGGGTTTCCTGGATCAGGATCTAAATTTGCCAAAGTTGGAATGACATCATTTTTAAGTAGTACCAAATAAGTATCGCCATTTAAATTACCCTCAATGAAAAAGGGACCAATGATATGGTTTTCAACAATCCCTGCCCAAACATCAACCTTCTGAAGGTATTGCGTGTGTGCTTCTCTCATCCAGTGAGGATTTGTCGTTGCCCAGTGGCGACAATTTTGCCGATTAGCATGACCGTTAAGTGAAAAAGTGCACTCATCAGAAAACATAACGTCTTCTAATTGGATAATATTGTTATCCAACATGTCCCTCATTCGCTCACAAAAATAAGTTCTATCAAAATCGTCGTTCATGAGCTCCTGAGTAGATATCATTTTATAGGGACGCATTTTATTTTCTTTTAGTATGTTAACTATCGATGCATGGCTAACATTAAATGTAGTGGATGCCTGTCTAGCCGATATATGTGGGTTTTCCACAAATTCAAGCCTCACATCTAATTTGATTTCATCACTCAGTGCTTTGGCTGCTTTTTTTTTATCTGCCTTACATGACCAAACTCGCGAAACTGCTCCTCTATTTTACTAATTGTTCCTTGGAATATAGGCGCTAAATCAGGAAATTTCTCATGAAATAGGCGAGTTACTTCATGTTGTGTTCTGGTTTTGTCTCCGTAACCAATCATTTGTATAACTGTTATTTTATGCACTTTCGTTAGTCTAACCATTTTTCAGAATTGATGTTAACATAATTCAAACTAAAATTATAATACTCGCAGTTTAAATGACAACTTATAATTACAAAACAATTTGCTTAGGCGTTTTAAACAAACTAACATTGGCTCGGAAACTCTTTAATGTATTTTTAATGGATACAATGTAAAAAGCACATTACTATGGTTTTTGCTTACTTTCTTATCTTCAAGACATAAACGGGAAATAAGTTTTGAGTATACTAATTACAATATTGTAATAAGTTTTGAATATTTTATAGCAAATTTCGGTAACCACGTGATTTTATTTTATTCTATCTTAATTGTTGCAATAAACTTGAAAACGATATATCACAAGCCTATACTTTTGCTTTAAAAAATTGGGGGTTGTACCTGTCATTCAAAGGGGAATGAAGGTAGGGATCGCAGCAAGTGTGTTATGGTGGTGAATTTTCGTAAAAATGTTTCTAATGACAATAAACCTGTTTTTAAAAGAAGAACATTTGGTTAGCAGTATAACCTATATAGTAGTAACAATGTACCATATTTATAAATATAAATCAGCTTTGTTGTTTCAAAAAGTACAAACATTTTCCGAAAATAAACTTAAAAAGGTCCCGAAAAAACTGGTCCGATTTTCCTGGACAACGAACCTCTTCAAGCTATTTTCACATCTGCCAAGATATAATTATTCACAAACACCTTTATGACCAAGAAAAATTTACCATTTTTTTTACAAAAATTGTCCTCAGTAATGTTAAAATAAATTATGTTTTTGACAAAAATTCGACAACTTTTTTTTACAATAATTTACTAAACATTTATTATTAATTACCAGAATTTCACAACAATCTTACAAAAAATGATTTCTACGGAAATTTCTCGATTTTTTCGACCAGCAATACAAACAAAAATCTTTCTGAATGCGTAATTTCCATGGGGCTCCGCTATCTGTTGGTAAAAACGCCGTATCACAGTTTGTGATGTGTGTTTGTGATTTGTGCCAAAAACGTGAAAAGTTGGAAAACAATTGAAATAACCCAAAAACGATGAGCGATATCATCTTTTTTTCGTTACAAACATGCATTATAACTCGATGGAAAATGCGATAACATAAAAATGTCATATTAAAAAAAAAGTACATCACCAACGACTTATGGGCCGCCTGTGATTATCAAAATAGGTCAACAAGATGCAGCCTGAGACACCCTATAATTAACGTATATAATTTTTTCATACCTTATATAATAAAAGGATATATTGATCTCTACCGTAGAAATGGGCCAGCCTGTATATGTGTAAATAGACAAAAACTGAAACTGACCCCGTATTTGGGTTTTAGGGGTTCTAATTCGCGCTCATTTGAAGAAATCTTTTCAAAACTCATAAATCGCGGTCTTCTCAACAAAGAACATTTTTTCGAAAATTTACTAAAATTATAGACTATTAAACCATAAACTGTATAGCTTAAACTTCTGCCAAGGCATCAGAAAGAGAGTCTATTTGAAATTGATGTGCCGAAAACATGTTAGCAAAATGAAGGACAATGATGGTTGAAGCTGAAACTTAAGGTTTTGTAAAACACACATATTATGACATTTCTTCCACATAATCCGTATTTGTTTCAGACTATTTGTCTGAAATAAGCAAATTTTGACGTTTCAAATCGCGACTTTGACGTTTTAAGAAAAAAAAAATTATACAATTTTCAAAATAATTTTTCTGCGACTTCTTGACCGTTTTGCGTCAAGAAAACCTAAGGTTTGTATGCAATGTTCAATTGGTTCTGTTAACCAGACAAAATATTTTGTTCCTGTGCTTTTCTTTGATCACCAGTGGCACCCAAATTGTGTTATTTAAATGCCTATAACTTTTTTTGTTCAACTTCGAGATCTGAATTTCGTCATGTGGGGTAAGTTTGATAGTAAAAACGAGCATGCAAAACTTGGTTGTCATAGCTTTGTCATTTTCGAAGCAACAAAATTTCCGATAGGAAATCCAAAATTTTCTCCGAGAAAAACTGGTCCAATTTCCGTGGCTAACGAACTTATCCAAGCCACTTACAAAAGGAAGGTACCTACCGGATTTCATCAAAACCGGCCCATTATTATTTGAGTTATCGGTAGGATATAGCGAAAATTATTACTTAAACTCTTTCAACGCCAACCGTAGAGACTTATCATCTTGGTTCCTACTAAATAGTCTATTGGGGAATGCGTCCAATAAGACTGATGTGGTTTTGTTGGGCGAATGTTTTTAGTTTTGTTGTTGTGTTGTATAATGCTTCACTTGCCTTGCTCACTCATCATTTTCAGCAAATCTATGCTTTTTATGTGTACGCCTGTAATACCTTTATTATTTGGGCCCAAGTGGAAGAGCAGGAAAAGGTATACCCTTCATCTGAACTCCGCCCTTAGTTGCACAGGGTGATGATAATTTTAATTTATTAATTTTTTTTTTCTATTTCTAGGTATATAATTTTCTGTCTTTTTTCTTTTCCTGTGTATATAAAGACTATTTTGTTATATATATATATATATATATATATATATATATATATATATATATATATATATATATATATATATATATATATTGTTATGGTTTATTTGGGCCTTAACTTTACACAGCTTTAAACAGGCTTATGTGGGCGACAATTATTATGTTTTACTGGTGTTATTTTATGTATGTTTAATTTGTTTATATTTAGGTAATTTTTGTGTTTATGTCTAATATTCGTAGAGTTTTAGACTGCTATATTTGTATACTTGATATTATAAAGCATAGTATGTTCTATATTTATAAAGCTAAAATTTTATATAGTTGGGCGCCTTTAAATTTCTTTATTTATTGATTATTTGGTTATAGGGTTCACTATATTATTTAGTTTAATTCATAAATCAAAATATGACACTTTTAGAATACCTGTATGTGTATATGTATATATGTAAGTAAAATTTTGTTAATTTTAATAATTATAACCAATCTTAAAATATTTTGTTTATAAAATTATTTGAATAAATTTACCTTTTTAATTATTTTGTTTGCTTCTTCTTTGTCCACGGCTTTATGTTGACTCTTTTCTGCAGGGATGTAGTGGAATGCAATTGAAAATTTCTACCTTTACCCTTTTACACCTAAATTTCTGTAGGACTTATTATTAAACTATGTACCTTGTTAGGCAATAAAATCATAGTATATAACAATTTAAAATTTTAATTTCTATTAAGGCCTGTTTTATAATTGAACAATTTGACCACAATATTAATAAATTAATCGAGCATGGCAATTTAATTTTTGTTATACATTAATTTTCTTACTGGGTCCTCTAACATTTAGCTGTTGGTCATTTAAATTAATAAAATTACTTTTAATATTGGTTTGCAGTTCGAACTGACTATTTATTGTTTGAATTTGCCGCTATATTTTCTTCATGCAAATTGCTAGCCTTTTCCTATATCCAATTTATCGTTTCTATGGCAACGGCTTCGATGCAAAATGGATATTTCATTTATTTATTATTCTCACTAGTGTAAAGTATCGACATCTATGGAGATTTATACGAGTCTCCTTGTTCTACCGTTCTAAAATCTATTATTATAGAATTTAGACGTAAATGACATTATTATAGAATTTAGACGTAAATGACATTTCAGGCTCTATAATTGTTCTTATTGACAATGTGTTATTGCTTTTAAGTTGTTTCGATCGGAAGTTACAATAATTATGTTTAAATTGCGACTTTGTTGTTAAATACCTTGGTGGCCAGCAGCGTCTCTTCAGCTACGTATAGTTTTCAATCACTATTTACTGTCAGAGCTTATTCTTCGTTACAAAAAAACATGTGCATGGTTATACACTGCGGTTTTTTGTCACGTATGATGGATTTTACTGCCAATTTTTCAATATAACTTTGATTATACACTAGTGATGGTTGTGAAGCTTGGTGTTCGCTTCGGTCTTAAAAACAGTTCCCCAACTAATCGAAGATGCCGGATATGACAAATTAATTCTCAACCAATTACATTTGTGCTTTTATCAAACTCGCAAATTGTTTTTTTGTATAGTCCAATCGTTGCTGTTCATTCACAAATTAGTCAAAATAATCACTTCCTTGAAAGTTCATGATTTATTAAACCACTGCTATTTAAATATGTGAGTACAAACACTATGTTCATACGCGCCAAGTTCAAATTTTTTTCTTTTACTGTTTACACTACACTAACCTAACATTTTGAAATTTCTTATAATTTTATTGTTAGTCAGTTTTACATTCAATTCTCAATACTTTTTAATTGTCTTTGTTTACATTGAATCTAATTTAATATAATTAATTTTCTTATAATTAATTATCTCATTCTGACTATCAAAATATATAATTTTTAATTTTACTATTTTCAATATACCACTTTTAGTTATTAAACTCAATATTAAAACCTGCATTAGGCTTCTTGTCATAGCCATATATATATATATATATATATATATATATATATATATATATATATATATATATATATATATATATATATATATATATATATATATATATATATATATATATATATATGAAGACAGATCTCCCCAATGCTGAATTTTCCGTTTACGAAAAATTTGCTAAAATTAATGCAATACTCTAATTCGATGTTTCTTATAATGATTTATTAGAATGAAGTAGAGTTAATTCGAGACAATAATTATAACAGGGTTTTATTATACTTTCACCGGTGCTCCAGATAGGAATGTTTTCAGGTTCAATGAACACCTAAGTTCAATTAAACAGTCAAAATTATAGAGGGAAAATCTTAACAAAAAACTTTTTCGCTACAGACTTTGTAAATTAATTTATTCTCTTATAAACGACTTATCTTTTTCTGACGGAACAAACTAATTGCCTGGCGCCAACGGAGAGAACGATTTTTTTCCTTAGATTGACGCTATCCTCTTGAGACTTCGTTTTGGTAACAACGTCCTCAACAGCCGATTTCTATAGAGACTTTTATTTACCCTCGATAATAGTGACTTTCCTTTGGGTACCGTTCTAAAAATTCAAAATTGGATGAATTCCTAGCTTATATTTTAGAGACTCCTTAGTAAATACTAATCAAACCCAATATTATGTATTACACAGGTCACATTTTTTAATTGTTACAAAGGGATATTTCAAAGATTTTTTAATTTATTTGTGAAATTTTGGTGAAGTAATAGCGAGACGGGAGACATATGTAAACGTATTTTTGACATTTACCCTCCCTCTGTACGTTGAGGGGTGGGGGGTAACTTTGTATTTTTGGAAAGGGTTATGTACTTTTTCTTATAAAATTGAAATATGCATAAAAAACTGGGAGTGTGTGCAAAAAAATTCGAAATGCTCTTTCGGTTACCGAATTAGGATTTATTAGGTTAAAATAGAAAAAGAAAATATTTCAATTTATTTATCAAGCCTGTTATCATCAATGTTCATGTCGATTATTATTTGCATTCATAGAGGCGCGTTATTAGCAAAATTTCATTAAAACTCGACGTTTCGGCTCCTATTTTGGAGCCATTTTCAATAGGTAAAGGAAATATATAAGGACACTCTAAGTCCTCAATCTGCCTACTCCTTAGACGATCTCCAGCGATATTTGGGGAGTAAGCAGATTGTGGCTCCGTAATCAAGCTACAACAACTTAACCCACCTTTGTCCACCCCTCTAAGGAGTAGGCAGATTGAAGCCTTAGAGTGTCCTTACATATTTCCTTCACCTCTTGAAAATGGCTCCAAAACAGGAGCCGAAACGTCGACTTTTAATCAATTCTGGACGCGGTTCAACCTCAGAATCAAGTATGTCTAATATATATATATATATATATATATATATATATATATATATATATATATATATATATATATATATATATATATATATATATATATATATATATATATATATATATTTGTGTGTGTGTATGTATCCAACCAAGAACTCCAAAAATACTTGACCATTCAAAACCAAATTTGGCAATCCCTTTCATCTTATTAATAGTTTGGATGAGTCCGTTAGACAGTTTTGACACTGAAATACTTTTAGAAAAAAATGCAAAAGCTTTTTGAAAACCCATTTATCTTTTAAATTATTAGAAGTATTACATACAGACTTGGAGACTACTTCTCTGGCTTCACTGTTGGCTTTCGTTTCTGTCGGTGAAGGGCGTAGTCAGTGCGTAAGCCAACTGGGGCAAGAGGCCTTTATGAATTCTAGATGTTCTCGGATATTCTTCAACGTTTCTGTGACTAGTTTAATAGGGGCCTCTTGCTCCAGTTAGCTTACGCGCTGACTACGCCATTCACCTACAGAAACAAAACCCAACAGTGAAGCCAGGGAAGTAGTCTCAAAGTCTGTATGTAGTATGTGTGATATAGTATTATAAGAAATCAGGTGATATTTACTTATCAGAATGTTATCTTTTAACTGCTACCTAAAAATACATATTATTTATAGTGTAAATTATAATTTCTCTACTTAGGAGAATCATTACACTGGCGACGAGGATTAAGTTTAAATATTAGAGAATTAAATTTAACAAAGTTTACAAATTAAGTAACTCAAAATGTCGATTGGTAAAATTAGTGACCCTAAGTTCAATGAAGACAAACAAACTTACATTGCACGGGTACAACAATATTTCAAAGCCAACGACGTGAAACCAGAAAAGGAGACAGCTATTCTGCTTACAGTGGTAGGCAGAGAAGCTTTTGAATTAATCACATACTTTTGTAGCCCGGCCAAACCGGAAGAAAAAACTTTTTGCCAATTGAGTGACCTAATGAAGAACCACTTGGACCCAAGACCTTTCGAGATAGCTGAAAGATATAAGTTTCGGCAGCAGAAGCAAGAAACAGGGACAATAACAGAGTTTGTAGCCACACTGAAGAAGCTGGCCAAAAATTGTGACTTTGGGACCACCTTAGATAAAAACCTCAGAGACCAATTAGTATATGGTTTGAAAAACGATGCTATTCGACAACGGTTGTTTATCGAGAAGAATTTGACGTACTCCAGGACCTATGATATAGCGACTAACATGGAGTATGCCGAAATTAACAGCGAATTAATAGAAGGTAAAAATTTGCATAAACTAAATTTAGGGTAGTTTCAGAATACGAGGCCAACGCATCAAAGGGTCAGTGTGACAGAAAAGGCCAGCTCAGCCATCAACAGAGAAAAGGCGTGCGGTCATTGTGGTAAAAATAATCATGAGGAACGTAATTGTTACTTCAAAAGAGCTATTTGTTATAAGTGTAACCGATTGGGCCATGTAAGTTCTGTATGTAAATATGTAAATAGTAATCGTAGAAAACATTATCAAAATAATTTTAATATTTCAGATTCAGTTATGGAAGAAACAAGCGAAGTTGATGATAATTTTAATTTGAGTTTTTTTAACATAAAACTGTGTCAATTAAAGTTAAACAAGTAAATATTTTAATGGAAATCGACACCGGTTGTCCTCTTTCTGTTATTTTAGATAAATTTTATTTTAAATATTTCCACCAATGTAAACTTTTCAGCTCCAATTTGGTTTTGAAATCGTACGTAGGTCAGCGCATTCAAATCTGTGGCTATATTTGCGTTACAGTAAGTTATAAAGAAACAGTGGAAAATAAGTTGAAATTATTTATTACAAAAAGGGGGGGGGGGGGTACCACCTTTGATCGGGCGTAACTGGATCAATTATTTAAATATTTCTCTTGATTTAATATTAAAAATAAATTATTTCTCATCAGTGGAATCAAATCAATTGTCTGAACATATTGTTAACCAGCTACTAGCAGTGTATCCAAAAGTTTTAGAAAATACATTAGGCACTTGTAATATTGGTAAAGCAACTTTACATCTGAAATCTAATTCTACACCAGTATTCTGCCATGCTAGAACGTTACGTTTTGCTCTCAAAAATAAGGTTGAAGTCGAACTAGACAAATTAGTAAATCTAGGAATATTAAGTCCAATAAATTATAGTAATTGGGCGACGCCAATTGTCCCCGTATTAAAAAAACTCGGGACTCAGCAAGTGCGTTATGGTAGTGAATTTTTATTAAATGCTTCAAATTTAAATAACTCAATTTTCTATACACTTAGAGAGTTTAATTTCAATACGTACTAAGGTTTTTCCTAAGGCAAGATATCCGCAAAATTTCATTAAAATAACTTTGTAATTTTCGGAGAAAAAAATTTTTTTCGAAAGAAAATTTAAAATTTGAATAACTCAATTTTCTCTAAACTTAGAAAGTTGAATTTTGGTACGTAGTAAGGTTGAGGCAACATATATAATAAATTTCATTAAAACAGCTTTGTTACGTTCGGAGAAAAAAAATTTTTTCGAAAGAAAACTCAAAATTTTTTCGGGAAACCCCGTCTGATTTTTCTGGATAACGAACTCATCCAAGCCATTAATAAAAGACAGGCACTTACCAAGTTTCATCGAAATCGGGTAATTATTTTTTGAGTTATCATATATATATATATATATATATATATATATATATATATATATATATATATATATATATATATATATTTATATAATATATATATATATATATATATATATATATATATATACATATAAAAATTAAACATATTTACAAATGAACTTTAATAAGATATTATGCTGTGACAATACCTCTCTCAAGCACCCTAAAATATAATCAAAATGTGCACAGTTATATATGTTTTATTTCTTTTTCCCTTGTCTTAATACACTACATATTTTATGACAGTCGATTTAATTTACTTATTTGATTTCATAAATAGTCGGTTAATAGTGACTTGGAATGAAGTAGACACCACATCTTCAAACATATTAAGAGAATATGAGTAAATCAACAGCAACTGGGAATGAATTCGGTCAGTCCCCCAGCCACGTGGTTAAAAAACACTGGCTGTATGAGTGGTTACAACTCTCCCTCTAAATAAAAGGACTGTAACAGCAGCAGAAGCAGAAGTCAATGGAAGCTGTGTGTATTCGGAAAGAAACTATTGACTATTAATAACAACAATTGACTAAAAACGCTGCGAGTTGTAAGGAAAAAAATAATTATACTACAGAGGTGATAAATGATAATAAATTACAATAGGGTTATATATAATCGTAAATGCTTCCAATGATTAACAATCAGTGAATTCAGTAACTTAAAAAAATGAATTTCATGAGTCAATGACAATAATAGAAGCATTGACTAACCAACAGCAACCACATATTTATGATTTAAACATAAATGTTTCAAATTTGAATAGCTCAATTTTCTGTAACCCTAGAAAGCTGAATTTTGGCACATAGTTATGTATTTCCCAAAGCAATATGTAGACCAAATTTTATCGAAATTTTCGGTAAAAAAATTTTTTTGAAAGAAAACTCAAAATTTTCCCGGAAAACCGCGTCCGATTTTCCTGGCCAACGAACTCATCCAAGCCATTAATAAAAGAAAGGCACTTGCCGAGTTTCATCTAAATCGGTTAATTATTTTTTGAGTTATCAGACGGATACATATATATATATATATATATATATATATATATATATATATATATATATATATATATATATATATATATATATATATATATATATATATATATATATATATATATATATATAAACATATAAACATTCAAACTGACCCCGGATATGGGTTCTAGGGGTCCTAATTCGCGCTCATTTGAAAGAATTTTTGCAAAGTCTCACCATCGATACCTCTCTATTAGTGAATTTTTTTAATAAAAATTCACTAAAAAATGGCGAAATCAGAATTTGTGGCGATTTTAAAGTTACTTTGAATCCCAAATTAAATATAGATAAATATCCCTTACCAAAAATAGAAGATTTGTTATAGAATGTTCGAAATGGACAATATTTTACAAAAATTGATTTATCACAGACATATGCAGAAATTGAATTGGACAATGATTCAAAAGAACTGGTTACTATAAATACTTACAAAGGTTTATTTAGATACAACCGATTACCCTATGGAGTTGCTTCCAGTCCGGGTTTTTTTCAATGAATTATCCAATATATTTTTGCAGGTATTGGACGACATATTGTTGTCTTCAACAAATAAAGAAAATCATGCGAAACTTTTGCATAATGTTTTCAGCAGACCAAATAAATTTGGATTAAAAATCCAATTATCTAAATGTACATTTTGTAAAAATGAAATTAATTATTTGGGTTATGTTATAAATAAACACGTCACCAGAAAAAATGCAGGCTATTCGTAAATGCAAAATTCCCAGCAATTTTACAGAACTGAAAGTATTTTTAGGACTTGTAAATTTTTATTCCAAATTTTTAAGCCAAGCATCCTCTGTTTTATCTTCACTTTATCAATTGTTAAAGAAAAATGCTCCTTTTAAGTGGACACATGAGCAACAAAATTCTTTCGAACTCATGAAACAAGATATTTGTTCATCTAAGGTATTAGCGCATTATAATCCAGACTTGCATTTAATTCTCTCTAGTGATGCAAGTAATTATGGAATAGCTGCTGTAATATCTCATAAATATACAAACGGCGATGTAAAACCAACAGCCTTTGCTTCAAGAACATTATCATCTGCCGAAGTGTCGTATTTACAAATAGATTAAGAAGCTCTTGCAATCATATTTGGAATTAAACGGTTGCACCAATATCTATCTATATGGCAGAACATTCACACTTTTAACAGACCATAAACCACTTATATCTATATTCGGTGACAAAAAAGGCATTCCCATTTTTGCAGCCAGTAGGTTGCAAAGATGGAGCGTCATTTTGTCCGCTTATCAGTATAATATGAAATATATTAAATCGGCACAAAATAGTAATGCCGATGCATTGTCATGATTGCCGGTAAACGAAAATAACAAATGTGTTGAGAGTCAAGATTATATTCACCTGTTTTATTTACAAGAAAATTTACCAATCGATTTAAAAGAAATTCAAGCGGAAACAAAAAAGACTTTACGTTAAATAGATTAATTAAATATTGTCTGCACGGTTGTCTAAATCGTATTGATCAAGTAAAGGAAAGTATAAAATCATATTATCCAAAACATGATGAATTACATGTAGAATATGCTAAGTGAAGATTGGAACCTGTGATGAGCACTGATAAGTACACTTGGAGAACCCAAATCACCACAACACATTTTAAAAGACCTGACAATGTTTCATCCTCTGATGACGATAACTTGGTTAGTGAAACGATCGTCATGTCTTTTAAAATGTGTTGTGGTGATTTGGGTTCTCCAAGTGTACTTATATGTAGAATATGGTTTTATTTTTTGGGTTACAGACTTATAATTCCAGAAATACTAAAACAATTAGTCATGAAAGAATTGCATTTGAGTCACTTAGGGGTAAACAAGTGTAAGGATTTTGCAAGATCTTATGTTTATTGGCCAAAGATGACCGTGATATTGAACACATGTGTACAAATTGTAATATATGTAACATAGTTAGACCTAATCCTTCCAAATCAGGTTTACATCCGTCATCCGTGGCCTCCAACTTCAAAACCGTGGTCACGAGTACATGTGGATTTTTTAGTGCCTATTTTTGAAAAGAAATATTTGATAGTCATAAATTCATATGCGAACTGGCTAGAGGTAATAGAAATGAATTCAACTACAGCTAAATGTACTATATCTAGATTACGCAATATTTTTTCACGATTTGGTTTACCTGATATAATAGTATCAGATAACGAACCGCCTTGTCAAAGTGTTGAATTTAATTCTTATTTGCAAAGTAACGGCATAAGACATATATTCTCCCCACCATTTCATCCCAGTAGCAACGGTCAAGCCGAAATCTATGTTAAACACGTTAAGTTAGCATTAAAAAAGGCTCGGGCAGAAGGTGACAACTTACAGGTAGCTTTAGATAGATTTTTGTTTGATCATAGAAATAGTGCACATGATACAACTGAGAAAAGTTCCGCTATGATAACGAAATTAGTAGAGAAATTAAACAGTTGCAACAAAATAATAAATATGGTGGTAAGCCACAGAAAGCTTTAAATGTAAACGACCCAATTTTATCCAGAGATTATACAAATCCTAATAACCCTTCTTGGAAAAAATGTACGATTTGAAAACCGAGGAGCAGCATAACATATGAAGTGAAATCTGGGGGTGGTAATACTGTCAGGCATAGAGATCAAATTATTCATTTAATTAAAAGGAGTAACCATCGTCAGTTTTTGGCATCTTCAGATTTTAACTCAAATGATGATAATGTAAATGTTGAAAGTAAGAGCACAGTGCCCAGCGATAATGTTAATAAAAATAAGACGCTTCCTGTATCACAAGAATCTGATAATGAAAGTGAAGTGATAAGTGTCGAAAACCCGTTGACCGCAAGTGTAAACAGTGATACACAGACGGTTCCGAGATATGATTTCCGACCGAGAAATAATCAATAACAAAAATTAAATTATATATTTTATATCGCGATTATATTTTGTACAGCTGCGCGACTACATTAATTTTTGTAAAAATGTTTATTTAACTCGCAACTTGTAAATATGTACCTATATACCTACATACTGCATTAATACTATTGACTTCCGGAAAATTATATAAAAGAATAGTATCTGCTTCGGGATAAGTATTTCTAAACAGGAAAATTCCACCCCAAACGCTAATAGTCTTTCTTTCTGATTTTTTATTTATTCTACTAATATTTTCCTGTTGTGCTTGTTTTCCCATGACCTTCGATTTTTCCTATTAAAAAATCCTACTGTGAAAAATGGATGATTCATCAGTCTATAATTTTTTAATGAAGTAATCCGGAACTTCATCCAACTTTTGAATCATCTGGCAGCAAAAGTCCAGCCTTTTCCTTTTATTAGCCTGTGTTAAAACTTCTTTATATATTCTGTAGTTGTTATTTTTAATGTACGTTGGATCTTAGGATAACTTTTACCTAATTGATCGAGTGCATTATTTATAATGCATTCAGAATTTTCTAGAAAATAATACAATATTTCAAAAAGTGAATTCGTGAATGGATGTGGAAGGGCTTATCTTCGAAATGAAATAGTGTATATAGCTGGTCTTGCTGGTATGCTTGAACTTCACGCTTTTTTCTACTAAAACTTGAGGTATTATTCACATTTCGGTAAATATTTTTGAACGTATTTTCTGATATTTATAGAATTGGATAAAACACTCTATCTGCTCTTTTTGCTGCACGTTTATTTTTGTTATTTTGTTTATAACAGATAAATATTTTGAAATTTTCTTCCTCACTGTAAACCATTTTGATTATCTCATTAAAGAAATGACACTTATCAAATATAGTAGCTGTGATTTTTAACGCTTACTTTAATAATATTAACTTTTCCATATTTCCAGTAACTAGTTTAGCTGAGATATTCGACGTTTTGCATACAGACTTTGAGAATACTTCTCTGGCTTCACTGTTGGTTTTTGTAGGTGAATGACGTAGCCAGCGCGTGAGCTAACTGGAGCAAGTGGCCCTTCGATTTCTGGAAGTTCTAGGATGTTCTTCAATGCTTCTGTGACTATAGTTTCGCTGTTGACAGCATTTTCAGACAGATTAAAATTGAATTAGTACGAAATCAACTACAAATAAATATATGTTGCTATGTTATGATATGATGTTTTGATCAAAAAATTTTATCAAATTGAAAATAAAATGAAACACACATGACAGATGCGGTTTTCAAAATGTCTATGTGATGTATGTCAATATTTAACATAAAAACTAGAACTAGCCTATAATAACTATGATAACAGTTACAACAATAAAATAACTAAACAATAACAGTATAAAAGTAGTCTCTATACAACGAAAATATCGACATACATCAACTCATTATTTTATTACAACTTTTTTGAAATAATAGTTAAATTTATTTTCTTTGACATATTTAATTAGAAAGAAGAATATCCAAGAAAGGGGAAACCATTAAATCAGTTTGATCGTTTAAAACAAAGTAGTTATTGTCGTGTGTGTGCCTTTTGACTTCTAAAGCTTCAAAAAAGTCTAGTTTACGTTTGTCATTATAAAAATGTATTGGTTGTATGCGGTTATTTATTGTAGGTCTATGTTCGGTATCAATAATATGTTTTGCAAATGTAGATTTGTCAGCGTGGTTATTTCTAAATACAGAAATATGTTCTTTGTATCGGGTGTTAAAATTTCTAGAAGTTTGACCTATGTAGATAGCGTTACAATGTGTACAAGCTAATTTATAAACTCCAGCTTTTGTCAAGAAACAAGATTTTTCTTTCGCGTTAAATAACAAATCACGCGTCGCTTTGTAAGATTTAAAAGCTACCTTTGTATTTGTACAAGTGTTTAAAATTTTTGAAATGTTTTCTGAAATGGTTCCAAAATAAGTTATCGAAACGTATCTGTTGTCTTCTTTGTCTCTAATATTTGGATAAATTAAATTAATCGCTAATTTGTATTCTTTTCTCTCTATCATTTTATCTATTATTTTACAGAGTAGCCATTATTAAATGCTGTTTGCTTAATTATTGAAATTTCTTTTTCAAAATTGTTTTGTGCCATAGGTATTGAAAATGCACGATGTATCATAGAATGATAGGCTGACAGCTTTTGTGAAAAAGGGTGACATGAATCGTATGGTATGGTTGTGTCAGTGTAAGTTGGTTTTCTATATATTGAAAAGTCAAATGAATTATTTTCTAATTGTATAATTGTTAAGTCTAAAAAGTTTATACAACTGTTAGCTTCTTCTTCTAAAGTAAACTTAATATTTGTGTGTAAACTATTAATAAAATTTAAAAATTCATTTAATTCTGTATGACTACCTTGAAAACATGCTAAAATATCATCTACGTATCTGTACCAAAAGACAATATTATGTGAAAGTTATGATGTTAAAATTTGGTTTTCTAAGTTTTCCATAAATATGTGGGCTAATAAAGGTGACGACGGACTACCCATAGGCAGACCTTCATTTTGCATCTAAATTTTATTAATAAAATTAAAATAGTTTTGTTTTATACATTCATTAAAAAGATTCATTATTTCTTGTCTTTTTTATGACATTTACGTTCTTTTCTATTAAAACGTTTTCTAATAGAGGTAAACATTTTTAGGGGGTATCTTAGAATACATGCTACAAACATCAAACGAGACTACTTTACTATTTGTGGGAATAATTAAGTTATTTAATTTTTGTGTAAGTTCATAAGAATTCTTAACTGAATATTTTGGAAAGTAATTGTATTCTTTAATAAGTGAAACCAGTTTGCTCGCTATCTTATGATTAGGTGTATTAACATAGCTCACTACTGGTCTCACCGGTATATTTGGCTTATGAATTTTTAGGTGGCCATATAATTTTGGTGGTTGCGGGCTTTTATATAAAAGATATTTCTTTTCTTGTTGACTAAACAGAGACACATTTTTAAGTTCATTTTTTAGTTTTGTCTGAAATGCGTTTGTTGGGTCTCTCCTAATTTCTGTTAAATTTTCTGTAGTAATAAAATCATTAATTTTAATGTTATGTGCGTCCCTACTTATAGCTATTATAGAAAAGAACGTAAATGTCATAAAAAGACAAGAAATAATGAATCTTTTTAATGAATGTATAAAACAAAACTATTTTAAATTTAATAATAAAATTTATATGAAAAATGAAGGTCTGCCTATGGGTAGTCCGTTGTCACCTTTATTAGCCAACATATTTATGGAAAACTTAGAAAACCAAATTTTAACATCAGAACTTTCACATAATATTGTCTTTTGGTACAGATACGTAGATGATATTTTAGCATGTTTTCAAGGTTTCAAGTCATACAGAATTAAATGAATTTTTAAATGTTATTAATAGCTTTCACACAAATATTAAGTTTACTTTAGAAGAAGAAGCTAACAGTTGTATAAACTTTTTAGACTTAACAATTAGAAAATAATTCATTTGACTTTTCAATATATAGGAAACCAACTTACACTGACACAACCATACCATACGATTCATGTCACCCTTTTTCACAAAAGCTGTCAGCCTATCATTCTATGATACATCGTGCATTTTCAATACCTATGTCACAAAACAATTTTGAAAAAGAAATTTCAATAATCAAGCTAACAGCATTTAATAATGGCTACTCTGTTAAAATAATAGATAAAATGATAGAGAGAAAAGAATACAAATTAGCGATTAATTTAATTTATCCAAATATTAGAGACAAAGAAGACAACAGATACGTTTCGATAACTTATTTTGGAACTATTTCAGAAAACATTTCAAAAATTTTAAACACTTGTACAAATACAAAGGTAGCTTTTAAATCTTACAAAGCGACGCGTGATTTGTTATTTAACGCGAAAGAAAAATCTTGTTTCCTGACAAAAGCTGGAGTTTATAAATTAGCTTGTACACATTGTAACGCTATCTACATAGGTCAAACTTCTAGAAATTTTAACACCCGATACAAAGAACAAATTTCTGTATTTAGAAATAACCACGCTGACAAATCTACATTTGCAAAACATATTATTGATACCGAACATAGACCTACAATAAATAACCGCATACAACCACTACATTTTTATAATGACAAACGTAAACTAGACTTTCTTGAAGCTTTAGAAGTCAAAAGGCACACACACGACAATAACTACCTTGTTTTAAACGAGCAAACTGATTTAATGAATTCCCCTTTCTTGGATATTCTTCCTTCTAATTAAATATGTCAAAGAAAATAAATTTAACTATTATTTCAAAAAAGTTGTAATAAAATAATGAGTTGATGTATGTCGATATTTTCGTTGTATAGAGACTACTTTTATACTGTTATTGTTTATTTACTTTATTGTTGTAACTGTTATCATAGTTATTATAGGCTAGTTCTAGTTTTTATGTTAAATATTGACATAGATCACATAGACATTTTGAAAACCTCATCTGTCATCTGTGTTTCATTTTATTTTCAATTTGATAAAATTTTTTAATCAAAACATCATATCATAACATAGCAACAGATATTTATTTGTAGTTGTCATGATTTCGTACTAATTCAATTTTAATCTGTCTGAAAATGCTGTCAAGCAGCGAAACTATAGTCACAGAAGCATTGAAGAACATCCTAGAACTTCCAGAATTCGAAGGGCCACTTGCTCCAGTTAGCTCACGCGCTGGCTACGTCCTTCACCTACAAAAACCAACAGTGAAGCCAGAGAAGTATTCTCAAAGTCTGTATGCAGTATGGACAAGTTTCACCAAGTAAGGGCAACAACAATCAATTGAATATTCGACGTTTAATACCACCAAAAAAAAATGGTTTAAGTTAGGGGTAACATATAGTATATTTTTGAAATCAGGAGAAAAAGATCATTTCAAAAATTTAATAATATACAGAATATCCTATTAAAAATATTATTTTTTATCCGTAATATCCGTAATAAATCTGCACCTCACTGTACTTTTGATAGCCTTTTAAAAAAACTTAGTCTTAACCACACAACTTTTGTTTTAACTTTTTTCTATTGACAATAATAACAAGGATATGGAGTGGGAAATTTTTAATGAATAACACTCTACATAATCAACAAATTTTTGTGTAAAAATATTTCGAATTTTCGCAGATATTTTTTTAGTGTTCTCGTAGAAATCTTGTGCTTTTGTAAAATTTTGTAAAATATAGTCAATTAATAATTAATGCTTTGAGCTTGCAAAGTCACGTGAAAATATTGTTTTCCAATTTTCGGACAAAATTTGGTTCGCAAATAAAAACTTTTTAGTGTATCTTCGTAAACAGATTTTTATACAGGGTCGCTGATAAGTCTGGAAACGGTCGATTATCCGGGAAAATATACAAGGTGTCGAAAAAAGTTTTATACAAAAGTTTTTGGGTTCTTCAATGTCTACTAGGCGGTGATAATTTCATTTATACAGGGTTGGTCATACAGGCGTGGCACACCAATATTAATTTTTTTTTAATGGAACACCCTATATATTATTCGATATTTCAATCCTTCTCTTAATTTTGAGCAACATTTATCAGAAGCATGATGTACATAAACTCAATCGTTTCCGGGTAAAAAAATAAATAAAAATAAACGCTACTGTTTTTAAAATCTATTGGATGAAGAACAAAAATAAATGAAAAGTAGAATATCTCTTGAAAACAATCTGTGAGTGTGAAAAGAACCGGTTGCGATGTTTTTAACATTGTTTGGAATCCCAAGATAAGATAAGATGCCCATAAGAAACGCAGTATTATTCTTTTGTTTTAAAATGTTTCCAGGACAACGAATGTCAAACATTCATTCAGTGTCAACAGTTTTGAAACATTAGTAATTTAGTGTCAACAGTTTTTGTGCAAAATGGCAAGTTTAAGTGAAACCGAACGTATCGAAATTTTAATGATGATAGGGTACGGTGATAGAACACGAAGTTTTGCTCAAGTGGTGATTATGTTCAATGAGTTGCATCCTGATCGATCTCCAAATCCACAGTTTCGAAAACTTTGCATCGTTTTCACGAAACTGGCGGTATCAAGGATAAACCTAGAACTGGAAGGCCAGTAACCGTTACAAATGAAGAAAATTCTTTGAATGTAATATTGGATGTGGTGGAAAATCCGAAAACTTCGGCACAGCAATTGGCTTTAAATCACAATATGAGTCGATATTCAATTCAAAAGATTACGAAGCGGGAAAAGTTCCGTCCATATAAAATTCATTTATTGCAAGAACTGAGTGAAGACGATTTTGATCGCAGAATCGAGTTCTGTGAACTTATTATGGAGAAGTTACGCCAAAATTTTAACTTTGCCAACCACATTTTGTTTTCCGACGAATCTACATTTTGTTTGAATGGACAAGTCAACCGACACAACTGTAGGTACTGGTCAGACGAAAACCCACATTGGATGGAACAAATTCACACCCAAAGACCGCAAAAAGTAAATGTTTGGTGTGCTATTATTGGTGGACATATCATAGGACCTTATTTTATACACGGTAATTTGAACTCTGCTCGATATTTGACACTTTTGCAAGAATCAATTGTTCCAGACGTAAGTCGATTATTTCCGAACAATAACGACCCAAATCTACCAGCGGAAGAAATATGGTTTCAGCAGGATGGGGCACCCCCTCATTTTGGAATTGAGGTACGGGAATATCTGAATCAAACCTTTCCTGGCAGATGGATAGGGCGCAGGGGAACTATTAAATGGCCAGCTAGGTCTCCCGACATGACGCCGCTTGACTTTTTTTTGTGGGGTCATGTAAAAAATTTAATTTACCAAAATAGACCGCAGAATATTGAAGAGTTGCAAGCAAGGATTGTGCATGAAATTAATAACATTCCTCAAAACGCTCTTGTAAATGCAGTGCAATGTTTTGTTAAGCGAATTCATTATTGTCAGGAGGTCAATGGAGAACACTTTGAACATCTTATAAAATAGGATTCCAAACAATGTTAAAAACATCGCAACCGGTTCTTTTCACACTCACAGATTGTTTTCAAGAGATATTCTACTTTTCATTTATTTTTGTTCTTCATCCAATAGATTTTAAAAACAATAGCGTTTATTTTTATTTATTTTTTTACCCGGAAACGATTGAGTTTATGTACATCATGCTTCTGATAAATGTTGCTCAAAATTAAGAGAAGGATTGAAATATCGAATAATATATAGGGTGTTCCATTAAAAAAAATTAATATTGGTGTGCCACGCCTGTATGACCAACCCTGTATAAATGAAATTATCACCGCCTAGTAGACATTGAAGAACCCAAAAACTTTTGTATAAAACTTTTTTCGACACCTTGTATATTTTCCCGGATAATCGACCGTTTCCAGACTTATCAGCGACCCTGTATAATTTTCGTAAACCGATTTTTATATAATTTTCGTTTGAAAATCTTCGTGAAAAGTTTTGTTTGAATTTTTGTCAAAAGCTCTTTGTGATAAATTATTTCTTGACAGGGGTAGTTTTTGCATAAACCGCTTTCATAGGTTCGTTGATTAGAAAACACGGACCATTTTTTCGAGAGATTTTTAGGTATATGTTTCATGGCTTCTACTATCTACCAAATTTAATTTATTTATTCCAAAAAATACATCTTCGAAATGAAAAACGTTTTTATGAAAATCGCATCAATCACGCACGTTTTATATATTTTTTCGGTGCAGTTTACTGAAAAACGTAGTCCTAAAATGAACTTTCATAATCTAACTTCAAAGCACTCTAAATACACGAGTTTACGCCATTCACATGTTTATTCTATCACATAATGGGTCAGTGATCTGTGAGATATTTAATCTTTAAAGGTCAATGCCTATTTACTTTTCACTTAGGCTGTTATCGATTGGTGGAGAGAGGTATTATATGTTATGTAAAAGAAACGTGAGATTATGGTTCTGATTTAGGGATCCAGAGACCCCGAGGTAAATGCAGACATATCTTGCTACAGATGTTGCTGACTATCAATCTGATAAGCTGCTTTCAATATGATTGCTACATCATCCCGAACGACAGAAAGGGGATTTACGGAAAAAATGACGTACATGGCATTAGCCATAGGCGTCTGTGCAATTTTAATTTTAAGTTTTTACCAAATGAGACAACGCTCTTCAAAATATTATATAGGGTCCCAATATGTATAGAATAATGGTTTTACACAGCCGTAGCCACAAATGACATTGAAAGGAAAACCGATTAGAATAAAAGTTTTAAAGAATATCCATGTGTTAAGGAACGGAGGATATTTAGGGAGTAACTTGTCGAACTTAGACTTAGTAACGATGTAATAAACTTTAATAAAATATTCATTGATTGTTGTTGCCCTTACTTGGTGAAACTTGTCCATACTGCATACAGACTTGGAGACTACTTCTCTGGCTTCACTGTTGGTTTTTAGTGGTGAAGGACGTAGCCAGCGCGTGAGCTAACTGGAGCAAGTGGCCCTTCGCATTCTGGAAGTTCTAGGATGTTCTTCAATGCTTCTGTGACTATAGTTTCGCTGCTTGACAGCATTTTCAGACAGATTAAAATTGAATTAGTACGAAATCATGACAACTACAAATAAATATCTGTTGCTATGTTATGATATGATGTTCTGATCAAAAAATTTTATCAAATTGAAAATAACATGAAACACAGATGACAGATGAGGTTTTCAAAATGTCTATGTGATGTATGTCAATATTTAACATAAAAACTAGAACTAGCCTATAATAACTATGATAACAGTTACAACAATAAAATAACTAAACAATGACAGTATAAAAGTAGTTTCTATACAACGAAAATATCGACATACATCAACTCATTATTTTATTACAACTTTTTTGAAATAATAGTAAAATTTATTTTAACATCAGAACTTTCACATAATATTGTCTTTTGGTACGGATACGTAGATGATATTTTAGCATGTTTTCAAGGTAGTCATACAGAATTAAATTATATTAATAGCTTTCACACAAATATTAAGTTTACTTTAGAAGAAGAAGCTAACAGTTTTGTAAATTTTTTAGACTTAACAATTAGAAAGTTAGAAAATAATTCATTTGACTTTTCAATATATAGGAAACCAACTTACACTGACACAACCATACCATACGATTCATGTCACCCTTTTTCACAAAAGCTGCCAGCCTATCATTCTATGATACATCGTGCATTTTCAATACCTATGTCACAAAACAATTTTGAAAAAGAAATTTCAATAATTAAGCAAACAGCATTTAATAATGGCTACTCTGTTAAAATAATAGATAAAATGATAGAGAGAAAAGAATACAAATTAGCGATTAATTTAATTTATCCAAATATTAGAGACAAAGAAGACAACAGATACGTTTCGATAACTTATTTTGGAACCATTTCAGAAAACATTTCAAAAATTTTAAACACATGTACAAATACAAAGGTACCTTTTAAATCTTACAACACGACGCGTGATTTGTTATTTAACGCGAAAGAAAAATCTTGTTTCCTGACAAAAGCTGGAGTTTATAAATTAGCTTGTACACATTGTAACGCAATCTACATAGGTCAAACTTCTAGAAATTTTAACACCCGATACAAAGAACACATTTCTGCATTTAGAAATGATTACGCTGACAAATCTACATTTGCAAAACATATTATTGATACCGAACATAGACCTACAATAAATAACCGCATACAACCACAACATTTTTATAATGACAAACGTAAACTAGACTTTTTTGAGGCTTTAGAAGTCAAAAGGCACACACACGACAATAACTACCTGGTTTTAAACGAGCAAACTGATTTAATGAATTTCCCTTTCTCGGATATTCTTCTTTCTAATTAAATATGTCAAAGAAAATAAATTTAACTATTATTTCAAAAAAGTTGTAATAAAATAATGAGTTGATGTATGTCGATATTTTCGTTGTATAGAGACTACTTTTATACTGTTATTGTTTAGTTATTTTATTGTTGTAACTGTTATCATAGTTATTATAGGCTAGTTATAGTTTTTATGTTAAATATTGACATACATCACATAGACATTTTGAAAACCTCATCTGTCATCTGTGTTTCTTTTTATTTTCAATTTGATAAAATTTTTTGATCAAAACATCATATCATAACATAGCAACAGATATTTATTTGTAGTTGTCATGATTTCGTACTAATTCAATTTTAATCTGTCTGAAAATGCTGTTAAGCAGCGAAACTATAGTCACAGAAGCATTGACGAACATCCTAGAACTTCCACAATTCAAAGGGCCACTTGCTCCAGTTAGCTCACGCGCTAGCTACGTCCTTCACCTACAAAAACCAACAGTGAAGTAGTCTCCAAGTCTGTATGCAGTATTTAATAAAATAACTAAACTTTAACAATGCTTACAACTAATTTAACCGAATGAAATTTAAAGCCTAAATCTTTACATACTGAATCTTAAGCGAAAAGTCTCTACTTCTCTCTACATGAATAAAATCAAAGTCTCGCGTCTTTACATCTTAAGAATCTAATCAAAAGTCTTCTCAATGTTTATCAACAATACTACTTATAACTTTTACATGGTTTACATCATACATAATTGCAGACCTCAGCAATCAGCATTCCTTGTGCTGTACGCTGCAATTTGAACTTGTTTATTATTTAGATAAATATGTAGTAGTTTTTTAATGCCAATGTTATTGATACATCTGTGACCTACTACTACATAAAAATTTACATTAATGGTCGTAACAAATTTACTTATAACTGAATTTTAATTATAAATTGAATGATCTTAACAAATATATTTCCACGCTTACGACTACCCTTCTGCATAGCTTATTGTTCTCTGAACACCATGCGGTTTTCATCTCTATGCTAAAAACCTGATATATCAGTTGTCAACAGTGATGTTATCAATATGTTTTTCAGACAAAGAGATGCAGGGTGTCAACAGGAAAATCAGGCAATCCCTGGTCGCCAAAGTTTTTAAGTTATAAAGATCAAATTCTGGTGACGTCATAGGCATGGGAAAACGCAATTTTTCACATACTAGAGACATTCACATCACTTCCGGTTACACCGTTTTTTTTAATGAAAGTTATCCAACTTAGTTAACAGTATAAGCTATATACCTACAAAATGTACCTAATTGCATCATTCATTGTTTAATAAAGTACAAAAATTTTCCGAAAATTAACTTAAAATGTTGCCAAAACAACTGGTCCAACTTTCTTGGCCAACGAACCTCTCCAAGCTATTTACACACCTGCCAAGAAATAATTATCCACAAAAAGTTTTTGACAAAAATTTTAAAAGTGTGGCGCAGCAAGTGCGTTATATGGTAGTGAATTTTGATACAACTATTTTTAATGGCAATTTTTGTGTGTGAAGCAAACAGGCATCTAATTAGGTTACCGGTATAACCTATATAGTAGAAACAACGTAACATATTTCATCAAAATAACTTTATTGTTTGAAAAAGTAGAAAAATGTTTCAAAAATAAACTTTAAATGTTCCCGAAAAAATTGGTTTCGTTTTCCTGGCTGACGAAACTCTTTGAGCTATTTACACACCTATCAGGATATAATTATTCACAAAAACTATTTTGACGAAACTTCGAACAAAAAATTAGCATGAAAATTTGCAAACAATTTTTTTCACCAAAATCAGAAAACATTTTTTTACAATAACCTATTAAACATTTATTATTAGTTACCAAATTTCACAAAAATATTACAAAATAATGATTTCTACAGCAACACAAATAAATTTCTGCGAAAGCTGACAAAATATTCTCTACACAACAAATTGGTAAAAGAATACATAAGATTCAAATTATATGCCTAATCTGTAGTTCAAATTGAAAATAAAATAATTTGTTTGCACGAAATCACATTCAAACATTGTTTTCGTCGAATTTCGTTAAAAAATGTTCCATCAAAACGTTGAATACTATTTCACACCAAAATTCGTAACGAATGGTTCTTCAAAGAAAATTTAGGCAATGTATTTATAAGAAACTTGACTATTAAAAGAACATTTTGCACAAGCAAACTCGCTAATGAAATGAAATTTAATTAGATACTCAATAGGAATGAAAAAGAGAAATTTAATAAATTTAAAAATATTCAAAATCCGATCTTAATACAGAAATAGATACTTTTTCTGCGGCTTCACAAAGAAAATTCTTACACCTGGCGATGCCCTAAAAGATGAAACCAGTTGCAGAGATGAAAACACACCTTTCTGAAGTCACAGAAAAAACATCTACGTCTGTGTTAACTATTAAAATTGAACTGAAAGTCTTAAAAATCCTTATCGCCTCATTAGTGATTTTTTCAACAAACAGTCGCTATAAAAATTATTTGGATTACATAATCTGATCAGATAACGTTAAAATTGAGTCAAAAACAAATAAGAACTAAAAAATTATTAAAATAAATTCAGTCACCATGGAGATTTGAACCGACGTCCCCCAAAGTTATTTTGCTAACGAGTCAATCGTTTAAACTTCCCAGCTATCGAAGCGTGCAAATTAGGTATACTAAAACGTAGATAATCCATAATGGTCTTCGGTTATTTATTTGTAATATACAACATCTGTTTTAGATCCATTTTTTGTAAATATTGTAATCAGATGAAAACATTTGAAATATAAATGTACCTTCTAACATACATTTCTTGCAATATTTACCATTCAGAAACCGCATTGGTTATAGAAGCTTTATTTAAATATTACTAATTTTTGACGTTTTAAATCGTCACTTTCACATTTACATGAGAAAAGTTAGGAAAATTTCAAAGTACTTTTTCTCATACATCTTGAGGTTTTTGCGCGAATCAAAATAAACCTTATCTAGAATATTTAACAAATTTTGTTTAGCACATACAATATTTTGGTATTGCGACTCTTCTGACTTTTAGTGGCACTGATATTTTTCTTCATTAAATGCCCATAACTTTTTTTTTTTTTACTTAAAGATCCTAATTTTGGTACATAGCTTACTTTTTACAATCTGAACCTGCCTACCAAATTTGGTTGCCATAATTTTGTTATTTCCGGAGATTAAAAAAAAATTCCGAAAGAAAACTCAAAATTTTCCCGGAAAAACTTGTCCGATTTTCCTGGCTAACAAACCTATCCAAGTTACTGACAAAGTGAATTTACCTGCGATAATTAAAATCGGCCAGTTATCACTAAGATTGTAACTTGTGTTAAACACTGCGAAGAGATTATCCACGGAACGAAAGCACACTCTAGTATAATACTCACTTTTACTTTTAAGATCTGTTTCCACTCATGAAAAGGTCTGCAGTAAATGGCGATAGCGGGTTGCCCATTGCCCTGCATTGGGTTTGTTCAAAAAAATTTAATTGAAAAATATTTTGTTTAATAGAAAGATTTGTTAAAGTTAAAAATTATTTACAGACATTTTCATTTATGTTATTCATTTTTAACAACTCTTCTAAATACTCTAACGTTTGCTTAGTGGGAAAGCTAGGAAACAATGAGGCCACATCAAATGAAATTAAAACTGCGCCTTTAATCAATTTAACCTCTTTAATTTAACGTTATTGTATGTAGAAGAGTTGTTAAAAATGAATATCATAAGTGAAAATGTCTGCAAAGAATATTTAACTTTAACAAACCTTTGTATTAAACAAAATGTTTTTCAGTTCAATGAATTTTTTGAGCAAACCCAAGGCATGGCAATGGGCAACCAGCTATAGCCATTTCTTGCAGACCTTTTCATGAGCAGATTTGAAACAGATCTTAAAAGTGAACTTGCATATTGTCATGAGTATGGTTTCGTAGCGTGGATGATATTTTCGCAGTGTTTCACACAAACATTTGCAGAATATTATTAATTTACTCACGAATAAGAAATTGATAGTAAATTACCCTTTCTAGATGTACTAGTTATGAAAAATTAAGACTCTTTACAATTCGATCTCCAGAGAAAAGAAACCACCACTCTAAGCTACATTAAAGTGTATTAAGAACGTGGAAGAATATAAAGGATACTCTGCGTGCCTGGTGAAAAAAATAATTAACAAAAAGAAAACAAAGAAAATGTTCAACGACTTTTAGAAGAGAGAAAGCAGAAAAAACTTTGTTTGCTTACCATTTGAACCTCAAATCACGAGGGGTCTAAATAGCATTTTTTAAAAAGCCAATTTGCAACTAGCATTTTCGACAAAAAATACTTTAAAACACTTGCTAGGTAACCCAAAAGACAAGGGTAGTACGGTCAAAATTTCGCCAATTTATAAGGTAAGTTGTAAAGATTGTGATCTTAAATACGTCGGACAAACAAAAAGATCTATCGAAATTAGATTCAAAGAACATTTGGCACAATTAAGATACGGTACAGTAGATAGATATCTTCCGTCGCCCGACATATTTGGGATAATAATCACCACATTAATGAGGATAATCTAAAATAATAATAAAAATTAGGCAACCAGGACAGCTAAACGCCTTCGAAAGTATGGATATATTGCTAAATATAGTAATAATAAAAGTGTATGAATCTCGCTCCGTCGCCTATGGGTAGTCTTCTGATAGATTATTGTACAAAATAAATACTGGCATAAGCACTTCCGGTAGATAATAAAAGAACAGATATTTCCGCCAAACCAAATATGTAAATTTTTGGTGTTGTTGAACCTAACTAAATGGTTAGTGACTACCTGCAGAAAAATATAAATAGAGTTGTGGATATAAGAAAATTATTCATCCTCTGATAATGCTAACTTGGTTAGTGAAAGGATCGTCAGGTTTTTTTTAAAATGTGTTATATTGATTTGGGTTCTCCAAATATGCTTAATAAATGTCTACTTATGTTTTATGAATCCAATCATGTCTTTTTGGATCATACCGAAAAGATCAGACAAGTAATTTGTGGCCTTTTGCTGATAAGGTGTTCTACTGTGAAATTATATACTATTCACACTAATCAAATAAGTATTTTATGGAAGTAAAACTGTACCTACAATTTAGGTAATACAACTATGTGGTCAAGCTAACCACTAGTTCACATCAACTGCAGTATTCAAAATTAATAATTATCATTACGTCGGAAAATTTCATTTTTGTTGAAGATAACCATAAACACACAGTTATATACCAAGTATCGGCCAATCCTACATATTGGCCAACAAATACAAACATAATACCTGACGTACTCGACTTTTTTCTGACAGATGGTGTTGCAGTTATATAAGCGTAGAAACACCCCCAGATTTATCGTCTGATCATACACTAGTGGTATCCACTTTAAGCACTACAGTAATAAAAAGAAGCGAAATGCTGCATTAACGACCTCTAGAACTAACTGGAAATCATACCAGCGATATATCGAAAATACCATAAACTTAAATCTGGCTATAAAGCAACCGAATGAACTCGATGATACCGTAAACTATTTTACTGAGTTGATCCAAGAAGCAGCCTGGAAAAGCACCACATCAGTTACAGACAATAACTTATCAATGAATCAGATACCCCTGCAAGTGCGACAACTGATTGCAGAAAAACGTCAAGCTGGAGGAAGATGGCAACGATCACGTAATCCTACTGATAAATTATATTATAACCGATTAGCCCGAAAACTTCATAAGACCCTTCAAATTCTTGCGAACTCAAATTTCAGTTCAATCATTGAAGATATCAACAATAGCGATGATCATGCCATCTGAAAAGCTACAAATAACTTCAAAAGGCCTCTAGTGAGAGTGTCTCCCATAAAAAAGTCAAACGGAGAATGGGCGTGCTCAAGTCAGGATAAAGCGAACGCTGTTGCAGATCACCTGACTGAAGTTTTCAAACCAAATGAAAACGATCCGACAATATGTTACAGAGAAATAGAGTCCTTCATAGACGTGCTGTGTCAAATGTCACTTCCAGTTAAGCCATTTACGAAGAAAGAAATAAAAGCCGAAATCAAGAAACTAAAGGCCAAAAAAGCTCCTGGTTACTACCTTATTACAGAAAACTTCTTCAATATCTTCCTGAAAAAAGCAATTTCTTTGCTGACCACAATCTACAATCGTATGACGAACCTATCCTATTTCCCAGCCTTATGGAAATAAGCCTTGATTATTATGATAGCTAAGCAAGGCAAACCTGAATATAAGGTTGCATCTTATAGACCTATAAGCTTGCTATCCATACAGGGCAAAATAACTGAAAGACTATTGCTGAAGAGGCTAAAGAAAGATGTTAACCTGCATAATATAATACCAAGACACCAACTTGGCTTTAGAGAACATCACTCCACACTCCAGCAAATTCACCGAATAGTCAACAGAATATCAGCCAGTCTTGAAAACAACAAATTTTGTAGTGCAGTGTTTTTAGATTCCTCTCAAGCATTCGATAAAGTATGGCACACTGGACTATTATACAAGATCAAGAATATTCTACCACAGCCATACTATTTGTTACTAAAATCCTACTTGTCAGATCGTTACTTTTCTGTGAAACACAATGATGCGATATCAAGTCCATATCCAATAGAATCTGGCGTACCACAAGGGAGCGTGCTGGGACCCCTACTGTACTTAATCAGCACATCAGATATACTAGAGTCAGGTAACACAACACTTGCTACTTTTGCTGATGATATTGCAATACTATCATTGCATCGAAAAGGTGAGATTGCTTCAAAAAACTTACAACACTTGAACGAGATCAGTAAATGGTTTAAAAAATGGCGTTTAAGTGTAAATGAAAGCAAATCAGTTCAAGTAACATTTACTAATAAAAATACGATCTGCCAAAGAGAAGCTCTATTTGACAACCACGTACCTGTAAACACTGAAGCAAAATGTCTTGGTATACATCTTGATCAACTCTTAACGTGGAAAAGGCATAAACAGTCAAAGAAAGCACAAATAAATTTTAAGTTTCGTCAGATGCACTGGCTCTTAGGAAGAAAATCAATGCTCACCATCAACAACCAGCTATTGATCTACAAGGCATTTTTAAAACCAATCTGGACCTACGGAATTCAGTTTTGGGGAGGCGCTAAACCAACAAATTTTCGAATTATACAAAGGCAGCAATCCAAAATACTTCGCTCAATAGTAAATGCTCCATGGAACGTTTCCAACCTTACCTTAGATCAAGATCTCCAAATCCCTTTCGTTCATGAAGAAATTCGAAGATACGCCTAAAATTATCACGCAAAGTTGCCTGGCCACGATAATCCCCTCATAGAACAACTCTCTGAAGACCCTTTCTACGAGAAACGGTTAAGAAGAACCAGGCCAAGAGACCTACTAAATTAACAATTCAGTGTTGCCCGAGAGGAAGTGCCGACACTGGTGGGCTTCTCCTCACACGCTTTGCAATATTTATTATATATATATATATATATATATATATATATATATATATATATATATATATATATATATATATATATATATATGTGTGTGTATATATTTTTTTAGTAATTTTTAATTATCTTTATTTTCGTTCTTCTGGGACTAGAACATACGTGTAACATATTTACTTAATACCCCTTGTAGAGTAGATTTTAAAAATTTAATAAATAAAAAAAAATGTATCAAGTACAGGGTCGGCCTCCTACAAAATGTTTAATTTTATTTAACAAGCAAAGCTTTAAAATATCGACGTGTATTAACCCCTAATTCGGACGCCCTCGTGGCGCAGGTGGCTAGGTGCCAGCCTGCAAAGCGAGAGGTCCCGGGTTCGATTCCTGGGCGAGCCAAGTTGACTTTATCTGGAAAATTTGTAAAAAAATATTAAATGATGGGAAAGAATGTGCTAATGGGTTGAGATGCCGCAGCCAATAATATTAAATAAAAAAAACCCTAATTCAATTTCATTGCCTACAAAACCAACGGTAAGCTTGTGAAATAATAAATAATATAGTACCATTTTTAATTCGCACCTTGTAAAAATTTAAATATGTAAAAAATATTTTGAAGTATTATAATTTAAAAATGATTATGAAAATTCGATATCCTAAGGCACTTGCTGCGTCAGGACGTTTTTAATTTTAAGAAATGATCTGAAAAATAACACTTTTTTAAATTGAAATCCTCAGATAATCTCCAACCAATCTGCTAAAATCGTTAACTGCAATTCTCGGATATCAATCACCAACATCATGGTCTACCGCGATGTCCTGGAATGAGTGAATCGCGGGATAGGCATTGTTTAGTGGCTCATCAATATGTATGAAGACAAATTTTGTGAGAGAAGCAGCTGACTGTAGGGCATTGTTCACACTTACACTCGTTGCTATTCGAGAGAATTACTCCAGCAGACAAGAGATGTTTGCAAGACGTGGAGACTGCTCAACTTCAGCATCTCATTATAACTTCGCACCTCGTTAATCAAAGACGTGAACTTCTATCGTCTGATATGTGTGTGTGTGTGTGAAAGAGTATGTGTATGTGTGTGTATCAAGTGTCGACTTTCTCGAAGATCTATAAATCAGACGACACGAAGCTTCGGGAAGTCTACTAAACTCAACTTTTACATTTTAAATATTGTATTAGCATAATGTTGTTATTGAAAAAGGACTGTCACACCGGGCTCTAATGCATATTAATTTTGAGACTCCTAAGTACACTTGGAGAACCCAAATCACCACAACTCGTATTTCAAAAACCTTACGATCCTTTCGTTGACAACGTCAAAGTCATCAGAGGATGAAAAATTCTAAATTAAACTCAACAGCTACAGTGTATTTATACAGCGCCTAGGTAAAGAACTAGTCCGAAGTAAAATTGTAGTCGACGACCCATCGTTTGTCTATTGTGTAGTGAACGTACGAGGTCGAAGACCTGCTTTAATCTTCTAGTTGACATTTTTGATAAGTTTCAGATTTTCTTTGTCAATGTGGTGATTATGTGAAAACTGGAACCTGTGATGAGCACTAATAAGTACACTTGGAGAACACCCAAATCACCACAACACATATTTTAGAGACCTTACGATCGTTTCGTTGACCAAGTCAACATCTTCAGAGGAAGAAAAATTCTAGATGTTGACTTGGTCAACGAAACGATCGTAAGGTCTCTGAAATATGTGTTGTGGTGATTTGGGTGTTCTCCAAGTGTACTTATTAGTGCTCATCACAGGTTCCAGTTTTCACATAGTGAATTATGGCTCCCAGGTCAACGGAACTGAATCTATATAGAAAGCTAAGTACTAAGATTAGATTTTTAGGTGCTGATATTGTTTTTTTTAAATCATGTAAACAGAAGTCGGTTCAGAATTTTTCTTCCTCTGAAGATGTTGACTTGGTCAACGAAACGATCGTAAGGTCTCTGAAATATGTGTTGTGGTGATTTGGGTGTTCTCCAAGTGTACTTAATGTGGTGATTATTATCACATATATGTTGTGCCACACACGATTTGTCCATTGTACCATATCGTAAATCTGCGAGATGTTCACGAAATCTGGTGGCTATGTTTCGCTTGGTTTGACTTACGTATTTAAGATTGCAATCTTTGCAACTTATCTCATAAATACCGGACATTTCAATGATTTTGTCTTTGTCTTTCGTATTACCCAACAAATTTTGAAATTACTTTTCGTCGAAAAAGTCAAATGTAAATCGGCTTTCTTAAAAATACTTTTCAAACCCTGTGTGATTCGTGGTTCATAAGGTTCTGTGTTTGTTAACCAATTTGTCCACTAAAACATCCGAATAACCGTTATATCTCGCTACGTTTTTTATGTACTTTAATTCTGTATTAAATCTATTTTTACTTAATAGAAAATTTATCAATCTGTTTACTAGGAAATTTAAACTAGCCATTTTTTGTGCAAACGTATGATGTAAGTCGTTAGGAATATAACTAATAGAAGGAAACTGTCACTATTAGTTATATTCGTAACGACTCACATCATACGTTTTTTGTGCAAACGTATGATGTGAGTCGTTAGGAATATAACCAATATAAGGAAATTGCCACTATTAGTTATATTCCTAACGACTCACATCATAGGTTTGCACAAAAAACGGCTAGTTTAAATTTTAAACGGACAGACTACGAAAATATGGCACAATAAACAATCC
This sequence comes from Tillus elongatus, assembly GCA_964006375.1. Classification (NCBI taxonomy): domain Eukaryota; kingdom Metazoa; phylum Arthropoda; class Insecta; order Coleoptera; family Cleridae; genus Tillus; species Tillus elongatus. The sequence goes on from OZ023262.1 coordinate 54,713,384, forward strand.
GCGGGGTTGCCATTTACAACAACTCTCGCCCAATTCTGTAGATATTATAAAAAGTCTGGACGCAAAATGCAAATAAATAGAAATTTTAATGAAACTGATTCAATTTGTTTAATAGCAATCTAGAACTACGTTTTATTACATTATATTTATATTATACATATAAATTCTTCCTATTTTCACGACATTTAAAAGCCATCTCCATCACTCTAGTTTAATCTGACAACACCACTATTTATTAGCTGACAGAAGTCATGAGAGAAACGTGTACGGTCTGCGCATCGCCTCGAATTCAACTCCGCTAATACCTTCGAATCTTCGAATATAAAACAACTACCTATATTTAATGGTTAATACAAATAGTAGGTAAAGAATAACCCAACTTTTAATTTTAACATAACTTTAACAAATACCTTCTGGCGTCGACTGTGACAGTAGTATATTATGATTCTAACATCCATTCAAACAAATAAGAAAGTGGTTGTGTACATCAGATTCAGGTTCTTAATCAATGCATGTAGGTAACTTGAATCATGTATTCGTAACATGTATCTGACATTGGTGGTTTCCCAAGGTGCCTCATTCCTCCCCCATGCATGTAGGTACTGAAACAAAATTATTTCAAGAAGAAATATACCTACCTCAGACTAATATAAGTATAATACCTAGGTTACCTAGGTACTTATGGTTTCTTTACTCTTAGCTTTTACTCTTTATGGAACACTTGAAGTAAATGAAACTACATAATATCATAAAGCAGTTTAAATTACTTATATAATCAGATGTACAGTGTAAATTATTAAAATTATAATTTGAAAATTTTGTACTATTTATATTTTTTTCATTTTAAAAAATGATGGATACAGTAATAATAAATAAGTGTCGAAAAGAGTTTAGGTGCAGCAAGTGCGTTATGGTAGCAAATTCTTGTAAAATATTTCAAATAGTGATAACTAGATTTCCCATTAAACTAGAATCTTCAGTTTTGATACATAGTAAAACCCATATAAAGGCAGCGTGTGTACTAGATTTGAAAAATAACTACAAAATTTCTTTTCAAAAACCTTTTTTGCTATTTGCTTTGCAGAATCTGATTCGATTAAGTTGAGTAAAATGGATCATCCAAGCGATTAATAAGGAAAAATACCTGCCACGCTTATAATTTTGCAGGTACATTCCTTTTGGAAATAAAAATTAAATTTTCGGTAAATTTGCAATTTAGCACACGGGTGACTTTTAGAAAAAAAAATCAGAAACATGCTTAGAACCCTTTCTGGAAGCACATACCACACGAAAGTCTTCTTACAAACGGCCTCTAAGAAAGTTACAGGACCAGGGGTGAATAGGGGTGCTGGGCAGGGAAGATAATAAAAAGGAAATGTGAGCGGAAAGTGTGAAAACACCAGCTTAGCTGGACCTCTATAAGCAACCTTGTACCCAGGTTGCAGCTATACTTCCTTAAAATCCTGTTTAATGCGCCCAGAACCTTTATTCACCGCAGGTCCCTCAATTTTCTTGGGGGTTGTTCCGAAGAAATTTTACTTGTTTATATTGTTCTTGTTTATGCATTGAGGATGACTGTAGGCATGTAGAAGGGGGAGAACCTCCGTGACGAAGCTGAGAATCGAGATATTCAATTTATGTTTAAATTGTTACCTCATTTCATTTGTATTTTTCCAAAAATGAATTTGTGGTTGCCTTGTTTGTCAGTCTCACATGGAGAGCTACAATATTTTATCATTCAAAAAAGTATGTGTACAGCAACAGTTAATAAGCGATAAAGAGGGTCTGGTTACAGCAAGTACGTTGAGGTAGAGAATTCTCGTATAAAAAGTTCAAATCCGATAACTCAATTTCCCATTAAGCTATAATCTTCAATCTTGAGCCATGTGTTCAATACCTTTTTGATTGTTTTGTTTGCAAAAACTAGTTCGATTGGGTTGACTAAAATAAAACCATCCAAGCAACTAATAAAGAAAAATACCTGCCATATTGATAATTTGGCACATACATTCTGTAAATTTTTTTTCTGGAAAACTTTTGTAACCAGCGAAACACAATTTTAATTTTCTAGCTCCATAGAAAATAGAAGTTTCTTTAAGTAGTCGCTTACTGAGGCCTCTAAAACTAATCTCAAAGATCCATTTAAATTTAAAGAATTAGTTTTCATAATATACTACTACTACTACTTACTAGTAGTGTACATTTCTTATGAAAATTCACTACTATAATGCACATGCTGCGTCCTGTACTTTTTAGTGAATTTTCTTTAAAAAAAATTCACTAATGAGGAGATCCCGACTTTCGAATTTTAAAAAAATTTCTTCAAATGAGCGCTAATTAGGACCCCTGGAACCCAACTCCGAGGTCGGTTTCAGACTTTATATGTTTATATATATATATATATATATATATATATATATATATATATATATATATATATATATATATATATATATATATATATATATATATATATATATATATATATATATATATATATATATATATATATATATTTATATATTTATATATTTATGTGTCACACCTATAACTAAAAAAATAATAGACCGATTTTGATAAAACTTGGTGATTACCTTCCTTTCACAAGTGGCTTGGATAAGTTCGTTAGCCAGGAAAATCTGCCGAGGTTTTCCCGGAAAATTTTGTGTTTTCTTTAGAAAAAAATCGAAAAAAAATTATTTCTCCGGAATTAACAAAGTAACGGCAACCAAATTTCACACTCAAGTTTATATCATCATGGGTAAAATACCCGCGAAAATTTAGCTCCGTATATTAAAGGACAAAAAAGTTACAGGCATTTAAAGAACAATAAATTTGGGTTTTCCTCAAAACGTCAAAATCGCGATTTTAAACGTCAAAATTATTGAGTACCTTCCTTTCGTAAGTGGCTTGAATAAGTTCCCAGGAAAATCCGCCGCGGTTTTCCCGGAAAATTTTATGTTTTCTTTCGAAAAAAAATATATCTCCAAAATTAACAAAGTAAGGGCAACCAAATTTCATACGCGGGTTTATATCATTATAGGCAAGTTACCTACCAAAATGTAGCTCCGTAGGTTAAAGGACAAAAAAGTTACAGGCATTCAAACAAAAATACATTTGGCTTTTCCTCAAAACGTCAAAATCGCGATTTTAAACGTCAAAATTGGTAATATTTAGGCAATGAACCTGACACTAATATGAGCTATGGAAGGAAAATGTCTCAAGAATAATGTTTTACAAAGCCTGAAGTCTTAGTTTCAACCGTCATTGTCCTTCCTTTTACTAAAATATTCCCAGAAAATTCATTTCAAATAGACCCTTTCTCTGATGTTTTGGCTGTCGGTTTAGTTAAGTTGGTGCTTTCGCTGTAGGTTTAGTGAAGTTTATGGTTTAACGGTCTATAATTTTTAGCTAATTTTTTTAGAACAATTTCGTTACTGTATTTTAGCATATTTTATCGAAGTATGATACATGTTTGTAAGAAAAAATCTGGATACAGTAAGTGCGTTTTGGTAGCAAATTTTCATTAAATCCTCCAAATTTCAATAACTCATTTGCTATTAACGTAAGTTTTGTTGGTTAGGAAACCAACATTTAACTATATTTTCGGAAATTTTTTGTATGAACGCAGCAAGGGCGTTTTGGTTGCGAATTTTCATTAAATGTTTCAAATTTCAATAACTCAATTTGCTATTAACCTAAGGTTCATTGGATAGGAGACCAGTTTTCTCAGAAACATTTAAAGTTTATTTTCCGAAAAGTTTTGTACATTTTCAACTAATTATTTTGATAAAATATGATACACTGTTCCTACTATATAGGTTATACCGGTAACCAAATTGATGCCTGCTCGCATTAGAGCGATATATTTGTAATTAAAAACATTTTTATGAAAATTTACTTCCATAACGCACTTGCTGCGTCCAGAGTTTTACTTTATATGCTGTGAATATTTACTCGTGTACAAATTTTGAAAATCTTATCTTTAGCCGTTTTAAAGATAATTCGGGAAAATCGCTTTAAGCGTAACAGATTTAACACCCTGTATCTTAGTATCACGACCTTAAAATGAAAAATGTTATACGAAGTACCCCCACTATTTTTTCAAAGACAACTCACACCCTAATTTTTTTTTCAAGTATAATCAGGACACCCTGTATAACAACGTGTGGAAATAGATGATTTGTTATTAAACTGGAGACAACTTTAAGAAATTTTTATTCGAGCAAATCTAAAATGCATTAAACAATGTTTCACTCTTTGAAGCTTTTATAGAGCCACCAGTTCAATATTTTTAAGGTATGTCGTTAGTATTCCCACTAAACGCTTATAAAACTGATACATTGTAAATAGTTGAAATATCAAATGATGTTTTCAAGGCGAGTAAATGTAGTATAATCAAAATAAGGGACTAACCTAAATAACAGCAGGCACCTGACAGTAAAACAATATTGAAGAACCTGAAAAAAAAACATTAATGATAAAATGTGCAATTTCTTTTATTCTAGTATGACATAAGTTCCATTGCAGTAAATGCGAACTTTAATGGGTTTTTTTCTACAGCTGATATACAAATTTTCCTTTAATCTAGAAACTTTAATATTTGGACAAGGTATTGTCTCTATAAGGGTAGATTTATATTAGATTAGATACAATGTGAGTGGGCTCTTGCAGTTCCTCCACCGCGACCTTAGCTATATTGTGGCTCATGTCTAATTGCTTAAAATTCCCCCGTCATATCCAGCTCTCCGCAGGAGTCGGTATTTGTCAGAGCAAAAGTTGGTTTGACAGGTTCCTTTAGGGGATTTTTTCCCGCTGTTGTGGTGTAATGACATCTGAGCAAAGTCGCTTGTCCGTTTAGAAGCTTATTTAGAGATAACCTCTCTCCGAGGTCGTCTAGATCTGACATAGAGCAGTGTGTGACTTAAGACGATATCATATGGAATCACGCTCCTAAGCAGCATCCAAGCGAGGTCGCTTGTTCGTTTTAAAACTCGAAGTGGAGGTCTCAATCTCCAGGTGTAATCCACCTCCTAGAGATCTCTGGTAACCTTCGGGTTTATCTACATCCAACACCCGCTCAATTCATGGCAATATTCCACATAAGCATCACCCTAGCAAGGTCATTTTTCCGTTTCGAAGCTCACGGTGTAATGCCCAATCTCCAGTTGCATTTCCCCCTAGAGATTAGAGTCCCCTTCCGGCTCTTTTGGATGCGCCATCCCTAACGCTTGGCCAAACCAGACGTTCAGTAGCCAAAGGAATTATATTTAACCAGCTAACACTTAAAATTCGTTAACCAAAGCTTTCACCACAAACCATACCATATCCCAGAAGAAAAGATCCAGGCATCAGGTTTTTTCCTTTATTCAACTGGAAGACCAGCTTATCTAATATATAACAGTAATTGTTTTCCAACCGTAAGTACTTTTATATTCAATTTATTATTTAACCAAATATAATGAATAGACCACAATAATTAATAATACTATATATCAAATATTGGTTCAGAAGTGTTGGAATTTCAAGTTTTCCCTGATATTGTGATAAGACCGGCTGATAAAGATACGAGAAATAAAATAAGATAAATTTGAAGGAGGCTCCAGCGACGACCCTATACAGTGGCATTTGTTTGTTATCAAAACATAAAACATTAAATGAACAATGGATTTTCAGCTATAGAAAATATGACTGCTACTGCTACTACCACTTTTGCGTCAGGTGTTGTTATTTATGTGCCCAGTGCTTCAGAAGGAGTTTGATAAAGCTATATTAAATATTCTTAATGCGTAGTTTTTGATATTTTTTGGTTAGGTGCTAATATAATGTGGACTTTTCCTCTACATGGTAGTAAAGGATTTTGTTCACGCCAGAAGAGGTACCACCCCTTACGTCAAGGGGCCGGTGAAGTCGCAACGGACGTTTCCGGTTCTCGTGTATGAGTCGGTTTCCCTTATAAACAAAAATTATGATGGCTCCTCTTTGTATAAAAGATTCCGGAAATAAATTACCCCTCAATTCGAAGCTCCGGATGAAGGGTGTGCAGGGGGCACCGGCATCAAAATTTAACATATCCTTCTCTAATATATGTGGCCTAAATTCTAACCTGAACTCCGTCCACCATTTCCTCCAGGCTAACAGGACCCAACTCCTCTTCCTCAGCGAAACCGAAATCAGTGCCAAACCAGCCACTAATCACCTTAATTTTCCGGGGTATGAGCTCCCTACTTCCTTTAGATTGCATCGAGGTGTGAGCGCACACGTCCGTACCAATCTACCCTGCACCAGACTCCCCAATTTGGAAACTGGAAGAAAAGACATACTTTGGATGAAACTCTCTCCGAGGGTTGCGACTAAATTCTTCTGTTGTATTTACCGGCCACCTTCTGATAACAACTTTGTCCAGCTCTTCGGCAACCTTTCTGAAAAACCGACCATCTGATTTCTGAATATCCTTCCTCCGAGGTCACTTTTCTTGGTGACTTCAATGTCCATAATAAGCAATGGCTAGGATCTTCAAAAACCGCAGTCAGCAATTCTTTAGCCAATATGGTTCAGCAACTTACTTACTTTCCTCGCATCCCTGGGATTTCCTTCTTAATACATAAACTGAATGCTATTATACATCAGTTACCGCCCCCCTTGGTCGCTCAGACCACGGTATGGTTACTGCTTCCTTCGCAATGCAACCCGAGGTCATACAGTCATCACACCCACGTATCGTTTGCCACTACAACTCCGCGAACTGGGAAGAAATGCGGGATTACTTTTCCTCATTTCCATGGGCGTCTATCTGCTTCTCTCATCCTGACCCCTCTGATATCTCACAAAACCTCACCGAAATCATGCAAGCTGGCATTTAATTATTTATTCCACGTAAACAGAAAACTTCTTCAGCCACTTAAAAGCCTTGGTTTTCTAAATCATGTGACAAGGCCAGACTTGAAAAGATCAAACCTCACAAAACGCTTCTACACAATCCCAGTCAAGAAAACCGTCAAACATTTAACGACGCAAGAAACCGCTAGGTCCGCATTCTTTCTGAGGCAAAAACCCGTTTAATAACCGCATCAAAAACAAAGTCCTCTCAAGCTCCAACAACAGCAAACCCTTCTCGACTTGCTAAATCTATTGGGAATAATTTCTGCAAGAGCACGTTCCCACCTGTTGTTTGAGGGGATGAAATTGTTTCTACCGCCCTGGGCAAGGCTGAACTTTTTGCCTCGCTTTTTCGCCGGCAATTCTACTTTCCACCCACCTCTAAATGTACAACCACCAACAGTTCCCAATGTCGCGCATAGAATGACGGATATCATTTTCAAAAGTAAAAGGGTACGAAAGATGCTCTCTTCTCTTAATACCAGGAAAGCGTTTGGCCTTGACGAGGTCCCAGCAATTGTTCTCAAAAAAATGCGCACCAGAACTTGCTCCTATCCTGACTTGTATGTTTCAGACATCTTACAATAAAGGCATATTCCCTAGTAACTGGAAAACTGCTTGGGTACAACCCGTCCCCAAAAAATGATCCAAGGCGCTTCCTAGCAACTACAGGCCCATTTCTCTCCTTTCAGGCATCTCTAAAGTGATGGAAAAGTATATAACCACAGAATTAATAAAATTTCTTGAAAAACACAGTCTAATCCACGACAAGCAATATGGATTCCGTCAGCGCAGATGAACTGCCGACATCCTTTCTTGTGTCACCTGTTCTTGGAGCAAGTCTATGGAACTATAGGGTGAATCCCAGATTGTCGCTCTAGACATATCCAAAGCATTCGACCAGGTTTAGTACGCAGCTCTGCTTAATAACCTTCCGGCCTATGGGCTACCACCAAAACTCTGTACCTGGACAGCAAATTTCCTCTCAAATCAGAACATTTCTGTTGTCGTGGATGGCCATTCTTCTAAACTGTATCCAATTAATGCAGGAGGCCCTCAATGTTCAGCTTTAGCCCATACTTTCTTTCTTCTCCGCATCAATCACCTCTCATCTAGTATATCCAACCCAGTTCACAGTTACGCAGATGACAGCACCCTTCACTCAAATATACAATATTCTCAGCCTGTCTCTTTAGCCAAATTAGACGAGGATCGCAGACTCATGAAGGGTTCTGTCTCTGTGGATCTCCAAAAAATATTAGACTGGGGAAGTAGAAATCTTGTACAATTCAACCCCACCAAATCACAGTCTTGCTTTCTTTTTCATAAGAGATACACCAACCCTAGACTCATCACAATGAACAACCAAGTTATTCAAAGTAATGTGTCTTTTTCACTTGTTGGCATTTCTGTTGATCGACATCTCAGTTGTCACCAACATGTCACATCAATTGCAGAAGCGGCTGCGAAGAAATTAGGTTTCCTCTTCTGGGCTCGCAAATACTTTTCACCAGCTAATCTCTATACTTTATATACTTCACAAATAAGGCCAAACCTCAAATGCTGCTCCCACATCTAGGGTTCCGCTGCCGCTTCTACACTCGCTATCCTGGACTCTATTAGGAAGAGAGCTATATGTCTCATCGGTGACTCTATCCTCACCCAAAGGCTGCCATCTCTTGCCCACCGACGTGCTGTTGGTGACCTTTCTCTTTTATAGCACGGGCACTGCTCAGGGGAGCTTTCTTCCATAGTTCCTCCACCTGCTACCCCCAACAGATCTACCAGGAAAACAGAGCGAATGCACTGTTTCACTGTCCAGGTCAACAGACATAGAACATCTTTTTATGCCCGCTCTTTTGTCCCGAGGATTTCCAATTTGTGGAATTCCTTGCCGGTACATGTTTTTCCTTCTCCTCCGAACCTCCAAACGTTCAGAATTAACAAGTTGCCTCTTTCCTCCTTGTCGACATCCACGGTACGATAGTATTTAGGCTGTGAGCCCTCGTGGTGTGTTGTTGAAATAAAAAAAATATTTTTATACGGTGTAATCAAACCATAACAGCTTAATTTTCCCGAAACATCAAGTCGGATTGGACTGTGTATATCATAAATCGCGTTTATTAGAAGAGTAATTCAAAGGTTGAAGGTGGTGGTCACTTGTAAAGCGAATATATTCGTTTAGAGCGAAAAAAACATTTTTCTAAACTAATCCCTACATGAATTGGGATGATATGGGATTACAAATGCAAATATTTACAACACTAGACTCTCTAGGTACAAAAATATTTTGCTTAGATAGACCGCATTATGTTTGTTACATGTGTAAAATTAAAAAAAAAAACGTTGACTGGTTCCTGAAATATATATATCGTGTAAGTGTCCGACTGGACACCCTGTATAGAGACTGTTTCGTCTCTGAAACACAAAGTACAGGCTGTCATATTTGGAAAAATTGAGTTAAGCAGATTGAATTTTTTCAAATTAAACCACCATTTGGGAGCGCCTGTATATGGCATCTCGATTTTTTTAACGAATAATATCATCCAAAACCTCTCAAAATGCGTCACTTTTAGGGTATTTTGCTGTCTTCTGGTAAAAACGTCGGATCACAAAGTTTGCTATGCCCCAAAAACGTAAAAAGTTCCAAATCATTTGAAATAACTATAAAACAGCTTTTATTTGGTTATTATTGAGAAATTCAGACAAGGATGTCAAAAGTTCACATGGATATTTCTTGAAAACGGTGCGTACTAGCGACAATAAGTACCTTATTTTTAGAAAAAACTGAAAGATCAAATTAAAAAAGTATGGGTAAAAATACCCGTGGTCCCCCCAAACAATACTCTTATGGAAGCAATTAAATCAATTTTGCAAAGTCTGACCATCGATACCTCTTAGCAAACCTTTTAAATAAAATTCCGCCAAAAATTATATTACTTTTGAATTACAAGCTCTATTGGCCAGCTTCACAAACTCGATTAAATATTTAAGAAACGGTTATTTAATCAAAGCTTCAGACGAAAAATAACACAGCATGTTTCAGGTTTTTCCAAGCTGTGGTTGGTTGTATTAAGCCTTGATTAATTAACCGGCCGTTAAATATGTAATCGATCTTTGTGAAACTGGACAGGAATGTTAAAACTGCTGCCAATACATCGCAGAAAGCGTCGCTTTTCTGCAAACACTTAAAAATAAACAGAATTTTAAGACTTTGCAAAAAACAAATCTTACCCATAACCCCAATTCGTTACAGAATCTTTGTTTGAAAATCACAAATTTTGACGATCCACAGATTTTGTTTATCAAATATATTTTTATCTTGTGCTCCCATTTGACCTAAATTTATATTCATATATGTATTTTTATTTGTATATGAGTATATTTATGTTTATGTTTGGGTTTTAATTTGCGTTTGCGTTTGCGTTTGCCTGTGAGTTTGCTTTTGTGTTTGCGTTTGCGTTTGCGTTTGCGTTTGCTTTTGCCTTTGCGTTTGCGTTTGCTTTTGCCTTTGCGTTTGCGTTTGCGTTTGCGTTTGCGTTTGCGTTTGCGTTTACGTTTGCGTTTGCTTTTGCGTTTGCCTGTGAGTTTGTGCTTGCGTTCGCGTTTGCGTTCGCGTTTGCGTTTGCGTTTGCGTTTGCGTTTGCGTTTGCGTTTGCGTTTGCGTTTGCGTTTGCGTTTGCGTTTGCGTTTGCGTTTACGTTTGCGTTTGCGTTTACGTTTGCGTTTGCCTGTGATTTTGTGTTTGCGTTTGCGTTTGCGTTTGCGTTTGCGTTTGCGTTTGCGTTTGCGTTTGCGTTTGAGTTTACGTTTGCGTTTGCGTTTGCCTTTGCGTTTGCGTTTGCCTTTGCGTTTGCGTTTGCGTTATTCGTTTGAATTTGCTTTTGCGTTTGCGTTTGTGTTTCGCATTCTCATTCGCACTGGTAATCACATTGACATTCATTCGAGTTTGCATTGGTATTCGCGTTCGCGTTCGTTTTCTCATTCGCATTCACATTCACATTTGCTTTCGCATTCGCATTCGTATTTGCATACACATTCGAATTCACATGCACATTTATATTTATATTTATATTTATATTTATATTTATATTTATATTTATATTTATATTTATATTTATATTTATATTTATATTTATATTTATATTTATATTTATATTTATATTTATATTTATATTTATATTTATATTTATATTTATATTTATATTTATATTTATATTTATATTTATATTTATATTTATATTTATATTTATATTTATATTTATATTTATATTTATATTTATATTTATATTTATATTTATATTTATATTTATATTTATATTTATATTTATATTTATATTTATATTTATATTTATATTTATATTTATATTTATATTTATATTTATATTTATATTTATATTTATATTTATATTTATATTTATATTTATATTTATATTTATATTTATATTTATATTTATATTTATATTTATATTTATATTTATATTTATATTTATATTTATATTTATATTTATATTTATATTTATATTTATATTTATATTTATATTTATATTTATATTTATATTTATATTTATATTTATATTTATATTTATATTTATATTTATATTTATATTTATATTTATATTTATATTTATATTTATATTTATATTTAGTAGATAGTGCGGCACCTGGGACCAGCCCCTCCACTTTTTTTCTGCGCATGCGCGAGTCATGCGCATGCGCTGACCTGTGACAGTTGACAGCTGTCAATGTCATCTGGCCTGGGTGACAGCTGTCAACGTCAGGTGTCAGCCATGACAGCTGTCAACGTCAGCTGTCAGACCTGACAGATGTCAAATCTGACCTGTCATATGTCAGATGACGTCACAGGCGTTCCAAGATGGCTGACCTGTAATAGACAGCTGCAACCCCCTAGTTCTCTATGGAACTGACCTGAGATGACGTCACAAGCGTTCCAAGATGTCTGACCTGTGTCCATAGATATCTACAAGTCAGGTTAGGTATTAACTGTCTTATGTCTGACCTGTGATGACGTCACAAGCGTTCCAAGATGTCTGACCTGTGTCCATAGATATCTACAAGTCAGGTCTCCACGTGTGTGTGTGTTTGTCGAATACCAGCTGTCTGATTGTTTATTAAGGTAATGTTTGTACACATGTTGATTCTCCGCTATCTGATTGTTTATTAAGGTTATGTTTGTATTTGTTTATTAAGGTTATGTTCATACACACACACACACACACACACACACACACACACACACACACAGCTGTCTGTTGTTTATTGAGGTTATGTTCACACACGTGTTGATTACCATTCATCTGATTGTTTGTTAAGGTTATGTTTGTATTTGTTATTTGAATGCAAACAGACATGATAATACAATAGTGTACTTACATACAACAAGAGACGTCATCCTTCTTTCACAGCTTAACACACACTACTGAACAAGTGTCTCCTGTGTTGAGGAAACAGACAGACAGACAGACAACTGATTGCCATTGTTGAAGCTTGTACATGCTGTTTGAAAGGATATAACACACGTCATGACAGTTCGAAGTCTTTGCTTAGACTGACAGATGCATGTGTATTTGAAAGAAAAGCATTCGCCTGAAATTAGATTTGAACCCACGAACCTCGAATCGGGCATAGACAGCTTTCTCAGATATACACTGTCCCTAAACCAATAGCTCCACAGACGCACACGATAAAAGTTTGTTCGCTGTTGTATATAAAACAAAACCTGTTGTTGTTTACATATGAGGTTAGGTGTTCGTATACATGTTGATTACCAATCATCTGATTGTTTAGTAAGGTTATGTTTGTATTTGTTTATTAAGATTAGGTGTTCGTATACAGGCTGATTACCCTGCCATCCAATTGTTAGTAAGGTTATGTTTGTATTTGTTATTTGAATGCAAACAGACATAATAAGAAGAGTGTACTTACATACAGCAAGAGACGTCATCCTTGTTTCACGACTTAACACATACTGAACAAGTGTCTCTGTCTCTTGTATTAAGGAAACAAACTGATGTAAGAGAGAGAGAGAGGCTTTACAAAAGGATAAACAACGTTTTACAGTTGTTAACCTTGATCCTGTTTGAGCTTGTCTGTGTATCTGTTTAATATATGCAAGAGAGGCCCTCTTAGAGGTAAACAACGTTTTACAGTTGTTAACCTTGGCGAATGTTATCTTGTGTTATATCTGTTGAATCACCCCAATGATTCGTGTTTGAGCTTGTCTAGAATACAAGGGTATCGGAATACTGATACCCTAAATATTTCAACCGAGGGAGCCCACTTAGAGTTATCGTCAGGGAGCCGGACTACTGTCAGGATATTATTGCTTTAAGACATACTTTTTAATTGTATTACAAAATAAAAACACAGTAATTTTAACAAAGACTTTTATTTGATTCTAAGTACAAGTATGTAAACTCTTTGTTGGAATACATTTATAGAATTATTAACATTAGATGGTTCAGTGTTGCGTTGGTGCTGTTGTTGTTGTTGTCGTTGGTGTCTCTTCATGGCTGTGTGTTTACTAGGTGATAACACTAGCTTCTTTTAGTTCTTCCAAGATTGACTGAATTTCGTTGTTATGAGCATTATTACCTGCAACTTGGGAAGCCACTAAAAGTCTAAGTCTGTCAACCAACTCGTTTATGTCATTCCAATACACATAGGCTATTTGTTTGTTATTTTGTATCATATAGTTGTTGGTGCTGATGTTGTTGTTAGGGCTCATGCCATTGCTATCGCTACTCTTATCACTCTGAGTTTTAAGTTCAGTCTTTTGTTTTTTGTTAAGATGTCTGACGTTGCTGTCGTCATCGTCTTCCTCATAGGTGTAACCAAAACCTTGAGGAGTTGAGGATCTACGACCTCGTGGATTAACACTGGTTTTATTAGAGTCAGATACTTTTCAGAGGAACAACCTTTGGTTCGTGCGTTAGGATCATAGTTCATTTTATGCACACTAGTTGCTTCTAGAATATCTCTATAGTGTTGAAGATCGTCATAAGTATAGCCCCGGGGTCTTTTCATAAATAACAATTCTAGCAGACCTTGTGTTTGCGGGTATCTCCTTTGGCCCAGTTGAATCTCAGCATCAGTAAAGTCTAAGTGTTTGTTACCAACACTCCAGCTACCTGTATCTTTAGCGTAGCGAGCACCATACGTTTGATCAATGGTAGCGAGCCTTGGTGGTTCAGTAAAATACTTGTCTACATAATATCGAACTCGTTCAGGATATTGCTCCAAAAATTCTTGATATGCAGGGTTGGATGTGACAGTTTGTAGGTCTGCCTCAAGCTCTTCAAATGTTGGGATATCCTCATCGGAACTTGTCTCCTCAGCCTCTTCCCTTGGTTCAGCTTCAAAAACTTCATGGTCTTTAAGGAACTGTACTTGGGGTTTCGTTTCTAGTATATCGACTTCGTCTTTGATTTGTTCAGCCTTTGGTTGTTGCTGGGGCTGCTGCTGCTGCAGTGCTGCTGTGTTTTTAGATATTTCACTTAGGGGCTCAACAAGTGGTTTATATAAACGTTGCAGAGCATCATCATTCTCGGCTCTGTTAAGTTTAAGCATTAAATGTTTTTTTCGAATATTGTCAGCAAGTTGTAAAATCCTTTTCTTAACTTTTCGCTCTTCCTTACCCAACACTTCCATTGTGCTACAACTGGTCGGTGTTACCAGCCGGTCTAATCATTTGTTTGAGCGATACAGGTTGTGTGGTGGTTTAACATATACTGACTCCGTCACGGTACATGCCTTCTTATTTATCACGATATCCGTCTGTCTTGTTAGACAGCTGTGTGTTAGACAGCTGTGTGTTAGACAGCTGTGTGTTAGACAGCTGTGTGTTAGACAGCTGTGTGTTAGACAGCTGTGTGTTAGACAGCTGTGTGTTAGACAGCTGTGTGTTAGACAGCTGTGTGTTAGACAGCTGTGTGTTAGACAGCTGTGTGTTAGACAGCTGTGTGTTAGACAGCTGTGTGTTAGACAGCTGTGTGTTAGACAGCTGTGTGTTAGACAGCTGTGTGTTAGACAGCTGTGTGTTAGACAGCTGTGTGTTAGACAGCTGTGTGTTAGACAGCTGTGTGTTAGACAGCTGTGTGTTAGACAGTTGTGTGTTAGACAGCTGTGTTAGACAGCTGTGTTAGACAGCTGTTAGACAGCTGTTAGACAGCTGTTAGACAGCTGTATGACATCTGTTAGACAGCTGTATGACAGCTGTTAGACAGCTGTATGACAGCTGTTAGACAGCTGTGTTAGACCGCTGTATGACAGCTGTTAGACAGCTGTTAGACAGCTGTTAGACAGCTGTATGACAGCTGTTAGACAGCTGTTAGACAGCTGTATGACAGCTGTTAGACAGCTATATGACAGCTGTGTTAGACAGCTGTGTTAGACAGCTGTATGACAGCTGTTAGACAGCTGTGTTAGACAGCTGTATGACAGCTGTGTTAGACAGCTGTATGACAGCTGTGTTAGACAGCTGTGTCATACAGCTGTATGACAGCTGTATGACAGATGTGTTAGACAGCTGCCTGTCTATCATTGTTGTGTTAGAATAATATATATCTATCGAATCCTTTTCTATATCGGCCTTTGTGTACATCGTTTTCCTTCACAATCACCAACACACCATACTTATTATCTTTCCAGCATTGGTGGCAGATAGTTTTTAAATTGTTTAAAGTCCATATCGGTGGTCACATGATCGTCGTACACATGTTTTAAATTGGTTTCATCTTGCTTGAATAACACAATAACATTGGTGTTGTCACGTACCAGATGTTTGGGTATTCGTGTATATGTTTGACAGAGATAGAATGAATCAATATTCTTATGTCTGCCCATACTGAAGTATGCTCTTATTTTATCTTGTTTGTCACAGGCTACATCATCAAATATAAACACAGAGTTGTCCTTGGCATCTGCCGGATCTAATATTTCATCGTTTTCTCTATAAGGATAGTAACCAACACCTTTTGTTGCATTCATCACCTCCTTTAACATCTTGTATTTCGGTTGATACAGAGACTTTGAATACACATACACGTTATCAAATTTTAAACCGTTTGCTTCAAACAACAAACTCAGCATGACATTAGTTTTACCACACCCACTCGGACCACATATGATACAGCGAACGGTGTTTTGGAAAGAGAGGACCATGCCTCAGTTGTTGTTGAGCTGTGCCCGTAACAACATCGTCTATATTTGTAATGGGTAAGGCAGAAGCGTGTTTGCTGGTACGCATCTTAACTTAAACTAAACTATATTTTATTTGGGTGTGTATATATATGAATGCAAGTGAGACACCCACTCAGTATGCATGTTGGTGTCACAGAGTGAGGGTTGTTATTAACAAAGACAGATACAGGTTTTGCTGAAACGTTGCGGGGGCGTTACAAACACCATGAAAGTTAACAGAAAACTTGATGAGGGGTTTTATGTAATCAACTCGAAGCCAAAGAAGAAGGTTCCCTTTAAAAACATACTAAGTCTGATTGAGGAAGTTATAAAAGAGAGAAATCTTATTCCAACAGCGAACGCCGTATTTGATATAGCTCATACAATCGTTAGAAACATTGGTGGACGTAAGAATGTGCAGAAACCTCGATGGTGTCACAGAGTGAGGGTTGTTATTAACAAAGACAGATACAGGTTTTGCTGAAACGTTGCGGGGGCGTTACAAACACCATGAAAGTTAACAGAAAACTTGATGAGGGGTTTTATGTAATCAACTCGAAGCCAAAGAAGAAGGTTCCCTTTAAAAACATACTAAGTCTGATTGAGGAAGTTATAAAAGATAGAAATCTTATTCCAACAGCGAACGCCGTATTTGATATAGCTCATACAATCGTTAGAAACATTGGTGGACGTAAGAATGTGCAGAAACCTCGAGTTATTCCAATACCTAAAAGTGGAGGCTTCCTTCCGCTGTTGCCTCTGATATTTGGTGGGCTGTCAGCACTAGGAGCTCTGGGTGGTGGTGCTGCAGGTATTGCCAAAGCCGTGAACGATGCCAAGTCTGCGAAACAGAAACTGGAGGAGGAAGAACGGCACAACAAAACAATGGAAGCCATCGCGATGGGTAGGAGAGGGAGTGGCTTGAAATTTAAGCCAAAATGCAAGAGACTGGGCAAAGGCATGTATCTCAAGAAACAGCGCTCCGGCTATGGGTTGTATCTGCAAAAACCAATGCAATAAAAGACTCAAACAGTAGCCTGTGTGTATCAGTCATGGCGCACACCTTTGTGTTGAAAGACCGCAGCTCCCATCTGTCGTCAGACTACCATCCACCAATTGTTTTGGATGGTAATTATGCTGTTGCCTTGATAGGCTTTCACACCTACAACAACATACCCAACATCTATGAAGGTAAAAACAAATTTCATGTAAAAGAAGGAACCGGTTGGCGAACCATCACGATACCCACCGGTGCTTATGAAATAACACACTTGGAAGAGTTACTTCAAAATGAACTTGTTGGTGCTACAGCAACACACGAACAAAAGCAACAGGCTCTGATTCTGAGACCTAATCCGAACACCATCAAATGTAGACTAAAGTGTTATACAAATGTCAGTTTTGAATTTGATGGTTCGATTGGGCGAATGTTGGGCTTTTCAAAACAAGTTCTTCAGCCGGACACCTTTTATGAATCTGATTTACCTGTTGATATAGTGGATGTTAGACAGATTCGCATCGAAACCAATATTGTGTCTGGTTCCTATTATAACGGACAAACCTCACATACGCTGTATGAGTTTGCTCCGATGGTTGATCCTGGCTACGCAATCGACATAGAACCTAAAAATTTAATTTACTTGCCGGTGAACAAGCAAGAGATTTCCAATATAAGCATCGACATCGTCGACCAAGATTCAGTTCCTGTCAACTTTCAAGGTGAAGAGGTGTCTGTTCGCTTGAAACTTATAAAAGTTGCTTAGTATGTTGGTCTTTAAGGATATAAAAGCAAGTGCATCTACCACATCAAATTCAGTTGAGTCAGACACGTCAAAGGGTACGCTTCGTCCCGATAATATTGAGTTCCTGCAAAGCCTGGGTTATCATGTCGTCAAAACTAGAAATATTCAAAGAACCCGTGTTTGATGATGGCATCGATCGAGAAGAGCTGCGCTCTTACTATTCACCAACTAAATCGTTTGGTAACAGCGATGAAATTGAAATAGCCATCAACCAACAAGATGCGTTCGTATGTCTGGCCGAGTCAGCTCTAATAATCGAAGGTGCTCTGGAACCTGTAGCAATCCAAAATGCCACTGGTGCTTGTTATCTGTCAAATAATGGAGGAGCAGCTCTGTTTGAATCAATGACCTATGAGTTAAATAAAAAGGAAGTGGAACGAGTGCGAGACCCATACACCACAACCATCATCAAAAGTCTGCTATCGTTCAGTAAGAATGAAGCCCAATCTCTTAGCAACGCCGGTCTGAATGTGTCGTCGGAGCACATCACCCTAAATGATAACAAGTTTCACATGCTCATACCTGTTTGGTTCCTCTTCAGTTTCTTTCATCATTTCAAAGGAGTTCTCTGTGGCAAACATACTTTCCGCTTTACAAGAAGTCGAAACGATTCCAACGGCTATTACAGCACAGGTACGGCACGAGCAAAAATTACCGTAACCAATATGTTTTTAAAGGTAAAACATGTATTTCCCAATGATAAAATGAAATTGGAACTGATGGATAAAATAGCCAAAGACACCTCTATATTTCTCGCATACCGCAAATGGGACATATATGAGTTACCAGCACTCAGAGATATCAACAGAGATGTGTGGGCTGTTAAAACTGCAACCAACTTGGAAAGACCTCGATATGTGATTATAGCATTTCAAACAGATCGTAAGGATAACGTGAAGAAGAGGTCAGACTATTTCGATAACATTGGTATGTTGGACCTTCGAGTGTTTCTAAATTCAGAATGCTACCCTTATGAATCTATGAATATGGATTTTGAGAAATCGAAATATGCAGAAGCCTATAACATGTATACAGATTTTCAAAAAAGCTTCTGTTATAAAAACATGTCGGAGCCTATCTTGAATTATGACGAGTTTAAAGACAGAGCTCTATTTGTGATTGACTGTCAGCACCAGAACGAGTCAATCAAGTCTTCAACGGTGGACATTAAGGTGGAGTTTATGAGTCACGCCAACTTCCCTAAAAATACGCGTGTTTATTGTTTGGTTATTCATGACAGTGTAATGGAATATAAACCTCTAACGGGTATCGTTAGAGCCATTATGTAATAATAGTATGTCATTTATGTATCAATATGTACAACTTAATTAATCCTAATAAATTTTTATTGTATGTAAAACAGTTGTTTTATTTTTATTTTGTTGCATTTTTATTAACCCCTTTCTGTCTGTCAGTCTAGGCAAAGACTTCGAGCTGTCATGACGTGTTTGTTAAACAGCTGTACAAGCTCAAACAAGGTTCTATATGATACTTGTTGGGCAATCAATTGTCTGTCTGTCTTTTATTACACAGCTCTGTCAGTCTAAGCAAAGACTTCGAGCTGTCATGACGTGTGTGTGTGTGTTAACAATCAACAACAGCGTCTATATGTTTTGTTTGGTTCAAGTGGATGTCATTAAACAACTGTGTTATTTCTATAAGGGCCCCCATTCAAGACCTCAACATACGTTAGTGTGTGTTAAGCAGTGAAACATGTATGACGTCTCTTGCTGTATGTAAGTATAATCTTATATTATTTATGTTTGCATACAAACAATACTTATCAAACAATCCTCGTATATCAAAGTTTAGTTTTCTTGTTTTAAATCGAGTTTTTGTTACTTGTGTTTTTTTGATCACTCCCTATATAAGTTCAGATTCATTCTAATAGGAAAACACTAACATAAACAAACACGCATACATAAAACCAGGTCTCCAGTTTTATTACCCCATTAAACAAATTCATTAACATATCTATATGTAAATACGTTTTGTTATTGATAGTTTACTTCAAACGTTTTTGTTTTTAGAATTTTATATTAGATATGTAAATTGGAACGTCTTTAAATATCTTTTACTATAAAATATCTTTTACTATAAAATATATATATATATATATATATATATATATATATATATATATATATATATATATATATATATATATATATATATATATATATATATATATATATATATATATACTATTGTTTTTAAAAAATTACCGTACCTATTATATATTCAAATTGGAATGTAATAGAGATACCACCCCTGCCCACACACACACACACACACTCATCAGCCTGATAAACTCGTTTTTAAATTATCATATGTAACAGGTTTTGTTTTATATATACCACTGCGAACAAACTTTCACCGTATGTCTGAATAGCATGATCGGTTTAGGGACGTTTGCATATCTTAGTAAGCTGTATGGTTGGGGTTCGAATCTAATTCAAATCTAATTTCAGGCGAATGCTTTTCTTTCAAAAATCATATTTCAAATTAAAAATCAAATTTCAAATTACCCGCTCAATATCTTCCTAATATATGTAAGTGTGTGTGACTAAACCGAATGACTGTGTCCAACAGATGTCTCCCCTCGAGCTAGGGAATATTCTCCCACTCTACAACTTTACAAATAGAATGTTCCCTAGCTCGATGAGTCATATCTCTGGACACAACAGACAGTAATTTTAAAACAAATTCAAATTTCCCGCCAAAAACGAAATACCCTAACAAACTTCAATACACCTTACCACACACAATAAACAACAGACAGCTGTCCTTAATAAACAAATACAAACATAACCTTAATAAACAAACAGATGATTGGTAATCAACACGTGTGCGAACATAACCTTAATAAACAAACAGATAGCACGTTGACGACATAACAAATACAAACATAACCTTAATAAACAAACAGATGACTGGTAATCAACACGTGTGTGTGAACATAACCTCAATAAACAATCAGATGGCTGGTAATAAGCATGTCATACAACACTTAACCTTAATAAACAATCAGACAAATGGTATTCGACAAACACACACACACATGGAGACCTGACTTGTAGATATCTATGGACACAGGTCAGACATCTTGGAACGCTTGTGACGTCATCACAGGTCAGACATAAGACAGTTAATACCTAACCTGACTTGTAGATATCTATGGACACAGGTCAGACATCTTGGAACGCTTGTGACGTCATCTCAGGTCAGTTCCATAGAGAACCAGGGGGTTGCAGCTGTCTATTACAGGTCAGCCATCTTGGAACGCTTGTGACGTCATCCGACATATGACAGGTCAGATTTGACATCTGTCAGGTCTGACAGCTGACGTTGACAGCTGTCAGGTCTGACACCTGACGTTTACAGCTGTCACCCAGGTCAGATGACATTGACAGCTGTCAACTGTCACAGGTCAGCGCATGCGCATGACTCGCGCATGCGCAGAAAAAAAGTGGAGGGGATGGTCCCAGGTGCCGCACTATCTACTATATTTATATTTATATTTATATTTATATTTATATTTATATTTATATTTATATTTATATTTATATTTATATTTATATTTATATTTATATTTATATTTATATTTATATTTATATTTATATTTATATTTATATTTATATTTATATTTATATTTATATTTATATTTATATTTATATTTATATTTATATTTATATTTATATTTATATTTATATTTATATTTATATTTATATTTATATTTATATTTATATTTATATTTATATTTATATTTATATTTATATTTATATTTATATTTATATTTATATTTATATTTATATTTATATTTATATTTATATTTATATTTATATTTATATTTATATTTATATTTATATCACGCAAATTATATATTAGAAGAAAATTTTGTGGTAGTCCTAAGTTTTAATTTTTTAAATTTTATCTTATTGGGATAACAAGTGCAAATCCTTCTTTGATGTAGCGACATCTAGCTTGTCGCGTTAATAGGTTTATAAGGTATACGCAAGTCTAAATGTCAGCTCATCAGTTAAGGATGCTTAAAACCTTTTAAAAGCTCCGAAGCAGAAAGATAAGAAAGCCTGCTAGCGAACATGTAATTATAATTGTCGCCCTTGCTCATTATCCGAAAACAAACACATAATGCCAATTAATTCATCATGCCTTTACTATATAATACTTGTCTTTGTCTCCAGAATAAAGGCTCTTCTTCATTTATGTCGACTGTGTGCGTCCCAATCTAATTTGCCGTACCCCTCTTGTTAAAACTCCACTAAGCCATTGTATTGTTCATCCCTCTTCTTTCACAAGAGCCGCGCTTTGAAGTCACCGTTTGTGCGCTCTCCACGTTGCTTTATATATGTCTGCCAACAAACTATGTCATGGTACTAATTTGACGCCCTATTAAATGGGTAAATCTGTTTAAAAAATATATACATAACTAACCGAGACACGATAAAATCAACACTTCATTGTTTCCAGGCTTGTCGTTTACAAGAGGACCAATTAGTACGTTGTAATACAGACAAACAAGATCTGTTTAAGTAAGAAGCACACTGCTTATTTATCTATCAAACTAGATTAGCAAAGCCTTCCGATGAAAAATATGTTCTACATTTTATCTGCAAGACTTTACAATATTTTTGTACCATCCCCCATTTTTGAACCCTTAGTGAATTTTCATTAAGAAAACTTATTCAAACGAGCACGAATTAGAGTCTATAGTATTCACATTTAGGCTCAGTTAAAATTATTATGCTTATATATATATATATATATATATATATATATATATATATATATATATATATATATATATATATATATATATATATATATATATATATATATATTTTCAGCAACATTTGGTTGTTTCCCTCGGATTGAGGGTCTTCCGAATGTTGCTGCAAATGTGCACTGGTTGCCTGTTGTGACTCCGTGTATTTTTACATCTTCATCCAGAGTGTTCCCATCTTCACCTGGCTATACCGTACTGATGATGACTAATAAGCTTGAAACACGTGTATACGGTTGTCTCCTTGCGGCTTTGCCCTTAACCCTTTTTACTTGTATAGTACAGAAATGCCGTGTTATAAATCCTGTTATAGTTAGTATAACTTCCTGGGCTTCGGATGTTCACGCAGGTGATTTCTTTGTCTCCGTGGCTTTTTTTGGTTGTTTCCCTCGGATTGAGGGTCTTCCGAATGTTGCTGCAAATGTGCACTGGTTGCCTGTTGTGACTTCGTGTATTTTTACATCTTCATCCAGAGTGTTCCCATCTTCACCTGGCTATACCGTACTGATGATGGCTAATAAGCTTGAAACACGTGTATACGGTTGTCTCCTTGCGGCTTTGCCCTTAACCCTTTTTACTTATATTATATTATATATATATATATATATATATATATATATATATATATATATATATATATATATATATATATATATATATATAATCATATAAAAATTCAAAGGGCCTTGAATTTGGGTTCTAGTGGTCGTAGTTTGCGCTCATTAAAAAAAAAATCCAGGAGTCTTACCATCGTTACCTCTCTATTAGTGAATTTTGATTAAAGAAATATAGTATAAAACGCCTCAATTGAGTTAAACCACTCAATTTCGAATAGTAATGCACTCAGCATCCTGGTAAGTCATTGTCTCATTCTACGTTTCGCCACCTTGAATAATCCATCTTAATGCGGCACAATGTGTTAAAATCAAAATTTGTAATGCACAGTGCACGTTTATCATTTTTTTTGTGAACATTGCCAGAGATTATTTATAGTATTATCTGTTACATGCTATTAAGGTATTTATCAAATAATCCAATACAGTTTTAAATTATTTATACTGTAACACATTTGTATCGAGCCGATTTGAACGTGTCGCTTTAATCCGTTGTGGCTTTCAAAGCTTATTCCACCAATAGAGTTTGTGGTTATAAAATAATGTATGGAAAAGATAGAATCTCCGACCGTTTTAGTTTATCAAATTAAAGGTACTAAACTGAGAATCGTGTTATAAAAGCGTGTTTTACAAAATACTGCTTTTAGCGAAGCTTCGTACAAAAACATCGTTATTGAAGAAATCTCAACTTTTATATTTTGAATTTTTTTTTCAAATGAGCGCAGACTAGAACCCCTGGAAACCATATTTGTGGTGGGTTTTCTCTTTTAGTCAATTTTCGTAGAAAAAAATCACTAATGGTGAGCTCCCGACTTTTGAATTTTGAAAAAATTTTTGCAAATGAGCGCGAACTAGGACACCTAGAACCCATATCCGGGGTCAGTTTTGTATATATATATATATATATATATATATATATATATATATATATATATATATATATATATATATATATATATTTGTGTGTGTGTGTATGTATGTATGTATCACTCCGATAACTCAAAAAATAATACGTCGATTTTGATTAAATTTGGCACGTATCTTCCTTTTCTAAGTGGCTTGGATAAGATCGTTAGACAGATAAATCGGACGAGGTTTTCCGGAAAAATTTTGAGTTTTCTTTCGAAAAAAATGCGTATCTCAAAAAGTAAAAAAACTATGACAACCAAACTTGAGAGGTAAGTTTACTATATAGAAAGTAAACTATACAGTAACATTTATATTTCTATGTTACAAGAAAAAAAAAGTTATAATAAAATATTTGGTGCCAGATCACTTCTATGAAAATTCACTACCATAAGGCACTTGCTGCGTCCAGACTTTTTAATGTGTTTATGTATATATATATATATATATATATATATATATTATTTATTTTATTTTATTTATTTATACATACATCATCCAACAGCTTAAAAGCTAAATTAAGAATGGGCCAATACACAAAACATAATAACTAACAATAATCAAGCTAACAATACAAAAAAAGAGTAATAAATTAGATCGCTTTGAAAAACATTTTTATCTCTGATATGTTACATGAGAAGATATCTAGGCGGTCTTGCAGTACAGAGTAATCATTGCACATCTGGTAGATTGGAGACGATCGCAGCAATCGTGTACGAGCAGTCGGGAGATAGAATGTGCCTGGAAAACGTGCTGCAATACGAGGCACATTTAAATTAAGTTGCTAAAGCAGACTAGGGCAGTCGAACACAGAATTAACCAGTTTATATAAAAATATAATGAAACTGCACTGCCTGCGCATCGACAGACTCTGCAGACTAAAGCGAAGAAGTAAACTTTCCTGAGGAAAACCAATAGACGGATATCGACCATCCTCACGAAAGCTAAGAAACTTTAGAAATTTTCTTTGCACTGATTTCAGGCTTGCCACATGTATCTCATAAGTAGGAGCCCACACAACTGAGCCCTATTCAAGTCGGGACATAACCAAACAGCCAAATAGCAGGAGGAGGGTGTCAGTCTTTGAGAAAATTTCGCTGTTTCTTATCAAAAACTCTAGAGTTTTGTAAGCAGAACTGACAGTCTGCTCATAGTGTGGTTTAAAAGATAGAGTACCATCAAAAACAATTCCAAGGTCCTTAACTGTCCCGGGGCGATCAAGTGGAAGCCCTCTTATATTGTACCCGAAAGTAATTGCGTGCTTATTTCGAGTAAAGGACATCACACAGCGCTTGGAAACATTCACAGAAAGACCACTTCGACAACACCATTCATCAAGGATCTGAAGACAGTTCTGGAGCTGCAAACAGTTATCAACACTCGAAATATTTGCGAAAATCTTAATATCGTCTGCATACATTAAGAAAGGAACATGTAAAACATGTTTAACTGGATCGATAAATATATTAAACAGTAATGGACCGAGTATGGAACCCTGCGGCACTCCCGAAGTTACGTGATAGGTGTTAGATTTGAAGTCTCCAATCTCAGCAAATTGCCTCCTTCCATCCAGGTAAGATCTGAACAGGCCAAGCAAGCCCTCGGAGAATCCGATAGCCCTCATCCTGTCAATCAGAACAGAGTGATTTAGACCATCGAAGGCCTTAGATAGATCAGTATACACAACATCAACCTGTGAAGAGCGGTCAAGAGCGGACGCAATGAACTGTGTAACGTCGACTAAATTCGTAACAGTCGATCTACCTGGAATGAAACCATGCTGAGAAACAGCGAGTCTGTTTTTGATGTGAAACAGTATTCGCCAAAAAAGGCAGGCCTCGAAAATCTTACAGAAGACACATAGTATGGCTATTGGTCGATAGTTTGATGGATCACCACTATCTCCCGCCTTGAAGACAGGGAAAACCCGTGACAGCTGCCAAATCGCGGGGAATGTTCCAGATCTAAGAATCAGATTAAAAATTTTCTTAAGTGGAGTCAGGAAAGCATATAAGCAGTCGCGCACTAAGAAACCAGGAACCAGATCAGGTCCACAGGACATGTTAGCCTTAATTCTCTTAGCGGCTGTAATAATTTCGTCATCTGCAAAGTCATCAACAAAGAACATTGTGATGTCACCCGAAGCCAGGCTGGCGGCTGTAGGCGATGAGGTGGGGGTGGAGCCAGAACATCCCGCAAAATAAGAAGCAAAACTGTCAGCTGCCTGTTGCTGGTTAGATGAATTCCCAATAGAAAAGTTTTGACGGCGTCGAGAAGAGCAGTTCCAGAATTTTTTAGGATTAGACCTAATCTCTCTTTCAACCCTCTGAAAGTAGTTTACTCGAGAAAGATAAATGTCTCTCTTAAGTTTTTGTCTCAGCTCCCTAAATCTATCCAGAAACTCCAGATTTCCAGACTTCTTAAACTTACACCATAATGAATATTTATATTTGATACTAACCTTAATTTCTTTAGAAAACCACGGGGGGTACCTATTACATGCTCTGAGAGCAGTCTTGGGAACATATATATATATATATATATATATATATATATATATATATATATATATATATATATATATATATATATATATATATATATATATATATATATATATATATATATATATATATATATATATATATATATAGAGAGAGAGAGAGAGAGAGAGAGAGAGAGAGAGAGAGAGAGAGTTCCCATTATCTACCTCGGTATAATAGGCAACTTTGTTATTTCTGAAGATACAGCTTCGGTTAAATTAGCAATGCTGGGCAGAATTTCAGGAGCAATGCGACGATATGAACAAACTTCTAATTCATTCTTGAAAATCTCCGTCGCGGTTAATGGCACGAAAGAGATCAAGACCTCATTTTGTATGTATTTTTTCGTAGAATAGAATAATATCAACAAAAATGAATGGCATGCTTGGTCCGATGGTATTTTTTTAAATACCAATGATAGTTGGCTGTGACGTCTTTCAAAATCTATTTTTATAAGTAGATTAATTTTTTATTACAATAAGTACAACAAACGAATTAAATAACTTATTATATTGGCATACAAAGAAACGTTATTTGGAACACCTAAAAAAAGAAAACTCGGGACGCAGCAAGTGCGTTATGGTAGTGAATTTTCATAAAACTATTTTTTAATAGCAATAATGTGTGTTTTTTTTAAGACAGCAGGCATCAAATTTGGTTACCAGTATAATCTATATAGTAAAAACAATGTGCCATGTTTCATCAAAATAACTTTATTGTTTGAAAATGTAAAAAAAAAATCGAAAAATAAACTTAAAATGTTCACCAAAAAACTCGTTTCTTAGTCCACCTTATGGGTTAATAGCAAATTGAGGTATTCAAATATTAAGCATTTGATCAAAATTAGTTACCATAACGCACTTACTGCGTCCAGAATTTCTTTTCTTACAAACATGCATTATATTTCGATGGAAAATGCAAAAATGCAATAACATAAGGCGTGTTTCATTAAAAAAAAAAGAAAATTTGTATCACCAACGACTTATGGGCCACCCTGTCCTTGTAGAAATATTTTTTTAAGATGTAATTCAAGACACCCTATAATTAATATATACATTTTTTTTCATATATTGTATAATAACAGATATATTGAGCTTTATTGATTTTTTTACAAAAATTCTACAACAATTATATACCATTAAACGATAAAGTCTATAGCTAAGACTACTGCCCAGCGTCAGAGAAAGGGTCTATTTGAAATAAATTTTCTGGAAATATTTTATTAAAATGAAGGACAATGACGGTTGAAACTAAAACTTTAGGGTTTGTAAAACATTTTTCTTGAGACATTCTATTTCCATAGCCCGTATTAGATTCAAGTTCTTTTCCTAAATGTTGCCAATTTTGACGTTTAAGTCGCAACTTTGACGTTTTGTGGAAAACCCCAATTTATTTTTCTTTCAAGAAAACACAAAATTTTCCGGGAAAACCTGGACCGATTTTCCTGCCTAACAAACTTGTCCAAGCCATTTGCAAAAGGAATTTATTGACCAAATTTAATCAAAATCAACCCATTATTTTTTGAGTTATCGGTGTGATACGTATATATATATATATATATATATATATATATATATATATATATATATATATATATATATGTATATATATATATATATATATATATATATATATATATATATATATATATATATATATATATATATATATATATATAAACATATAAAAATTCAAACTGACCCCGGATATGTGTTCTGGGGGGCCTAATTAGCGCTCATTTAAGGAAATTTTTTCAAAATTCAAAAGTCGGGATCTCCTCATTAGTGAATTTTTTTAAAGAAATTTCACTAAAAAGGAAAATTAGATCTGAACAAAACTTATCAACAGTTAATGTTCAAAGTGTCTCCAGTTCAAGTCAACTTCTAAACACTTCTGGCAAGTACGATCTATTTCTCTCTCGACCTTTTTCATAGACTCGTGACGAATAGTCCTTACAGAGGCTTGAATTTTATTTTTTAGTTCTCCAATATTTTCAGGTTTTTTTCTGATACACTCTATTTTCCAAATTACCCCAGAGAAAGAAATCGAAAGGCGTCAGGTCTGAAATTCTCGACGGACACAAAATAATTCCTGCTATCCTATTGGGTTGGAAAAATGTTCCCTTAGGTGTACTGACACATTTCTAGAATTATGGGCGCGGGCACCGTCGTGCTGAAAATGTGTTAGGTACTGAATTGTACTCAGAGGTAATTTGTGGAACATTTCTTCCAGTTCACTTTACAGAAATACCAAATATCGTTCTGAATTCAGGTTCGTGTCATACGTACTGGTCTATTGTTTTTGCAGTAAGATGAGGATTGCTTTGATCTCAATATGCAGTATTGTGTCGATCAAATATCCTGTTATTAGTGAATTTGGTTTCATCTGTAAAAATAATTCCATACAAAAAACGATCATTTTGTTTTATTTTCCTTACCAACCATCTAGCAGATTGAATTCTTTAGGTCAAATCTCCCGTATATAATGTATTACTGATACTACATTTATAGGGGCGATAACTATTCTGTTTAAGAATCAAACGGGCTATTTCTTTTGAAACCCCACACTCGTTCGCCAATTCTGTAGTTGATGTACTTGGTTCGCAATTAACGAATACCAAAACCCTTTCTTCGTCTTCCTCTTTAAATTTCAACATCTCAGTTTTTGCTTTGTTGAATAAACTGTAAACTTTAAGATTGATTCACAGTTTCGCCTTCTTTCCATGTTTCGTTGGAAAAAACATTTCACTAGCTGCATCGACATTTCTGTTACTGGCATAATATCAGGAAATCATTTCATTTGTCTCTGCATTAGTATAACTTATTGTTTGAACAAAGCGTATGCCTGAGAACTACGTAAAGAACTACGTATGTGTGACACAATCTTGTACAATGACAGTTTGTTGACTGTTACATCGGATTGGATGTATTCACCGTCTGCTTGGTACATCATTTTGCAAATAACTTGTAATAACTAGCTTTTGTTAAATAAATCTCAAACTAATGCAAATAACCATATGTAACATCCCAACATAGACGTGGCAACTCCGCTTCTCCCAACGCCTGCTTGGAACCACCCCGCTGGCAGTCAGAAGCAGTGGTACAGCGAACGCAGCCCAGGAGCAGTGCGTGTCTCGCCGTCCGTACCGTGACCCCAGAAGCACTTAATAAACTCCAGTATTAATGACCCCTTACAAATGGGAGTTCCATTCATTTTTAGTTGTTATTGCATCACTGTGCACTTGTTGTTAAGTTTAAAATAGTTGTATTAAACGAGTTAACCCTAAAAACTACTTTTCTGCTTTTCCCCGTATTCCCGTGAAACGGAAATCGGTTAAGCCTTTATACATGCCAAATCTTATATCATTGGCATCAGTAAAAATACGTTTTTGAAAGACGTCACAGCCAACTATGATTGCCTTTTAAAAATATGCAACTTTGTGTTACCTCTTTCGATCCAAGCATGGCATGGATTTTAGTTGACGTCATTCTATTTTACGAAGCAAATACCTATAAAATGAGGTCTTGATCTTTTTTTTTTTTTGACATTAACCGTAACGGAAATATTCAAGAATGAAAAAATAGGTCCTGTTCAGTTTTTATAAATTATCTCAGAGAGTAGGCGATGCATTAGAAGTTTGTTCATATCATACTGCACTTACAATTCTGACCAGCTTTTCTAATTTAACCAAAGCTGTATCTTCATAAATAACAAAGCTACCCATTATACCGAGGTTGATAATGGGCACCTCTATATAACCTCAAAGATAATGCGTCTTTCGATCGACTTTTTAGGCCGTCGTACCATTTTAATTGCTCTAACAATTGTCTAAAAAATTTTCAATGGGTATTGCATTTTTCTAAATAATACACAGCGAATAAGCTAATGTCGTAATTTTTTTAATGAAAAGTCGCTATATTTGATAACACACTTTTACATGAAATAACATTTCCTTTTAAGGAAATATTATTTAACGATAGCTGAAGAATTAAGCTGTTGGAGCATTTCAGCCAAAGAAGACTGTTGGAAATAAAAATATTCTCATTATTAGTATGTCAACAGGTGTCACCTAAAATGCTTCGCAACGTTCGAAACCACTTTGAACAATACTTGCATTATTGCATGGAAGCTGCTAAGGTAATAAAAAAACTCTGGACGCAGCAAGTGCGTTATGGAAGTGAATTTTCATTAAAATGTTTTTAATTACAAATATATCGCTCTAATGCGAGCAGGCATCAATTTGGTTACCGGTATAACCTATATAGTAGGAACAGTGTATCATATTTTATCAAAATAATTATTTGAAAATGTACAAAACTTATCGGAAAATAAACCTTAAATGTTTCTGAGAAAACTGGTCTCCTAGCCAATGAACCTTAGGTTAATAGCAAATTGAGTTATTGAAATTTGTAACATTTAATGAAAATTCGCAACCAAAACGCCCTTGCTGCGTTCATACAAAAATTTTCCGAAAATAATGTTAAATGTTGGTTTCCTAACCAACAAAACTTACGTTAATAGCAAATGAGTTATTGAAATTTGGAGGATTTAATGAAAATTTGCTACCAAAACGCACTTACTGTGTCCAGATTTTTTCTTACAAACATGCATCATATTTCGATAAAATATGCTAAAATGGAGTAACGAATTTGTTCTACGAAAATTAACTAAAAATTATAGAGCGTTAAACCATAAACTTCACTAAACCTACAGCGAAAGCATCAACTTAACTAAACCGACAGCCAAAACATCAGAGAAAGGGTCTATTTGAAATGAATTTTCTGGGAATACTTTAGTAAAATGAAGGACAATGACGATTGAAACTAAGACTTCAGGCTTTGTAAAACATTATTATTGAGACATTTTCCTTCCATAGATCATATTAGTGTCAGGTTCACGGCCTAAATATTACCAATTTTGACGTTTAAAAGCGCGATTTTGACGTTTTGAGGAAAAGCCAAATGTATTTTTCTTTGAATGCCTCTAACTTTTTTGTCCTTTAACCTACGGAGCTAAATTTTGGTAGGTAACTTTCCTATAATTATATAAACCCGCGTATTAAATTTGGTTGCCCTTACTTTGTTAATTTTGGAGATATAATTTTTTTTCGAAAGAAAACATAAAATTTTCCGGGAAAACCTCGGCGGATTTTTCTGGCTAACGAACCTATTGAATCCACTTGCGAAAGGAAGGTACTCACCAATTTTGACGTTTAAAATCGCGATTTTGACGTTTTGAGGAAAACCCAAATTTATTGTTCTTTAAATGCCTGTAACTTTTTTTTCCTTTAACCTACAAAGCTAAATTTTTGTAGGTATTTTACTCATAACGATATAAACCAGCGTGTGAAATTTGGTTGCCCTTACTTTGTTAATTCTGGAGAAATAAAATTTTTTCGTTTTTTTTTTGAAAGAAAACACAAAATTTTCCTGGAAAACCTCGGCGGTTTTTCCTGGCTAACGAACTTATCCAAGCCACTTGTAAAAGGAAGGTACTCACCAAGTTTTATCAAAATCGGTCCATTATTTTTTTAGTTATAGGTGTGACACATAAATATATATATATATATATATATATATATATATATATATATATATATATATATATATATATATATATATATATATATATATATATATATATATATATATATATATATATATATATATATATATATATATATATAAACATATAAAGTCTGAAACCGACCTCGGATTTGGGTTCCCGGGGTCCTAATTAGCGCTCATTTAAAGAAATTTTTTCAAAATTCGAAAGTCGGGATCTCCTCATTAGTGAATTTTTTTTAAGAAAATTCACTAAAAATAATGTAAGAGACTTGTTTGTTTTATTTGGCAGACAACATTCTGCGTTTCTAATTACGGTGAGAATACATCTAGCCTCACATACGTTGTCTCTGTATTAGGAAATAAATGGGACAGGGCTGACAATTTACAGAATTGTTAGTTGGCTTTACACAGTCTCTATCTACAACATTTTGTGTTAACTACAGCTGTCGTGACAACATACTACCTGGTTCCGCACCGAGATGGCGACCCTGTCGTACATCTCATAATGTTCTAGGAGGCTTGCTAGTATAGCGCACTGACGAGCTTTAATTAGAGCACTTAACCGCTAATACCCCCGCGGAAAAATCAGAATGGAAACATTCAAACCCAAAAGTCATTGTGTGTATTCTTTCCGACGGAGGTATGGACTAAGGTCCGGTACTCCTAGGGGAGAGAGTTTTAGTGAATAGGTGTACTAAGAGTACGGCATCTCTCCCTCTTGTATCAAAAAAAAAATTAGTGCAAAACCAGTCGACGATTCTAATTACGGTGAGAGTACATCTAGCCTTACAGGCAATATTTTGTAATGCGTTTTCTCAAGAATTACTTAACAGAGTTTCAAAAATTTTAAAAAGCGAATTTGATTGGCTTCAAACTAAGGTGTCACTGAATACCTCATTCTCTTAAAATTTGGCGGTAAAACTCACTCCCGCTAGCGGGAAATGAATTGTTATATATAGTAATTATAATAAACTACTTGTCGTAGTTTTCTCTGTGGATTCTCTGAGCTTCACTGGAATTTGATCGAGCCTCGCACAACCCATAATAATGTATCTGTATTCTACAAAAGTATACTTAACCATTGTCAAATGCAACAAACGAGTAATTGAACAATAAAGCAACGTAGCGACTATATAAAATTTCAATGCCTGTTTGACAGTTGCCATGGATTGTTGATGTAGCCACTGCATGCAAACGATTGTTTCATTGTATTCATTTGTTACTCGAGAGAATATGGGTCTTTTAAATGCCAAGTCAACAAGAAATCTTTTAGGCTTATTTAGAAAAATCATTAGCAATACGACAACAAAACAAAAGAAACTTTGTGTAGAAAATAAAATAATCTATCGCAAAAAGTTAAAAAATTAACTTAAAAACATTATGGATATAAATGTACAGGATTTTTTTTTGATGCTCTCTATTGCGTTATATATTGCACCTTTTTCAATGTCACCCTGTATATATATATATATATATATATATATATATATATATATATATATATATATATATATATATATATATATATATATATATATTAGGAGGTGAAATTAAAATCGCCACACTGGGTCGGATGACGTTAGAGGGATAAGAAGAGAGAAAATTGAAGGCAGAAAGTTGAAGATTTGTGTGCTGTAAAATAGTGGATTTCATTGAAGCAATAAAGATATATATATATATATATATATATATATATATATATATATATATATATATATATATATATATATATATATATATATATATATATATATATATATATATATATATATATATATATATATATATATATATATATATATATATATAGGAATCAGAGGATGCAGGAAAAACGTGAGTTTTAAATGTCAATGTCAACAGACCTGACTTAGAGACGAGGATAACTAGGCTTGTCTAAATAACTAAATAAGATTGGTAGTGAATTTTCTTTAAAAAAATTCACTAATGAGGAGATCCCGACTTTTGAATGTTGAAAAAATTTCTTTAGATGAGCGCTAATTAGGCCCCCCAGAACACATATCCGGGGTCGGTTTAAATTTTTATATAATATATATATATATATATATATATATATATATATATATATATATATATATATATATATATATATATATATATATATATATATATATGTGTGTGTGTGTGTGTGTCACACCGATAACTCAAAAAATAATAGGCCGCTTTTGATTAAATTTGGTGAATAAATTCCTTTTGCAAATGGCTTGGATAAGTTCGTTATCCAGGAAAATCGGTCCAGGTTTTCCCGGAAAATTTTGTGTTTTCTTTCAAAAAAAAAATTATATCTCCGGAATTAACCAAGTAAGGGCAACCAAATTTCATATGCGGATTTATATCATTATAGGCAAGTTACCTACCAAAATTTAGCTCCGTAGGTTAAAGGATAAAAAAGTTACAGGCATTCAAAGAAAAATAAATTTGGATTTTCCTCAAAACGTCAAAATTGCGATTTTAAACGTCAAAATGGGTGAGTACATTCCTTTCGCAAGTCGCTTGGATAATTGTGTTAGCCAGGAAAATCCGCCGAGGTTTTCCCGGAAAATTTGGTGTTTTCTTTCGCAAAATATTTATATCTCCAAAATTAACAAAGTAAGGGCAACCAAATTTGGTAAGCTGGTTTATATCGTTATAGGTGTTCCACCTACCAAAATTTAGCTCTGTGGGTCAAAAGACAAAAAGTTATGGGCATTTAAAGAAAAATAAATTGGGGGTTTCCTCAAAACGTCAAAGTGACAATTGAAAACGTCAAAATTCGCAACATTTAGGCAAATAACTTGAATCTAATACGGGCTATGGAAAGAAAATGTCTCAAGAAGAATATTTTACATACACCGAACTCTTAGTTTCAACCGTCATTGTCCTTCATTTTACTAAAATATTTCCAGAAAATTCATTTCTAATAGACCCTTTCTCTGATGCTTGGCAGTAGCCTTAGCTATAGAGTTTATTGTTTAATGGTATATAGTTTTTGTCGATTTTTCGTAAAAAATCAATAAAGCTCAATATATTTGTTATTATACAAGATATGAAAAAATATTGTATACATTAATTATACGGTGTTTTGAGCTACATCTTAAAAAATTATTTCGACAATCACAGGGTGGCTCATAAGTCGTTGGTGATACAAATAAATTTTTTTTGTCGAAAACGCCTTATTTTTTTGCATTTTCCATCGAAATATAATGCATGTTTGTAAGTTAAGAAATTCTGGAGGCAGCAAGTGCGTTGTGGTTGCGAATTTTGATTAAATGCTTCATATTTGAAAAGCTCAATTTGCTGTTAACCTATAAGGTTGACCAAGAAACGGATTTTTTCAGTAACGCTTTTGGTTTACTTTTGGAAATTTCTGTACGTTTTCAGACAATCAAGTTATTTTGATGAAACATGGCACATTGTTTTTACTATATATGTTATACTGGTAATCAAATTTGATGCCTGCTTTTTTTCTATATAGGTTATACTGGTAACCAAAATTGATGTCTGCTTTCTTAAAAAGAAAACACACATATTTGCAATAAAAACATTTTTATGAAAATTCACTACCATAACGCACTTGCTGCGTCCCGAGATTTTTATTGTTATACGTCTATAAAAAAATTAAATATCAAAGATTTCTGTTTTAAATAGGCAGCTGAATTGAATAATGTGTAGGTGGTTTCGATTTAATTGTCTTTGTATGCTTTTAATCATATTAAATATCTCACTATATGGCAACCGCAGATGCTAACGATTCCAATGATTAATAATTCACTGTTCAAATTCATGTGTGCGCTCAATTTTCCTGACAAGAATACACCATACTCTCGTAAGTTTATCGTGATGTGTGCTTTTGTTGTGGTGAACTCTCACAACAAAAGATGCATCTGTTCTCCTTATTATGTATAGCCCGATATAACGTGAAAATCAATAGCTTCCATCTTTACCAGTCCTTGTATTTCGTGGCATGTTTGACGTTTAGATGAATAACCTAATGCGGTTGATGTTACTGAGTATCGACACTTTCAAGCCACAGCGCTCAGTTTATGAAAGCACTGTCTAGAAAAACTGTCTCATTTGACTGAGAAACTTTGAATAAAATATTAATTATGAGGTTTATCTTTAGTCTGCTTATCATGAGTGAGCTGAACATCAGCCTTACACTGCGACCTCATGATCCTAATAAACTACTTGTAACGTGTTTTTATTGAAATTTCGTAGAAAAGATTCACTAATGGAGAGATCCCGCCTTTAGAATTTTGAAAAAAAATTGAAATGAACGCACACAGGCACTCCTAGAACCCATATCCGGGTTACCTGTTCCTTTTTTCTTCTTCTTCTTACCTCCACTAGCTTTCAAACACTTTAAGACGCAAAAGAACACTTATCTGAGGGTGTTCTAGTGAGTTGATGCCCTAAATTAATATTATTTTCCTTCTTTTTATGATTTTGTAAAAATAATTGAAAATTATTTAAAAAAATTAGCGATTCTGCCCTTCCCTTTTCTTTTTAAATATTTTATTCACTCTTATATGTGTATAATAATCAAAATAAAACACTATTTTTTTCCTTTTTTCTGACAAACAATAACGTAACTTTATTTTAACTAAATAAATGAGACAAGAATATCTTATAATATGCCTAACTACTTTTATAAAAATTATTGTTGATATTATAATGTCTGAACCCCCACAATTTTGGCCTTTATATTATATTCAAAGTCTTTCCTAGGGTTTTTAATTCAAATTTAGAGTTATTTATTAATAGTTTTGGTACATATATATATATATATATATATATATATATATATATATATATATATATATATATATATATATATATATATATATATATATATATATACGGTATAGCAATAATTTGTATTTTACGATAGTCTATATTATGCACTATTCAAATCTTCTTCCGTGGGGTACTGGTTGTCTACCCACTGGAGTTTTTAAACGTGCTCGAATGTGGCGCCTTGATGGTTATCTTTCTAACTAGTATATCAAACAAATATGGAGATTCTGTTTATATGCTGATGAAACTATCTGTTTATAAAAAGTTTGATGATTTATTATTCTTTTACGTTGAAATATGGATTATTCTAGTGCTAATCCCTTCAACATGGGTCTCCTGCTCTTGTATTTATTATCTAACTCTTTCTTTTGCACACGTAAGTACTTTATATGTAATTATTATTATTATTATTATTATTATTATTATTATTATTATTATTATTATTATTATTATTATTATTATTATTATTATTATTATTATTTGTTGGTATAAATCATACAGTATGCCAATACAATAAGTCTACGACTTGTGGTGTACATGTGCATAAGTTTAAAAGTTATATCTAAATATATGTGACAATTATATACCAAATTCAGCTTACTGTATTATTTTCCCTGGACGTTTGGAAACCAATTTCTGTTGAACCCTTATCTTCTGCTTGAACTTTTCACTGCTTTTTATTAATTTTCGGCTGGATAACTCCTAAAATGCTGCTTCTTTCTGATATTTTTTTAAAATTGTTATTATTGTTCTCTTAAACAACCGTTGCTACCGTTCCTGTCTTTGCCACCTTAAAAATCTGTTACATTTCTCTCTTGTCTCAACAATGTCTTTTCATTCCTTTAATCTCTACGGATACCTCGCAGGTATTGTTGTCAAGATTTAATTTTCTGACAATTATGCTTAACCTTAATACATTGTCAGCTTGACAGCTGCTAATCAAACATCTGTTTAAGAACTCCTACGAACTATTTCTTATGAGCTATCATACATCAAATTTTTAACCTAGCCGTACACCGTTGTTGTCTTTACGAACTCATTCCAATTAGTCCTTTCACTTTACACTCACTCTCTTGTCTTAAAAACTAAATTACAATTATTTATTTACATCAAATTTTGCTTTTATTTCTCAACTCATATGTACATACTTGGGGGTTAATTAGGTTCGTCTTTTTTAGTTTATACGGGGTCTTATTTTACGCTTGTAGATATTTGTTTGTATATTCCATTTACGTTATATACATATATACATATATATATATATATATATATATATATATATATATATATATATATATATATATATATATATATATATATATATATATATATATGTGTGTGTGTGTGTGTGTGTGTGTGTGTGTGTGTGTGTGTGTGTGTGTGTGTGTGTGTAATGCTAGATGTACTCCCATAATAATTAATTAAGATTGCCATGGGACATCAACTTGTCAGTTTTAACAGATTTTAAGAAAGAATAACTTATTTCATAAACCGTTGACACTAAAATCAATTCCCCCTTTTATGTTAAACAAATAGCCTCGGTGGTTCAGTGGTAAGAACGTGTGCCTCAGATCCGAAGGGTACTAGGTTCGATCCCAGGGTACTCCTCTCTCTTTTTCAGTACATACTGCACAATTAACATCAACCGAGGTTCTGGCATTGTATTTGGGCAAGTTGAATGTCTGCACGTTCCGCCCTTCGGAGGCGGCATAAAGCCGTCGGTCCCGTGTTCATGCGATGCTGGGTACGTTAAATATCCCTACCCTCCTTACAGAAATGCAGGGGTTCGGCAAAATTTTCAGGATAGTGAGGTAAAACTACTCCCTGGCGTTGGTGATTGGTCGTAGTCGCAGAAATAGGCCGACGTTAAAGAAATAAAAAAACACACACTACACACACCGTAATTAAAACCGCGGTCTGGTTTCTCTCTAATTAGAGGTCGTCAGTATGGTATACCAATTACAGCGAGAACACGCCTGTAAAGTAAAACGGCTATGATAGCCAGCCTCCTAGAACATTGTCAGATGTACGACAGGGTCGCCATCTCGGTGCGGATGTATGTCTGTATGTATCACACCGATAACTCAAAAATTATGGGCCGATTTTGATCAACTGGTGAGTACCTTCCTTTTTCAAGTGACTTGGATAAATTCGTTAATCAGGAAAATCGGCCGAGGTTTGCCGGAAATCTTAAGTTTTGTTTCGGAACACTTTTATATCTCCAGAAATAACAATGTTAGGGCAACCAAATTTGGTACGCGCATTTGAACCATAAGAAGCAAACTATGTACCATAATCTAGCTCTGTAAGTTAAAAGACGTAAAAGTTATAGGCATTTCAAGAGGAAAAATGGGGTTTTCCTCAAAACGTCAAAATTGGCAACATTTAGGCAAAGAACCTAAAACAAATACGGGTTTTGTATAGAAAATGCCACAACTTTTGAATTTAGAAAAGATTCCTTCAAATGAGTGCAAACTATGTCCCCTAGAATCCATATCCGGGGTTATTCTCAATTTTCATCTTTTTACATATATACAGGGTGGCGCATTCTTACGGTAAAACTCAATATATTCGTTATTATAGAAGATACCAGAAAACACTATATACGTTAATTATAGGCTGTCTTGAGCTGCATTTTATAAAATTATTTTGACAATCACAGGCTGTCCCATAAGTCGTTGGTGATATAAAATTTTTTTCGAACATCCCTTATATTATTGCAGTTTTGCATTTTTTTATCGAAATAGAATGCATGTTTGTAAGAAAAAAATTCGAGAGACAGTAAGTGCGTTTTGACAACCAATTTTAAATTTGATGTTAACCTAGGGTTCATTGGCTGGGAAAATTGCTTGAAGAGGTTCGTTGGCCAGGAAAATCAGAATAGTTTTTTCAGGAACATTTTAAGTTTATTTTAGCAAAATGTGCTATTTTAAACAATAACGTTATTTTGATGGAATATGGTACATTGTTTCTACTATATATTATACTGGTAAGAAAGATCGGTGCGTGCCTTCATTAACACGTAAAAATTAAAAAAAATAATAGAAAACCGACTTCGTTAAGGATAATTCAAAAACTACTAGCTGGATCTTGATCAAATTTATATGTGACCACGTGAGAAGCACCAGCTTGGAAACAAAAAAAGAACCTTCCAAATCGTTTTACCTTGCTCGGATAGCCAGGCGGTCCTCCGGGCAGTCTGCGCGGCCAGAATCAAGTCACCACTGGTTCGGGAGTGCGCTGCCGCCCTCAGAGGGCTAGCCAGGACGAAGGAGGTGCAACTGGTGTGGGTTCCGGGACACTGTGGCGTAGCGGGGAATGAGGTGACGAATAATCTTGCAAGACTGGGTTTCCGGCGGCCGTTCTGTGGCCCGGAGCCTGCGATAGGCATAAGTAGGAAGACAGTCTCTGTCGCCTTAGACAGGTGGACCGAGGAAGCAATTGAGAGGCACTGGGGGTCGGTTGGTGGCTGCAGGCAGGCGAGGGACTTCGTGGAGGGGCCGGACAGAGATAAAGCTGTCTGACTACTCGAAAGGAGTCGACCTACGCTTTTCCGCATCCTCGGGGTGCTGACAGGCCACTGCGCCCTTAGAAGACACCTCACATTGATAGGCGTAGAGAGGGATCCCATTTGCCAGGAATGCGGCGAGGATGAAGAAACGTCCTACCATTACCTGTGTGAATGCGAGGCTTTTGGGAGTCTTCGAGCAGAATTGTTCAGATCAAGGACTCTGCAGAGGAATCAGGTAAGTACCGTCCAATTAAAGACCGTCACGGCCTTCATCTCGAGGTCGAGGCGGTTTGGCGACGGAACCGAGGAAGAGTAGAGCATGGTTGCTGCGTTGCTGGGGTTGGCAAAAAGGGCCCATTGTGGCCTACTTGCTTGGCGTTGGCCTCCCCACCACTGCTACTACTACTACTACTACTACTACTACCTAGAAAAAAGTTCTGAGGTATTTTGAAGTCAGTTAAATAAAGACCACCTATTGGGGAAATACATATCACCGCTGCCACCATTTGTTAAACGTGCTATCGTGAGATAAATTAAGGATAACTCAAAAACTACTAGTCAGACCTTGATCAAATTTATATGGGACCACATGAAAAGCACCAGCTTTCAAATAAAAAGAATCATCAAAATCGGTTCGCCTAGAAAAAAATTCTGAGGTCACACACATTAAAAAAACAATTGAGAACCTCCTCTTTTTTTGAAGTCGGTTAGACAAATACATATTTGTTATTGAAAACATTTTTATAATGCACTTACTGTGTCTAGACTTTTTATTGTCTTTAGGTGACACTAATTGGTTGAATCTGTTTACTTACGGATTTTACCCTTTAAAATTTTTTGGAATTCAATTAGCGTGTTATGGACAACAATAAATTCAAGGGGCCTACGCGGGGCGCCTTCTCTGTAAAACTGCAATTTCTAGAAGAGCTGTTAAATTGTAGCCTCCTCATTTTATAAACTTTTGAAAAGATCTTAATCTCAGCGCCTTCCTTAATAGATTTGCATTTTTTTAATATTGATTATTTATTTACATTTTTAAGTTCCGTGATCTTGTAGCGTTCTTGGACATTGCATATCGCTGTGATAATATAGCTGGTGTTCTGCCGATTTTACTGGTATCGTTGAAGTCCAGTTTTTATATCAGGTTCCTATTTAATTTTCACAATTTGTTTGTATAAAGTCACCATTTTCAAACTAGTTACATTATCATTACTTTATCATCTATTACAATAATGGTTTTTACAAAATATTTATCATTATTACATAATAAGAGATATACCAGCCCTAGACCCATCGCAATAAACAACCAAGTTATTCAAAGTAATGAGTCCTTTTCACTTGTTGGCATCTCTGTAGATCGAAATCTCAATTGGCACCAACATGTCACATCAATTGCAGAAGCGGCTGCTAAGAAATTAGGTTTCCTCTTCCGGGCTCGCAAATACTTTTTACCAGCTAATCTCTATACTTTATATACTTCACAAATAAGGCCAAACCTCAAATGCTGCTCCCACATCTGGGGTTCCGCTGCCGCTTCTACACTCGCTATCCTGGACTCTATTAGGAAGAGAGCTATATGTCTCATCGGTGACCCTATCCTCACCCAAAGCTGCCATCTCTTGCCCACCGACGTGCTGTTGGTGACCTCTCTCTTTTATAGCACGGGCACTGCTCAGAGGAGCTTTCTTCCATAGTTCCTCCACCTGCTACCCCCAACAGATCTACCAGGAAAACAGAGAGAATGCACTGTTTTACTGTCCAGGTCAATAGACATAGAACATCTTGTTATGCCCGCTCTTTTGTCCCGAGGATTTCCAAGTTGTGGAATTCCTTGCCGGCACATGTTTTTCCTTCTCCCCCGAACCTCCAAACCTTCAAGTCCAGAATTAACAAGTTGCCTCTTTCCTCCTTGTCGACATCCACGGTACGAT
Organism: Tillus elongatus; assembly: GCA_964006375.1. NCBI lineage: Eukaryota > Metazoa > Arthropoda > Insecta > Coleoptera > Cleridae > Tillus > Tillus elongatus. The sequence continues at coordinate 54,755,936 of OZ023262.1, forward strand.
AGTATTTAGGCAGTAAGCCATCGTGGTGTGTTGTTGAAATAAAAAAATAATAAAAAAATAATATTAGATGTATCAAGCTATATTTTCACATATTGTCATGTTTTTATGTCAACCAAAACATTTGAAATTATATAATGCTAACCTACACATTACACAACTTTTTTCAGAAAGGAGCTAAAGAGATGCATGTGGTCGAGTCCATTAAGAACTATATTTCGAGCAAAGAATATTTTTTATTCATTTTTTGCTCCTTTATAAGAGTGAGTTTCAGCTCCCTGTTCCTGAGCTATTCAAAAACTATATTACATTTACCCCACTTCACCTTACAAGGCTGTCAAACGTAAGACACCCTGTACTTCAATTTTTGAGAAACTCAGTAAAGTTGTGCAATGCCGAAACGATTAAAAATACCCCTGTCAAAATTTAAATCAAAAAGTTAAGCCAAATTGGAGTAAATAAAAAAGGCTCGGGACGCAGCAAGTGCGTTATGAAAGCGAATTTTCTTTAAAATGTTTTTAATAGCATATGTCTTTCTTTAGTGAAAGCAGGCATCAAACTTGGTTGCCCATATATCAGAAACAATGTACCATATTTCATCGAAATAACTTTATTGTTTGAAAATATATAAACATTTTTCAAAAGCAAGTGTGTTATGGAAGTGAATTTCCATAAAAATGTTTTTAATGGCAAATGCAGGCATCAATCTAATTACCGGTATAGCCTATGTAGTAGAAACGATGCACTATATTTTATAAAAATTACTTATTGTTTGAAAATATACAAAAAATTTCCGAAAATAAAGTTATATGTTGGTTTCCTAACCAACAAATAGGTTAATAGCAAATAGATTTATTAAAATTTGAAAGATTTAATGAAAATTCGCTACCAAAACGCACTTACTGCGACCAGATTGTTTTCTTACAAACACGCATCATATTTAGAAAAAAAATGCAAAAATGCATTAACGAATTTGTTCTACGAAAATTAACTAAAAATTGTAGACCGTTAAGCCATTAACTTCACTAAACCTACAGCGAAAGCATCAACTTAACTAAACCGACAGCCAAAGCATCAGAGAGAGGGTCTATTTGAGAAATGAATATTCTGTAAATATTTTAGTAAAATGAAGGGCTGTGACGGTTGAATCTGAAACTTAAGGGTTCGCAGAACACTCTTCTTGCAAACATTTTCTTTTTTACAATCGTATTTGTCTCGCGTTCTTTGGCTAAACATTATCAATTTTGACGTTTCAAATTGCGAGTTGACGTTTAAAGGAAAACTCCAAACTTTGTTTCTTTAAGTGCCCATAACTTCTTTGTCTTTAAAGCTAGAGACCATAATTTTGGTACAGGGTTCACTCTTTACAATGCAAATACGCTTACCTAATTTGGTTGTCCTTGCTTTGTTACTTCCGGAGATATATATATATATATATATATATATATATATATATATATATATATATATATATATATATATATATATAGAAAGAAATAAAACACAACATTTTCCGGGAAAACCTGGTCCGATTTCCTGGCTAACGAACTTATCCAAGTTACTTGCAAAAGAAAAGCATTCACCAAATTTTATCAAGATCGGTCCATTATTTTTTGAGTTATCGGTCGGATATATATATATATATATATATATATATATATATATATATATATATATATATATATATATATATATATATATATATATATATATATATCGTAAAAGTCTAGGGATATTTTTTAAAACGCACGTATTTTTTTCTTTATGATATAAGAAGAAAACAAAAAAAATGTTTGGTATAAGTTATTGTTTAATATTACATAAAATGAAATGTTTTATTCAAGAAACCTAGAAGATTATTGAAAAATATATATATACTGAAAGACAAATATGCAGAATTTTTCAAAAACCTCTAAGCATGTGAGAAAAAAGTTTAATACAAAGTATGACAAAATGAGATTGTCAAGGTCCCCTTGTAGTAAAGGTGCCCACTCTGCTGTCAGAAGCTCCTGGAATGTAAACGCATTACGGATGTTGCCCATATGTGGAGTAGTTCTTTGTTAGAGCATATCCTAGGCATAATCTATCGGATTCAGGTCCGGGAATTGTGCTGGCCATGGTAAAACTTCAATTCCCGCGTTCCAACCAGTTGGTTACGATGCGCGCGGTATGTGGACGGGCATTAAGATGCATTAGGTGGGATTTTTGACCAACAGGGCCTGCAAATCGATGCACGATGGGTTGAAGAATAGTATCCAGATAGAGCTAAGCTGTTAGGGAGCGATTTGAAAAAACGAGTTTGGTTCTGCCACCAATAATTATTCCGCCCCATGCCATTATTGTACCACCTCTGTATGGATATACTTCCTGAATATGTTTTAAACGTTCCGCATTTCCAGATCGTCTTCACACCCTTACTCGACGAGAATCCGGATGGAAACAAACCTAGATTCGTCTGTGAATAAAACTGTAGCCGCTCAGCTACTTCATTCTGTCGCATGCCTGCTTGAAGACTACTAAACAAAAACTGAAGCATGACTCAAGTCGAAACTAAATTCACCGGTACATATGAAAATTCTACTTTTATGATATATCGGGTTTATCAAGTTTATCATCATTTTAACTTTTTTTAACAACAGATGGTTTTATATTGAGTGATTGATTAAATACATACATCGTGAGTGCAATTTGGCCGATTCCAAAATCAATTTGTTCCCTTTTTTGTATTATTTAAAAATATCCCTAGACTTTTCCGATATGTATATATATATATATATATATATATATATATATATATATATATATATATATATATATATATATATATATATATATATATATATATATATATATAAACACAGATCTCCTCATTAGCGAATTAAAAAAAGATCGCTAAAATGTATATTTGTAAAGTCCCCCTTCAAGGGGCTCCAACGCGTTAGATCAACATTTTTGGAATAGGTGAAGTCGGTCAGATCGATTTTTTTATGCAATAAATAAGTGGTAGAGCGTTGTACACGTATTTTCTGTACAGCCTGTATATCTATATATGTAAAAGTTGAAATTGAACTTAGGAATGGTTTCTAAGGACTCTAATTAGCGATTATTTAATTAATTTTCTTTGAAGTCGAGATCTCCAGATAAGCGAATTTTATCTACTATTAAAATTCGCATGTCCTTATGGCTTATCGGCACGACTAAAATTCCAATAAATGTTTCGGATTACAACTCTATTTTTAAGCGTAAAAATATGTGATAATAAAAACAAAAAACGTGTCCGACATACCACCCTACATTTACGTGTTTTCTGGCTAAAATGGGTTCCTGGTAATACCCATCTTTAATCATGTTTTTCTGCTAAAAATATACTCAGAAAAAAATGTATGTTATTATTATAATATATTGTGAAACCTTGCAAAGGAATTGATGGCATCTGTTTTCCTCGAGCTCCTTCACCATCGTCGCATATTTCGTGTTTTGAAAATTCAGTATTAAATTACACAACCAGTTTCCCTTTATTAGATTCCAATCGAGTAAGCCGTTACTGACAAATTTATCTGATAAAGGCAATATCGATTTATCTAAATCGAGCACATTTATTAAATTTTAAATTCCACACTCTCAAATACAATTTACCTAAATGGTCCTGAAAAACATTTACAATAATTGGGTTCATCAAGAGCATTAGCAGAGGCGTGCGGTGGGTTTTCAAATATGGAAAGCAATGAATTATAGTGACCAGATTTCTCAAACCGAAAATCTAAAATTGGAAATTTGATTTACGCACTAAACCGAAACGTTTTAGCTTACAACACGATTGCAAGTGGCACTTACGTTTGCTATGTCTTTTAACAATTTTGTACAAATTATTCAAGTCCGAAAATCCCCACGTTGCCCTGAACCCCTCTTCCAAAGTAAGATCCAGATCAATTACTCAAAGAAAAACCTATTAATAATTAAGCTTATAATTTAATATGCAGGTTAAAATTTAATAATTTTAAACAAAAACTTAGTAGAGGCTTTTCCTGGTATTAATTAGTTTGTTTTTGTTTATTAATTTGTCTAAAAAAATGTAATTGGCCAATTAGAGATATTTGAACCATTAATTAAAATGAATACTTACTCTTTTTGGGTTGATTTTGATCAAAAGCTCATATTTATTTGACCCTTAGTACAAAACTTTGCCACTTTTTCCAGATAACGGTATTAGTTCGACATATATATATATATATATATATATATATATATATATATATATATATATATATATATATATATATATATATATATATATATATATATATATATATATATTCAGCAACACACCACCAGAACCTACAGACTAAATACTATCGTACGGTGGGTGTCGGCAAGGAGGAAAGGGGCAACTTGTTAATTCTGGACTTGAAGGTTTGGAGGTTCGGAGTAGAAGGAAAAACATGTGCCGGCAAGGAATTCCACAGCTTGAAAGTCTTCGGGACAAAAGAGCGGGCAAAACAAGATGTTCTATGTCTGGTGACCTGGACAGTAAATGGATGCATTCGCTCTGTTCCCCTGGTAGATCTGTTGGGGGCAACAGGTGGAGGAACTATGGAAGAAATCTCCTCTGAGCAGTACCCGTGCAGATATCTATAAAAGAGACAGAAAGGTTACCAACGGCACGTCGGTGGACAAAGGATGGCAGCCTTTGGGTGAGGGTAGGGTCACCGATGAGACCTATAACTCTCTTCTGAATGGAGTTCAGGATGGCAAGTGTAGAAGCGGCAGCGGCACCCTAGATGTGGCAGCAGTATTCGAGGTTTGGTTTAGCTGGTGAAAAGTAATTGCAAGCCCGGAAGAGAAAACCTAATTTCTTAGCAGCCGCTTATGCAATTGATATGACATGTTGGTGCCAACTGAGATTTCGATCCACACAAATGCCGATAAGTGAAAAGGACTCATTACTTTGAATAACTTGGTTGTTCATTGTGACACGCCTAGGGCTGGTGTATCTCTTATGAGATAGGAAGCAAGACGGAGATTTGGTGGAGTTGAATTGTACAAGATTTCTACTTCCCCAGTCTAATATTTTTTTGAGAGCCACAGAGACAGAACCCTCCAAGAGTCTGTGATCCTCATCTAATTGGGCTAAAGAAACAGGCTTAGAATATTTGAGTGGAGCGTGCTGTCGTCCACGTAACTGTGAACTGGGTTGGATGTGCTAGAGAGGAGGTCATTGATGCGGAGAAGAAACAAAGTAGGGGCATTGAGGGACTCGTGCATTAATTGGATACAGTTTAGAGGAATGGCCATCCACGACAACAGAAATGCTCCGGTTGAAGAGGAAATTTGCTGTCCAGGTACAGAGTTTTGGTGGTAGGCCATAGGCCGGAGGTTTATTAAGCAGCGCTGCGTGCCAGTCCTGGTCGAATGCTTTTGGATATGTCTAAAGCAACAATTTGGGATTCACCGTGTAGTTCCATAGACTTGTTCCAAGAATGGGTGACAAAGGAAAGGAGGTCGGCAGTTTATCTGCGCTGCCGGAATCCATACTGCTTGTCGTGGATTAGACTGTGTTTTTCAAGAAATTTGAGTAATTCGGTGTTTATACACTTTTCCATCACTTTAGAGATGACTGAAAGGAGAGAAATAGGCCTCTAGTTGCTAGAAAGCGCTTTGGTTCCATTCTTGGGAACGGGTTGTACTGGAGCAGTTTTCCAGTTACTAGGGAATATGCCTCTTTTGTAAGATGTCTGAAACAGACAAGTCAGGACAAGAGCAAGTTCTGGTGCGCATTTTTTGAGAACAATTGCTGGGATCTCGTCAAGTCCAGAGTCTTTCCTGGTTTTAAACGGAGAGCATGTTTCGTACCTTTTTAGTTTTGAAAATGGTATCAGTCATTTTATGCGCGGCATTGGGGACTGTTGGTGGTTGAACATTTGGAGGTGGGTTGAGAGTAGAATTGCCGGCAAACAAGGAAGCAAAAAGTTTAGCCTTGCCCGGGGCGGTAGAAACAATTTCATCCCCTGAAACAAGAGGTGGAAACGTGCTCTTGCAGAAATTATTCCCAATAGATTTAGCAAGAGTCCAGAAGGGTTTGCTGCCATTGGAGCTTGAGAGGACTTTGTTTTTGATGTGGTTATTAAACGAGTTTTTTGCCTCAGAAAGAATGCGGGCATAGCGGTCTCTTGCGTCGTTAAATGCTATGTCGTCGATTCTTAAAAGGTGGTCCGCGGAACCCTGGGGTTCCGTAATTATTCTTATTAAACAAAGTACATTAATAATAAATATGATAAGAAATTAAATTTTACTAAGATACTCTACAATAAAAGTCAAATGTGTTATTATATATTGCTACTGTTATCTAAAGTCCAAAAAAAAAAAATTTTGGGAGATAATATGGATGAGAAAGAACCTGAATCAAATACTTATATAGCGACTGCTTATTATGAGAATACAAAATTACTTATTTCAGTATGAGCTGATATTGTATAAATAATAACACATGAAATTAGTAAAGTTATAACATTTGGCAAGATTACTTAGCTATACATAAGTAAAAATTTAAAAAAAATAATAGAAAAGCGACTTCATTAAAATTAAAACTCAGAGCTAAAAATTCAGAAGTTATAACTTAGTAGTTAATGGGAAACTTGGGCCAGACAGTTCTAGTGACTTTTCTAGTGACTTTTGTTGCAGTTGGTAACATCGGTTGTCATGTGGTTAAGTACGGGCACCACATTACCTACACGATAGCTGACAGTTAGCGCCATCTAGTGACTTTTCTAGTGACTTTTTGTTGTAGTTGGCAACATTGGTTATCAGTTGTCCTGAACAGATCAGATGAATCTGCTCTGTTCAGGACAAGATAGATCTGTTCAGTCCTGAACAGACCAGATTCATCTGATCTGTTCAGGACAACTGACAACCAATGTTGCCAACTACAACAAAAAGTTACTAGAAAAGTCACTAGATGGCGCTAACTGTCAGCTCTCGTGTCGGTAATGTAGAGCCCGTACTTAACCACATGACAACTAATGTTACCAACTGCAACAAAAGTCACTAGAAAAGTCAATAGAACTGTCTGGCCCAAGTGTCCCATTAACTACTACTAAACTGAGACTCAATACCAAAATCTAAAAATCCGCAGCCAAAAACCTAAAACATTTACAATAAAACAAACAAAACGTAAAATTAGAGACAGAAAAGAATGAACCTTTTTTCGGCTTATCATCGTTTAAGATGAGATTTTCCTCAAACGGAAATCACAGTCACAAATGTATTCACTTTGACTGAGACACTTATTTACTACTTAACAAAAATAATCACCATAATTATTATGGTATTTGAAACAGCGGACCTTAAATTTATTACGACGTTATTGTTCTTGTTGGTCCACCTAGATCACATTCTTTCTAGCGGAGTCAGCAGCCGACTGACTGGTTCGTAGCAGACTCTCCTGTTTGCTCGGATCCAGCCGGCTCAGTTCTATTCGCTAGCATACTTTTTGTCTCCCTCTAAAGCGCAAATCACCTTTTGTATTAAAAAGAGCGCATATCCAAAGCGCTTCCTAGCAACTACAGGCCTATTTCTCTCCTTTCAGTCATCTCTAAAGTGATGGAAAAGTATATAAACACCGAACTACTAAAATTCCTTGAAAAACACAGTCTAATCCACGACAGGCAGTATGGATTCCGTCAGCGCAGATCAACTGCCGACCTCCTTTCCTTTGTCACCCATTCTTGGAACAAGTCTATGGAACAACACGGTGAATCCCAGATTGTTGCTCTAGACATATCCAAAGCATTCGACCAGGTCTGGCACGCAGCGCTGCTTAATAAACTTCCGGCCTATGGCCTACCACCAAAACTCTGTACCTGGACAGCAAATTTCCTCTCCAACAGGAGCATATCTGTTGTTGTGGATGGCCATTCCTCTAAACTGTATCGAATTAATGCAGGAGTTCCTCAAGGTTCAGCTTTAGCCCCTACTTTGTTTCTTCTCCACATCAATGACCTCCTCTCTAGCACATCCAACCCAGTTCACAGTTACGCGGACGACAGCACCCTCCACTCAAACATACAATATTCTAAGCCTGTCTCTTTAGCCCAATTAGATGAGGATCGCAGACTCATGGAGGGTTCTGTCTCCGTAGACCTCCAAAAAATATTAGACTGGGGAAGTAGAAATCTTGTACAATTCAACCCCACCAAAACTAAGTCTTGCTTTCTTTCTCACAAGAGATACAGCAGCCCTAGACCCATCACAATGAACAACCAAGTTATTCAAAGTAATGAGTCTTTTTCTCTTGTTGGCATTTCTGTGGATCGAAATCTTAATTGGCACCAACATGTTACATCAATTGCAGAAGCGGCTGCTAAGAAATTGGGTTTCCTCTTCCGGGCTCGCAAATACTTTTCACCAACTAATCTCTATACCTTATACACTTCACAAATAAGGCCAAACCTCGAATACTGCTCCCACATCTGGGGTGCAGCTGCCGCTTCTACACTCGCTATCCTGGACTCCATTCAAAAGAGAGCTATACGTCTCATCGGTGACTCTACCCTCACCCAAAGGCTTCCATCCCTTGCCCACCGACGTGCCGTTGGTGACCTCTCTCTCTTTTATAGATATCTGCACGGGCACTGCTCAGAGGAGCTTTCCTCCATAATTCCCCCACCTGCTGCCCCCAGCAGATCTACCAGGGGAACAGAGCGAATGCACCCTTTTAATGTCCAGGTCACCAGACATAGAACACCTTGTTATGCCCGCTCTTTTGTCCCGAGGACTTCCAAGTTGTGGAATTCCTTGCCGGCACATGTTTTTCCTTCTCCTCCGAACCTCCAAACCTTCAAGTCCAGAATTAACAAGCTACCTCTTTCCTCCTTGTCAACACCCACGGTACGATAGTATTTAGGCTGTAAGCCCTCGTGGTGTGTTGTTGACATATAAAAAAAAAATATGTAGTCATCTTTGACGTAGCTGCGACCGCTGTTCCTTAAGGGCTAGTAATAAAAAATATTATGAAAACGTCACCAACGAACTTTCTTTGTCGGCACTTTGATGATGCAATCCGGTCTAAAAAACTATATGTATTTAAATGCGTATATGTTTTAGGCATAAATTATTATGTGGGAAATATTATCTTTGTTATAGTGGGATATTTCGACCACGCATTTTACGCTGCTAGATATTATTGAAACAATTTATAATTTTATAAACACCTTTAACGAGAAGTCACAGCAGTGTTTACTCTACAGCGTATTTTTATAAACACTGCACATCGTATTTAAATCACAATATTTTGCATGTGTTAAATCCAAAATAACAAAAACCAGTAGAATTTGAAAAGAAATGCAGACAGTTGTTAATGCGTATGCCTGGTGTTCTAAAAGTGTAAGCCGACCTACAAAGTCGAGGGTAACAACGTATTCCAAGACTTTTCCCTTTATATGAAGACGTTGATAGAGAGAGAAGACAGGGCCACCAGATGAATTTTGAAATTGTTTCACAATCCGTTAGCCTCTGATAACACTGCTATTAACCCTCCGGTAACAAAAAGCCGCAAATATACATTTTACTCTTCAAACTGAAATATAGAGAACACTGTAGTATTGTGCGTCTATGTACTCATTTAACAGTTAAATGAGTCTGGAAGCAACAAGAAAATTAAAAGGCCCTTGGGGGTAGAGAAACCTATGTTTGCGATGACAACGCGATGTGCTATGTCGCCTTAAATCTGTGATCATCTGTAAACAAAAACGTTTGTAGACTCAGCATTACTTTCATATGTTCTTGTCAATAAACTGTTATGTCACACAAGCAACTCTATCGATGGATGTTGATGAAATTTCTCAAGTGAGAAGAACTCATGAATTATTCGTGTTGGAAGTGTCAAAATCCTGAGGGCAAGTGGATGAGAATTTGTGCCTTCTACGCGTAGCGGCTGTATGTCATTAATCTGGTGCTTAATACGCAGGTTCTGCGGGAAATGGACAGAGAAAATACGGAACTGTTGTATGGAAATGACGTTCTAAATCATTTTCAAGAAAGATATGTGCTGCGCTAAAATGAATACATGAATATAAATACACTAGAAATGTAAACGGTTCCCTAAAAGTATTTATGTTTTACTTTACAATTATTTTGCATTTTAATGAACTAACCAATCACAAAATGGGTTCCTATCCAACATAATTTATTCCTATACATTTTTTTCCAATTGTGCACCTTCTTGACAATGAAAACTTTTAAGAGACCCTGCGTAATTTATTTGATATTTTTAGCTTTTGCGTGGTTAACAAAATCACATTTTTGGTTTGGGTGCAACCATTGCTAAGACAAAAGAGTGTGACCGGTTTCGTTCTTCTTAGAACTCACCTTTTTGCCATATTAAAGTCAGCCACACATTACCAACGCAGCTGGTGTGGGATGCTACGTTTTAAAGAAGATACTGAGTTGTAAAATGTAACACTTTACTTTTACGGCTGGATTAATTCCCAAAACTTGTTTCGGAATCATATTGAAAAAATTTCTGGACGCAGCAAGTGCGTTATTTTAGTGAATTTTCATTAAAATGTTTTTAATAACAAATATGCGGTTTTTTTTTCAGAAAGCAGGCATCAAATTTGATTACCAGTATAACATATATAGTAAAAACAATGTGCCATGTTTCATCAAAATAACTTTATTGTTTGAAAATGTACAAAAATTTCCGAAAGTGTAACCGAAAAAATCCGTTTCTTGGTCAACCTTATAAGTTAATAGCAAATTGAGCTTTTCAAATATGAAGCCTTTAATCAAAATTCGCTACCATAACGCACTTGTGGCGTCCAGAATTTCTTTACTTACAAACATGCATTATATTTCGATGGAAAATGCAAAACTATAAGGCGTTTTCGACTAAAAAAAAATTATTTGTATCACCAACGACTTATGGACCAGCCTGTGATTGTAGAAATATTTTTTAAGATGTAGCTCAAGACACCCTATAATTAATGTATACAAATTTTTTTCATAACTTGTAGAATAACGGATATATTGAGCTTTATTGATGTTTTACGAAAATTCGACAAAAGTTGTATACCATTAAACGATAAACTCTATAGATAAGACTACTGCCAAGCATCAGAGAAAAGGTCTATTTGAAATGAATTTTCTGGAAACATTTTAGTAAAATGAAGGACAATGACGATTGAAACTAAGACTTCAGGGTTTGTAAAACATTCTTCTTGACACATTTTCTTTCCATAGCCCGTATTGGATTCAAGTTTTTTGCCTAAATGTTGTGAATTTTGACGTTTAAATTATCACTCTGACGTTTTGAAGAAAATCCCAATTTATTTTTCGTTAAATGCCCATAACTTTTTTGGTCTTTTGACCTACAGCGCTAAACTTTGGTAGGTGATTTACGTATAGCGATATAAAACGATGTACCGAATTTGGTTGCCTTTACTTTGTTATTTCCGGAGAGATTAATTTCTTTCTAAAGAAAACACAAAATTTTCCGGGAAAACCTCGGCCGATTTTCCTGGATAACGAACTTATCCAAGCCACTTACAAAAGGAAGGTATTCAAAAATTTTTGTCAAAATCGGCCCATTATCGGCCAAAAAAATCGAAACTGACCCCGGATATGTGTTCTAGGGGGCCTAATTAGCGCTCATTTGAAGAATTATTTTTTTAATTCAAAAGTCGGGATCTCCTCATTAGTGAATTTTTTTAAAGAAAATTCACGAAAACGTAAAAATTGAGATTTTAAATACCTAAATTTAAATTCCGTAAATATAAACGTATAATTTCATTCCTAAACGTCAGATGGTCTGGGATAGACATGGTCAAAATACTCAATGAAAGGCTTCCAATCCAGACAAAAAAATTTATTATCAAAACCCTACGCGTTTCGGCTACCTAGTAGCCATTTTTACCTCTCGCCCAGCCAGAAGGAGTCTCTTATTTCCCCTTCACTTATTGTGATCCTGTGTCGAACACTATAGTTCGAGCCCTCAAGAGAGACAATGTGAAGTTTTCGTTCAAATCCATGAACACAATAAGTGATATATTTATCCATAACAAGAACAATATCCCAGACCTCAAGAAATCAGGTGTTCCTGGAGCTCCCGATTGCAATGCTATTTACATCGGCAGCACAGGAAGATCTTTGAGCACCAGGGTGTCAGAATACCTCAAAAGTAGAAATCGGGTCAACAATGACACGTCAGTCTTTGGGAGTCATTTAAGAGAGAGTGGTCACTGCTTCAGTAAGAACACTGATGTTAAGATTTTACATCCCTCAAGTTTTGGAGTAGAACAATTTATCTTAGAAGAGACGGAGATTTTCAAACATGTCAAATGCTCCAATAATGAAATTTTGAACCTGTCCAACACCGACATATCGAACTTTCCCTCACTGTACAATCATTTAGTTAACTAGTGCTACCAGAAGTCTATGGTTTCTCTGTGGCCAAGTTATGACGCATATAAAGATGGCTGTTCTGTGGCCCCCCTCCTCTTCACTTTTAGTCGCTGACATGTTTGCTATTCTGTCCTTGTTTTTAGTTCGCCGTCTTGCCGTCGAATCAGCGCCATCTGCTCTCTTGAGTTTTCATAAATGGCCGACGTTCACTCCTGTCTTGTGGTTAAATTGCCGTTTTATATTGATTGGATTACACCATGAGTCGATTTTTTGGCACATTCGGGTGCGATGTTATTGGACCTCTCGTACAATAGATGGAAAAAAATCCCACATTTGTCAACTTGTGTATAGTTCTGAATCTAATTGTCGAGAATTAGAAAGTAAGTATTGATGCCATTTTGTTTTCTTAATTCACTTTATAAATTTTCAAAATCCTTAAGAGTTCTCATGCGATTTCTGCTTGACTGTGTACCCTCCTGTTACGTTTGCTCTATCAGTTCACTCCACTGCTTTTCAATTTTCTAATTCAATTTCACATTTGACTTTTACATTTTGTCAATCAGCTTTGTTCGCTTTTATTCTGTTCTGATAATTATAATTTTAACCTGCTTTAACTGCATGTTTTTGACTATAATGTAGTTTATTTAGGTTGTTTAACTGTATCCTGTAGTTTTTTATTGTAAATTTGGCTTGTACTGTTGTTTTTAACCTGTTTTACTGTTTGACTGTAAATTTTAGCCATGATGATGTCTGTAGTGTTTACATTGAGATCATTGTGCTTCAACCGGCACAAGTGCCTACCAGAAAACAATGTTTTCTGACAGACCTTGTTATTGTATTTCAGATTTGCCCCTGAAGATGGCTACTAGGTAGCCGAAACGCGTAGGATTTTGATAATAAATTTTGCTGTCTGGATTGGAAGCCTTTCATTGAGTATTTTGACCAAAACGTATAAATATATGTATGAAAATTCGCCAAGACATAAAATCTTTGCCTTGAAGCAACAATAAGTCCATGCAGGATTCAATAGTAATCAATAACACGTGCAGAGGCACACAATCGGCTCTTTATTCATACAAGTAAAAATTCCTCTTAAAATATTTCTAAGAAGCATTCGGACGAAAAATATACGTTGTCAACAACTAAAATGAGGCAACAGTGATGTCATACCTAAACGACTTTACATGCACTCCCGCCAAACTGTAGCGTCTTTTTATGCCGATCTCTCACGAAAGGTTGCGGGCAAAGTCGATCGAGTGCTGCGAACACAATCAGTGTCATATCCGTCCGAGGTTTCAAGAGTGCCTTCACGTCAAAATTGGCATTCCGCATTCAACCGTGACCTGTGAAACAGTAATACATTGTTGCAAGATGCAAAGTATATAATATCATGCCTCTTTGGTGGTGTAGCCTAAGGTGAGACACACTAATCATGACTCTCTCTAACGTATTGTTTAATCAATAGGAACTTCACTGTACTTTGAGCTTCAAGTTCCACTCTACCGTCAGTTTTCGACCTCTTTTGCGAATTTACCTTCAACCTTACGTTACTTTGGCCGTGGTTTTGGGTGTACCTGTCGGTTAGAGTGACAATCTTCCATGGGACTCAACAAGTTTTTCTGTAACGATTAGAATCAAAAAGCTGTCCGTTTGATACAGGCTTTTGCGTTGGCTCAAGTTGCCGTTTAAAATAAAATTTACATAAAATGTTGGACTGATACATAATTCCGATAGGACGAATTGGCTCCTAACGAGCTGAGTTTTCCGCCAAAGCTTGGTTAGAACCTGCTACACTCAGCTGTTCGAGCTGATACTTCGGTAGGGAATAGCATCAACTACGAGTTTGATGCTAGCCGCGTTGTCAAAGTGTTAGGACTGTAAACGAGTGTTATTTACCCTTTTTGTGAATTTTCTTGAAAAAAAAATCACTAATGATGAAATCACGAATTTTGAAAAAATTTCTTCAAGTGAGCGCGAATTAGGCCCCCAAGAATATATATCCAGGGCCAGTTTCAATTTGTATACGTTTATATATATATATATATATATATATATATATATATATATATATATATATATATATATATATATATATATATATATATATATATATATATATTGCTATGATAAAAAGCTTAAGGCAGTTGGACATTGAGTTTGAAAATTAAAACCTAATTGAAAATTTCAAATTATGTATTTTCGATAGTCACAATGAAATGTTTATTTGTAACAAAACTAATTATACTTATTAGCTTCAATATGTAAACAAAGACAGTAGCAAGTGTTAACGAATATGTACAACGAACAAAATAAGTAATTTTAGGAGTCTCGTACGAGCGACCGAAGTGAGCGGTTGTGATTTCGAGAGCTAGTGAACATTTATTTAAAGACAAGGTTAAGCAATTATTATTATTATTTTAATAGTTGTGTGTTCTTAATAGTGTAGATATGAGTGATAAAGTGCCCCCGGATAGGGGAAAACAAGATTTAAATGATAAAGATGTAATGGAAATAGATATAGTTAATAATTCGTCAGAATCAGACGAATATGAGGTATTGCAAGGAGATAAAGCAGTAAGTAGGAAAGATAATAATATGAAAATAAATATTATTAAGAAAAATAAGGGGAAAAGGGAGGTAAGTGGAAAACATTATTTAAAACATGTAGAATTATTAGAAGATTTAAAATTAGGGAAATCGGATTTAACAATAACTAGTAGACTGGAAAAAAATAATGTAAATATTAAAGATAAATTAAATTCTCACAGAACAGAACTCATTAAAACTTATCAGAAAGACGATAAGGGTCCATTTGTTGTTTATGTAGAAAGTAAGAATATAAATGAAAATATTGGCAAAATGCACCGTATAGGGACTGCTAAATTAATAATGAATTGCGGCAATAATTTGAAAGATAAAATATTAAATATATCAAGTATTGGTCGTAATAAATTAAAAATTATTTTTTCTACATATGATAGTGCAAATTCATTAATAAATTCAGAACATTTAAGAAATAAAAATTATATTGCTTACATTCCAAATTTCCTTACAAGGAGACAGGGTGTTATTAAGCAAGTGGACCTAGACATTAACGAGGAAGAAATAATTGAAATGATCGAACCAACTTATAATAATAATTTTGAAATTTTAAATGTAAAAAGGCTTAATCGCAGAGTTTTTAGAGACGGACAAGTAGAATATGTGAAAACGTCATCAGTTTTAGTAGATTTTAAAGGCCAGATGCTTCCCTCCGAAGTAGCAATAATGAAAATTCTTTATCAAGTGGAACCATATATTCAAAGAGTGGTTCAGTGCCTTAAATGTTTAAGGTACGGCCACATCAGCTCTCAGTGCAGGGCTCGTGAGAGATGCAAATTTTGCGGAAAAGATCATCTTAGCGAAGACTGCGATATGAAATCATCTCCTGTATGCGTGTTGTGTTCGGGTGACCACGCGGCCACAGATCGTGGGCTCTGCCCGGAGTTTTCTAGGCAAAAAACAATTAAATATATAATGGGTACAGAAAATATATCTTATAAAGAATGTTTAGACAAACTCGACAAAAACTATTCCCAAATATTGAAAGCACCCAACCCACTTAACAAGCAATCCATTCAGAGCAAACAGGAACAACAACATATTAATATACATAGTCAACGAATAAATTTAGAATCACAACAATCAAACAAACAATTACAACAAACGAGCAAACAATTACAACAAACAAACAAACAATTTCAACAAAAAACTAATCAGCAAAAGAAATACAATTCCGTAAACAACAAAGACAATGTAAACATTAAGTCAAACAATCAGCACCCTAGATTACCTTCACACAATTACCAGAGACGTACTACTGGACCCACACATGACAATACCCCTCATTCGGACGTGTCACGAGAAAGTGGCATCATAAATCCTTATTCACCTAACTACATTAGCCAAACACAAATAAATAAAAATAGCTTAAATGAAGCTAGAGACCGAATTATCGCTTCAGCAAAAGATATATTGACCTGGGCTAATGTTGATATGACCGATGTCTCAATTATAGAAAGTTTTAAAAGTCAAGTAACAGAAATTTTAAACAACTGTTCATGTCCAGAATAAAGCTTTTGCAATGGAACGCTAGGTCGTTAAGGGCCAATGGCGGTCATTTGGAAAGATTTATGTATGACAAAAATATTGATGTTGCTCTTATTAGTGAAACGTGGCTAAAAGAAGGTAGTATAATAAAGTTTGGTGGATATAATGTATTTAGACAGGATCGACAGGATGGCTATGGCGGAGTAGCTATACTCGTAAAAAATAAGTTTGTATCTCAAACAGATAGTACATTTTATCAGGTTCCAAATATGATGTGTATCTCAGTAAATTTAATTTTAAATAGAAAATGTTGCATAAATTTATATTCAGTATATATCTCACCAAATACAAAAATTACGAAACAACAATGGGAAAACTTTTTTGCTAGCTTGAAAAAACCTTTTATTATATGTGGTGACACAAATTGTCATAACAGTTCCTGGGGTTGTAGCGGTACAGACTTTGGTGGTCGTGAACTATTAGCAGCAATCGAAGACTGTAGAATTAATTTCTTAAACACAGGGGCTGCAACTCTAGTAAAAACACCACTACATACAGGAGTGTCTGCCGTGGATCTGTCTATCTGTTCCCCGGGTATATTTCATAAATTCGATTGGACTGTTGCTGATGATTCCCTTGGGTCGGATCATTACGCAATTTTGTTAGATTACTGTTATGATGCTAGTAATAGTAATGATGGTACCTTTGCTGATAGTAATAGTATTAATAATTGTTTACACTCTTTATGTAATCAAAACATTAAAACAAAAAAGTGGAATCTAAAAAAGGCTAACTGGGAGTTGTTTTCTTCCTCAATGGAATCTTTGACAAATTTACATTCTTTGGAGCAAAATTTATCTTATGAATTGTTTGTTGATCTCGTAAACAAGGCATGTGAGTCTTCAATTCCGGAGAAGAAGACAGTTCTCAGTAATAATTTTAATAAACCTTGGTGGAATGAAGACTGCAAACGTGCAATAACTGATGAACGAGAAGCATTAAGATCGTATAAAAGTTGTCCAACATATGAAAATTTTCTAAACTACAAAAGAATATCAGCTATAAAAAAAAGGACAATACTGGCAAGCAAAAGAAATTCGTGGAAAATTTTCTGTGATAAATTAAATAGAAACACCTCGATTACAGAAATCTGGAATATGACAAAGAGACTGAATAATGGGAACACAAATAAAACAAACAGATATCAAGATGCCATATGGGCAGAAGGATTCCTTAGTAGTATCATACCAGATTACGCCAAAGAAAATAATTGTGACATGGTACAAATGCATCAACACGACCATCCTCTACTTCAAAAGTTCTCATTACTAGAGTTAGAAAATAGTCTAAAAAATAGAAAGAAAAATTCATCTCCAGGAGCTGATGGGATCTCTTACGAAATATTACAACACCTCTCTCATAAAATGAAAATGATTCTTCTAGAAATTTTTAATAGTATTTGGATGTCTGGAAACATCCCAGAACAGTGGAAGATATACATTATCATTGCTTTCTTAAAGCCTTTTAAGGACCCACTAAAATGGGAATCCTATAGGGGAATCTCCCTAGGTTCCTGTATGTTAAAGGTTTTTGAGCAACTATTAAAAACCCGCTTAGAAAAGTGGCTAGAACAAAATGGTCTTATATCAAATACTCAACATGGCTTCCGAAGAAATATGTCAACTATGTCAAGTATTGCCGATCTTGTCATCGATATAGAAGAATCATTTTTCAAGAAAAAATCCACAATCGCAATGTTCGTAGATGTTAGTGGGGCATACGATAGCGTAAACTTAAAAATATTACTTGAGAAAATGACCAAACTTGGTGTGCCCTTTCATTTTGCGAGAACAATTGTAAAAATTTATGAAGACAGAGAATTATGCTTGAAAGTAGGAGACATAGTGTATGGTCCTAGAAAAAGTGATACAGGGATACCCCAGGGAAGCATATTAAGTCCTTTGCTATATATAATATATACGAATGACATGAAAATGTCGATAAAAAACTGCCAACTTCTTCAATACGCCGACGACGTGTGTATATATAAGCATTGCTGTGAATTAGATGAAGGACAAGAAGCAATAGCTAAGGATTTTATAGAATTAAAAGGTTATTTACATCAGATAGGTTTAAGTATTTCCGAATCTAAAACCCAGCTTGGAGTTTTTAGCAAGAAAAGGCAAATACCCCAGTCTGTTATTATCTGCAGTAAATCTTATGAAGTAAAACTATCTGTTAATTTTCTTGGGTTGATTATTGATAGAAAGCTTGTTTGGAAAAGTCACATCCAAAAAGTAGTAAAGAAAACAGAAAAGGGACTGAATATTATAAGGTTTATAAATCACACAAAGTGGGGAGCTGATCCCAATATAAGCATAATGTTTTACAAGTCCTTTGTAAGATCGCAGATAGACTACGGGTGTATATTCTACCTGAACGCAAGTAGAACCCACATAAAGAAACTAGAAACGATTCAAAATAAAAGCCTTCGTTTATGCATTGGCTCTCTGAATAGTACACCAATTGACTGCTTGTTAGCCGAAGTTGGAGAAACGCCTCCAAAAATACGTGCAGAAAATTTGGCTACTAGGTTTCTTATAAAAGAATATACAAGAGGGAGTGACTTGATAAAAAAAGTAAACCAAGCCTATATATTTAATACAACATCTTCACGTCAGGGTTATAAACCCCCTTCTCTAATTGTAACAGCTTACCACAATATTTTGTCACATAAAGGTGATATATATCAAAATAGATTATGTCCGACATATAGCATAAATATACAAACAAAGAAACCACTGAAAGTAATATATTTACAGAATTACAATGACTTCCCCAGTAACGTTCGTAATCTGGTATTTAAGTGTGATGTAATGTCTAAATTTCCACAGTTCCTTCATATTTTCACCGATGGTTCTAAACAAAACAACTTTACTGGCTGTGCCTATTATGTCCCGGAGGGTGAAATTAGAAAAACGTTTCGACTAAATACTAAATTGTCCATATATTCAGCAGAAATAGTTGCAATTTTAGAAGCATTACAGTATGTAAAACAAGAGTGCAAGCAAAGAGTGGTTATCTTCACAGATAGTAAGAGTTGCCTTGATAACATTAATAATTTTACAGCAAATACAAAAGTAAACAACTATTTGATAGCTGAGTTAATAAAACAGCTGTATTTGTTACAAGAAGAAGGCAAAGACGTTACCTTATGCTGGATAAAAGGACACTGTGGGATATTACAGAATGAAACAGTGGATACATTGGCTAAAGAATCTATTAACACAGGAGAAGAATTAACCTATCTATGTCCGGGCTCCGACGTTTTGCCTTACCTATTTAATTCTATTAAAGAAAAATGGACACAAAGATACAAACACAATAGTACGGGATTTTACTATAAACAGCTACAACCTTTTCCACCTAGGTTACCCTGGTTTAAAAACGAAATATTAGATAGACTAGTCATAGTAAATATTTGTAGATTAAGATTTGGACATGCATTGGTACCTTCATACTTATATAAAATAAATTTAAAAGACGATCCCAATTGCGAGTGTGGCGAGTTGGGGGACATACAGCATATGTTGATGGGTTGTACAAATTTTAGGGTACAGGTTCAAATATTTGTTGAAAATATTGTGCGGACACGTTGTGTTGCGTGTCCTTTCAACTTGGCACACTTACTTGCAACGGGAAATATTGATATATATTTAATTATAAATACACATATTTATAACTTGGGTATAAATATTTAATGGTTCTAATTTTATTTTGTAGTGGCTACTTAGAACTTTGTACATAGTTTTAACTATCCTTCTGTCTAACCATTTGTTTTTCCTAATTTATCCAGGGTCAACCACTTGTCTAAGTTGCATAAAGTCGTCTAGATAGACCCCTAAGACGCAGAAGATTTGTGTCCCTGTATTTTATTTTCCCTTAATATATTCTAGTAATAATTAGTTAAATAGATATAGAATATTGCAGGTACAAATTGTTAAATCTAACTCTGTACATTATGTGTACTTGTGTGAATATGAGTTTAAGCTCGCGCATGTGTGAGTGGATCTTTATTTAAATATGTATGTAGATGGCTGAGTAATTAGAAAGTTTAGATAAGATTAAATAAAAAGGTAAAGTGTAATGCGTAATAATCCGATGAACACATTAAATTTATTCACAGAATCGGGGCAGCCACTCTAACTAAAAATTCGGGTTAAAATGTGCTAATGGTTCAAAACCGTGGCCAATAGTCTAAAATATAGATAGATAGAAGTAATTTTAAGAAAGTGTAAACAATGTTTTAGGTTAAGTATTAGATAAACAGTGAATTATAGGTTTTAAATTTGGCGCTTATGAACATCGTTTTTTACTCACCTTTTAATCAATCGGTAGTTTTAAAAATCCATAAACTCCAAAGGAAGTGATTGTTTTTGACTCATGCGTAAAAGGACAGCAACAATCGGACCATGTGGAAAACAATTTGCACATTGTAAATTAATACAAGGGCTATTAGCTGAGATGAAATTCGTCATATACGGCATCTTCAATAACAGAGAGAACGTTTTAAGAGGGCAGAGGAATATCACGTTTTCAAACATCCATTGTATTATTCTCCAAAATTATATTAAAACTTGGAATAATTGAAAGTAAAAGTGTTTTAAAAGTACAGTGTCTGGTCGGCCTTGTTATTAAACATGTGTTCGCAACAAAGAAACAAGTGCGTTATGGTAGTGAATTTTCATAGAATGGCACCAAATATTTTATTATAACTTTTTTTTCTTGTAACATATAAATCTAAATTTTTGTGTATAGTTTACTTTTTATATCGTAAATCTACCTACCAAATTTGGTTATCATAGCTTTTTATTTTTGAGATAAAAAATTTTTTCGAATGAAAACTCAAAATTTTTCCGGAAAACCTCGTCCGATTTTCCTGACTAACGAACTTATCCAAGTCACTTACAAAAGGAAGGAACATGCCAAATTTTATCAAAATCGGCCCATTATTTTTTGAGTTATCGGTGTGATACCTATATATATATATATATATATATATATATATATATATATATATATATATATATATATATATATATATATATATATATATAAACATATAAAAATTGAAACTGACACCGGATATGGGTTCTAGGGGTCCTAGTTCACGCTCATTTGCAAAAATTTTTTTAAAATTCAAAAGTCGGGATCTCTCCATTAGTGATATTTTTCTACGAAAATTCTCTAATAACCTCTCGCAGCAAATAATTGATTGAAAATGATACGCATCTGAACAGAAGCCGTTACCCACGCCAAGGTATTTATTAATAGAGTTGAAATATAAATCTTCAAACTTCAAACAGAAACCACTCAAACTAAAACACAATTGTCAGTGAGAATTTTACAACGCGCTAAATGTCATTTACTTGTAGAATGTAAATAAAAGTAGAATTTAGCACGTTAAAGATATTCAAGTAAATCTCCATAGATGTCGTTACGATATCCTCTTAAGAATATTAAATAATCAACGATTTAGCATCAAAGCCGTTGCCATAGGAACAAGATAACAGTTTGCAGAAAAGTATAGCGAAAAATGTTAAAGTCAGTTCGAACTGCAAACTTGTTTTAAGAATAATTAATAAAATTGAATGGCCAATAAATAAATTAGGGGATCCAATAAGGTATTAACGTAAATGTCAATGCTAGGATAAACTTTTCATATTGTGATAAATTTGTTAAAGTACTAAACACTCATTAATAGAAAGTAAGTTGTTAAATTGAGATATTTTGTAGTTTCATTTCCTATCAAGGTAAATAATTTTTGAGAAAACTTTACAGAAAATTTAGGGAAAAGATTTAAGGTCAGAATTTTCACTTGATCCCACTACATCCCTGCAGAATAGAGCCTACATAAAGCTGTGGATAAAAGTAAGAAGAAAACAAATTATACAAAAAAAAAGGTAAATTTATTCAAGTTAATATTAACATATAAATCTGTTTAATATTGGTTATAATTCTTAAAAGTAACACAAATTTTACTTACATACATACATATGTGGGTTCTAAAAGTGTCAGAATTTGAGTTGAAAATTAAGTTAAATAATATAGTGAACCCTATAATCAATAAATAAATAAATTTAAAGGCGCCCAACTACATTAAAAATAATAGGCTGATTTTGACTAAATTTCGTGAGTACCTTCAGTCTGCAAGTGGCTTGGATAAGTTCATTAGCCAGGAAATTTGCACCGGTTTTTCCCGGAAAGTTTTGTGTTTTCTTTCGGAAAATCTGTATATCTCCGGAAATAACAAAGTTATGCCAACTAAATTTGATACACGAGTTTACATCATAATAGGTCCACCACGTATCAAAATTTAGATATGTAGGTTAAAAAAAAACAAAGTTATAGGCGTTTAAAAAAAATTGGGTGCCACTGATGATCAGAGAAACTCACAAAAACACAATATTTTGTGTGGTTTACAAAATTTTTTGTAAAATACAGACCAGGATTAAAACTTTATGGCGCAAAAAAGTCAAGAAATTTCCAAAAAATTGCTTTGAAATTTGAAAAAATTGTCCTCTTAAAACGTCAAATTCGTGACTTTAAACGACGAAATTGTGTGCTACGAAACGGACGGACGGTCTCGCTTAGGTGATGCTCGGGAGCGGGACTCGATGGCATGTTGCCTTGAGTCTAACACTGTTGGGTGTCGGGTTTACAACTGGAGATTAGATTCTCGAGAGCGGGACTTCATGATACCGCCTCGAGGCAAACACTGGCGGATGTCGGATCCAGACGAACTCGGAGAAAGGTTATTTTCACTTTGAGCTTCGAAACGGGCAAACGACTTTACTCAGATGTCAGTACACCTGCCAAACAAACTTTCACCCTCAAGAAAAGGTCTACTCCCGCAGGGAGCTGGAATTGGATGGGTGAGATTTAAATAATTAGACGTGAGCCACAATAGACCCAAGGTCGCGGTGGAGTGACTGGAATATCCCACTCACAATAAATGTAATCTAATCTAATCTAAATACATATAGTTGACGAAATTTCTTTTATATTTTCTATAGATATATTTATGTATCTTTATGTGCCATGTAGAGTTTTGATTCTAGTATTAATTTTTTTCAGGTTCTACCAAAAAAAATGTTTCGACACCTGACCATGAATATGGCTTTGTTTTGATGTCACCATTTATTTTAAAATCATAGAACATGCAGTGTAGATTTCAAGGTATTCTCATTCCTAAACGTCACACAGTCTGGGATAGACTTATTTAAAATATTCAATGAAAGGCTTCTCTACAGAAAACAAAAGTTGGGGAAGTTTAATAAATTTTGTTGTCTGGAGAGAAGCCTTTCAATGAATGTTTTAATCAAGGTATTCTGATTTCATTTACATTATGTATAACTTTTCATATCTAAATTAATAACCAGTACTTCCTCAAACGTATTTTGTGATATATATATATATATATATATATATATATATATATATATATATATATATATATATATATATATATATATGTATATATGTATATATATATATATATATATATATATATATATATATATATATATATATATATATATATATATTTGTGTGTGTGTGTCACACCGATAACCCAAAAAGTAATGCGCCGCTTTCGATCAAATGTGGTGAGTACCTTACTTTTGCAAGTGGCTTCGATAAATTCGTTAGCCAGGAAAATCTGCTTAGGTTTTCCAGGAAAATTTTGCGTTTTCTTTCGGAGAAAATTTTTATCTCCGGAGACAACAAAGTAAGGGCAACCAAATTTGTTACGCGTGTGTATATTATAAATAGCGACCGCCGAGCCAAAATTAAATCTGTAAGTTGAAAGACAAAAAAGTTATAGGCATTTAAAGAAAAAAAATGGGGTTTTCCTTACTTACAAAGTCGTGATTTCAAACGTCAAATTTCGCAAAGAGCCTGAGACAAATACGGATTATGTAAAGAAAATGTCTCAAGAAGAGTGTTCTGCAAACCCTTAAGTTTCAGCTTATCATTGTTCTTCATTTTACTAAAATGTTTACAGAAAATTCATTTCAAATAGACCCTTTCTCTGATGCTTTGGTTGTAGGTTTTGTTAAGTTGATGCTTTGACTGTAGGTTTAGTTAAGTTTATGGTTCAAGGGTCTATAATTTTTAGCTAATTTTCGTAAAAAAAAAGTTAATGAGGAGACTGTGACTTTTTAATTTTAAAAAGCTTTCTTCAAATGAGCGTGAACTAGCCCCTCTAGAATCCATATCCGTGTTTACTTTTAGTTTTTATCGGTTTGTATATATACAAGGTGACCAATCTTTACGGTAAAACTCAATATAATTGTTATTATACAAGATACGAAAAAAAAAACTTGTGTACGTTAATTATGGGGTGTCTTAAGCTGCATTTTATAAAAATATTTTGACAATCACAGGCTGGTCCCTAATTCGTTGGTGATCACTACAATTGTTTTTTCGAACACCCTTATATTATTGCATTTTTGCATTTTATATCGAAGTATAATGTATGTTTGTAAGGATAAAAATCGAGACGCAGTAAGTGCATGAGATCCTTCTAATTTCAATAACTCAATTTGCTATTAACCTAATGTTTGTAGGCTAGGAAACCAGTTTTCTCGGAAACATTTTCAGTTAATTTTCGGCAACTTTTTGCACATTTTCAAACAATAAGTAATTTTGATAAAATATGGTAGATTGTTTCTACTATACTGATAACAAATTGATGCCTGCTTGCATTAGAAAGATATATTCGATGTTAAAAACATTTTTATGAAAATTCGCATTCATGGATAAGTTTGTTAGCCAGAAAAATCGGACCAGGTTAACCCGGAAAATGTATTTTGTTTTGGGAAAATTTATATCTCCAAAGATAACAAAGTAAGGGCAGGAAAATTTGGTACACATGGTTGTAATATAAAGGACGTACCATGTACCAATTTAGGTATGTAAGTTTAAAGACAAAAAAATGTTCGGGACGCAGCAAGTGCATTGTAGTAGTGAATTTTCATAGAATTGTACACTATTAGTAAGGTATATTATTAAAACTAATTCTTCAAATTTAAATAGACCTTTTAGAGGTCTCAGTTGGCGTTTATTTGAAAAAAATTATATTTTGTATGGAGCTAGAAAATTATACGTTGGTAAAGATATATGTAAGTACTGCAAGTCTCTTTAAAAAATTGTGTCACAATTTTCATTAAAGTCACAAAAGGTTTCCAGAAAAAATTACTTATTTACAAAGGGAATGTATCTGCCAAATCATAAATATGGCAGGTATTTTTCCTTTTAATTACTTGGATGGTTTTGTTTTAGTCAACCCAATCGAACTAGTTTTTGCAAACAAAACAACAAAAAAGGTTTTTTAAAACCAATTTGTAGTTATCCGCGAAGCTCATTATGTTATTTTTCTTTAATTTAGTACCCACGCTGCGTTTACATAGGTGTTACTGTGGTTCACAATTGAAGATTTCAACTTAATAGGAAATTGAGTTTCAAATCTTTTTACAAAAATTCTCTATCAAAATGTATGTGCTGCACCCAGACCGTTTTCAACACTTATTTACTGTTGCTATATCCATACTTTCTGAAGATGATGAAATATTGTAACTCTCTATGTTGTTGTTGTTGTGTTCGACGAAGGGATGGCCTCGGAAATCAAGTTCAGCCGGCCACAGTACATTCAAAAGATATAATTCAATTCTCTACATATTATAGAAATGTATAGTGTAGACTCATATACACATATATTAAGAGACACTCATAAACGCAGAAACATGGTAAAATTATTAAGTGGGTAATAAAGTAATTGTAGTCTCTAAACTAAAGTTTTAAACTTATTAGCAACTCTCTATGTAAGACTGACAAACAATGCAACCTCAATTTTATTTTTGGAAAATATTTTAAGCAAATGAAATGGGGTAACAATTTAAACATAAATTGAAAATCTTGGTTAGCAGCTTTGTCGCAGAGGTAGCTCTTCCCCTTCTGCATAAACAAGAACAATGTACACAACAAAAGCTTCTTGGGAACAACCCACAAGAAAGTTACATGACCTGAGGTGAATATGGAGGTTCTGGGCGGGATAAACAGAATTTTTAAGGAGGTATAGCTGCAAAATGGGATAATGGCAACTTATAGAGGTCTAATTAAGCTGATTTTTTAGCACTTTCCGCTCACATCATCTATATATCTTCTTCCCCGCCCAACACGCCTATTCACTCCTGGTCCCGTAACTTTCTTGAAAGCTGTTTCCAAGAAATATTTCTTGTGGTTTGCGCATCCAGAAGGAGATCTAAGCATGTTTCTGATTTTTTTTCTAAAAAGCCCCCATGTGCTAATCTACAAACTTACCGAAAATTTAATTGTTATATACAATAGGAATGTACCTGTCAAATTATAAACGTGGCAGGTATTTTTCCTTATTAGTCGCTTGTATGATCCGTTTAGTCAACTCAATCTGCAAACCAACTAACAAAATGGTTTTCTAATACAAACATCATTGCCTGTGAAGCTCTTTTTGTTATTTTTAAAAATTAGTACCCACGCTGCTTTTATATAAGTTTTACTATATGTTAAAACTGAAGATTCTAGTTTAATGGGAAATTGAATTATCAACATTTGAAATATGTTTGCGAAAATTCGCTACCATAACGCACTTCCTCCACCTAAACTCTTTTCAACACTTATTTACTATTGCCGTATCCATACTTTTTTTAAATTAAATAAATAAATATAAACAATAAAAAAATAATTAAATTTTTAATAATTTACCCTGAACATCTGTTTATAGGTATAATTTAAATTAATGTATGATATTATGTTTCATTTACCTCAAATTTTTAATACATTACATGAAGAGTAAATAAAAACTAAAAGCAGACAATAAGTACCTTATTCTAAGATTCTAAGGTGTTAACGGGGTTGATTTCAAGATTATCTTCTGCCTCTTCTTTGTGTATGACGTCTGTAAACTAAGAACAAGAAGAAGATAACCTCGATTTAGACTCTTCCCCCTACTGATAGTTGGAAAAATAACTTGGCAAAATAACAAATGACAAAGAGCTAATTGGTGTTGTCAGATTAAACTAAGAGAGGGAGATAGCCTTTAAATACGCTGAAGAATGATAAGCTTAATATTTATACATAATCAAACGTAATTCTAGATTGCCTTTTAACAAATTAAATCAGTTTCATTAAAAAATGTATATGTTACTATTAATCTTTAGATTGAGATGAGGATTTCGGCAAGTGGCAACCCCGCTGATTGTTCACTGTGACGTATTTTTGTAGCCTGTTCGTTTGAAGTTTGATTTGCAGTCTTTGTTTGCAACAGTAGCGTAACCCTGATATATCTGTCTGACCTTGTCTAACATTATAGGCACCCGTTCAGAGTTAATTTCAGGTCATATCGTAAAATATTTATTTTTTATTTAGTTATAACTAAAAATTTACTGAACCGGTCAAGTTCAAGGTTGGTAGAGGGGACCACTTTTACAATATCTACGTGAGTGTAAAATTTTAGTTTCATACTTTTAGCAATTTCAAAGATATAGCGTTTTCAAACAGTTTTTCGCATATTTTTCTAAAAGTATTTGAGTCTCAAAACTGTTTAACGAACTCATGCAAGCTATTATTGCCATATTTAGTTTCGATTGGCGAAGCATTTTTTTTTGAGTTATCGGTTGGATAACTACACTTGGAGAACCCAAATCACCACAACACATTTTAAAAGACCTAACGATCGTTTCACTAACTAAAAGTTAGCCTCATGAGAGGATGAAAAATTCTAACTACTTTAAAAACTAACATCACCTTATATACCGGATCTTAGGTAAAGAGACCGAACTGAGATGGGAAACTAGTCGTAGGCAAATTCTGCAGTATATTGTATTTTTATCGCCGGACGAGATCTTTGAACTGTCCCTACTAACTTATCTAAAAGGTGCCCATCTCTAATAATTTTGGGAAGGTTCAACGACAACTAAATTAACATATTTTCCTTTGGCGGAAGTATCTGTATTCTTATGTTATCTCTAAGACGTGTTGAAACGTGGGAATTTATTTCACAAAGCAATCGATCAGGTGACTATATATATATATATATATATATATATATATATATATATATATATATATATATATATATATATATATATATATAAATAATAATAATAATAATATAATAATAATATTTATTTGCTCACTCCTCTGTACAAAATAGTAAAGATATCACAAAACAACTTTTTAGACTAAGCATACATCAGAAAATGGACAAATAAATAAATTACAAAACTGTGCTAAGTCTGTGACTTGTGCACACATTAAACAAAGAACACATTAAAACAAAACAAAAAACTACGCGTGATGCGAAGAAATTATGCCATATATACACACACATATAAAACCAGACGCATAATCCTGGCATGTAGTATAATCCCCGGGATTGAAGGTCTTATAAAGCAATGCTTGTATGCCCCCCATCCCCAGGACCACAATTCACCTTTCTCCCTCTCTTTCTTGCGAGACAGTCGCCTACACTGCCCCAAGACTAGCGAACCACAGTTTATCACCACCAAAAGGACGTATTAAGCCTAATTCCAAACTTATTACTACAAGACTAGTACATGTTATAAATTAACATCCCGAACACACATCCATACGTATATACTCACCCATATACTTGCACGCCTCACTTACTCTCTCACAAACACGCCCGCGCACGCACGCATACACACACATCCACAAACGCATTCACTCGCCCAATTGTATACTTATATTCCACACACTAATATACACACACACGATCAGTCATATTCACCGGCCATTCACACACATATATTCAAATACTGACGCTTAATCATTTATTAACCGTACGCAAACTGATGTTCCCAATAAAATACACCAATATATCTATTTTTCCTGAGAATAGTAAACATTTTTTATATCTATGATACTGTGAATCTCCATTCTGGATTTAGCCTTGATCCACTCTGTGATTTTTGCCTTAAACAAGTTAATTCCATTTATTCTCTTATATTCGCTCGGTATTGTATTATATATCTTTGGGCCAAGATAAGAAAACGCTCGTTGACATAGCGTCTTCCTGACTCTAGGCACACAAACCGCCTGAAGACTTCCTCTAGTAAAATACTCATGGCTTATACCTAATCTTTGATTTGCGTTTCTATGCTGCCAACTTAAAAGCGAAAAGCAAAACAACTGTCTAATATCGAACACACTGGACTCAGTATATAAACTCTCCGTTGGATATGTAATATTCTTTTTAAGTATTATTTTGAGGATCCATTTTTGCACCTTTTCCAGCATGCATATATAATTGTTTGTAGCACCACCCCAAAGAAGTATCCCATATGTTAAATGTGGTTTAACCAGAGCGTTATACAAAAGAAACAGCTGTTGTACAGAAAATATCTGGCGAAAGCTCTTGAACCTCCAGGTCAGGAATCGTACCTTCTTTGTCAAATTATATATTTGACTATCCCATCTTAAATGCTGATCCAAGTATATACCCAAGTATTTATATGTAGTTGTCATCTTTATTTTTGTCTTTTGACACTGACAATTATTCTCCACTCTTAGTTCACAGTAATCTGGCATACTATTAGTATACGACGCAAATGGTAAGAAATATGTTTTTTCAATGTTTACAGTCAACCTCCTATCAGCAAAAAAAAGCATTATTTTAGAAAGTTCCTTTTCTACTTTAGTTTTTAAACTTGACCAAGTATTGTCCTTAAAAAATATAGCTGTATCATCAGCAAAACTTATGATAATACCATCAAGGTCAAGCAGAAGCAATTCGTTTAGATAAATAATGAATAACAGGGGCCCTAACACAGTACCTTGCGGAACGCCAAAACTCACAGATTTATACTCGCTAAACGCATCACCGATCCGCACCCTTTGTGTTCTGTCATACAGGTAGTCCCTCAATAATTCGTATGGAATGCCTCGAATGCCTATTGCATCCAGACAGTCTAGCAGCATTGAGTGATCCACGGTATCGAATGCTTTTTTTAGATCTATAAAGACACCCATGCATGGTTCCCGGTTATCTATCGCGTTGTATATATGCTGAGTCAGGGTAGCCATGGCATTCTCAGCTGACCTACCTTCTCTGAATCCAAACTGACTGTCCGACAAAACGCTGTATTTAGTCAAGTAATCTGTTAACCTTTTCTTTATAATTTTTTCAATTATTTTTGCGAAATTTGTTGTTAATGATAAAGGCCTATAATTGGTCAGTTCGAGTATATCACCACTCTTGAATAATGGCTTTATGATTGTTTCTTTAAATATCTTTGGGAAGGTACCAACTTCAAAGGACTTATTGACAATATACGTTAGCGGGTAAGCTATATATACTGCTATTTCCTTCAATAATTCTCCTGTTATTTGATCGTAACCTGGCGCCTTACCATTCCTGAGTTGCATTATTACCTGGACTACCTCCTCCTCATTTGTCTGCTGCAGAAAAAATGAATTTCGTGAAATCTTCCTCCTACGGTACCCGTTTACCATGTTACATTTGTTAATCTGTTTAGCTAGATTACCACCTATATTAGTGAAAAAGTTTACAAAAGCATTCGAGACCCCTTCACCATCCGTCAGTATTACGCCCTGTTCACTTCTAATTTCTTTGATTTCAGCACTTTTGTCTTCTGAATATATATCTCTCAAACTATTCCACATGGCCTTCGAATTGTTTATCTTATTATTTATCTTCTCTTGGTAATAATTGTATTTACATCTTTTAATCATCGTATTTAAAAGGTTTCTATGTTTTCTATAATTTGCTGTGTTATAATCTGTGGGATCATATTTCATAGTTCTGTATAGTTGGTTTTTTGTTTGAATTGATCTAATTATGCCTGCTGTAACCCACTTTGTCTTTTTTAAGCTTCTTTTGCCCTGCTTAATTGTGTATGTGCTCTCACTTATATACTCTTTCAAAATTTCTACAAAAGTTTGCGCCGCGTCGTTAACATCACTCTGATTATAGACACCGCACCATCCCTCCAGCCGAAGTTTGTTGACTAATTTGTGTTTATTTAGTACAGGCTTTCTTATCTTAATATACTTTTTACTTTCTTCTTCAAGAAAAGCAACCTGTAAAATTTGTGAGTAATGATCAGTTATGTCTGTTTCAATTATAAAAGGGTTAATTTTACTCCTAATATTCGGTCTTATATTAACAAATATGTGATCAATGCAACTTCCCGAGTTGCCACTTACCCTAGTGTTTCCATGAATCACGGACATAAAACCCGCTTGGCTCATTACATTCAGGTACTCTTCACACACATTATTATTGGAAAGAATATCTATATTTATATCACCCGCTATTATATGAATATCACTATTTTTCTCGCAATCTTTTAGATATCTTGCCAATGTTAAACTAAAATCATCTGCGCATGTTGATGGGGATCTATAAATGCCTGTCACCATAATAGTTTTACCCAAATGCTTTATTTGAACCTGTATCGCTTTCATAGGTTTCAATTCAATAATTTTGAACGTATATTTAAACTCAGATTTTATGTAAATGACCACCCCATCATTTTGATTTAAACTTCCCCCACTGTACAATATGTTGTACCCCTCCAGCCTATACAGATTCAGATCTTGTAACTGCCATGTTTCCGTAAGAACAATGCAACTAAATTCACCAAAGCTATCTAAAAATAATTTTAGATTATCAAAATTTCTACCTAGACTTCTAATGTTTTGGTGACACAATTTAAAGTCATTAGTACTATCTATCAATAACGTTCGGTAGTCTTGAATGGTGTCCACGATATTAGTTTCTGTGGTGTCAACCTGAAAATCTCGAATATAGTCCGCCATGCTGAAGCAGTGCAACGCTTGCCCACAAACCAAAATACACTAGCAAAGAGAGAGAGAAAAAAAACTATAAAACTATAATATACAAATATTCAGGCTTAAATCTATATCATATATCGAAATATCTATGTAATGTGTGAAAATCTCCTAAAAAATACACACACCACACTGATCCAATAAAAACAAATCTTAAGAAAAATAAATTTCACTTAAAATATAAACTGCAAGTACAAACCAGAGTAAAATGTTACCCCAAACTATTTATGACAAAACTGGAACTTACAACAAAATCACCATTCTTAAGAAATAAAGTAGCCTCACTTCAATCTGGCTGACTGTTTGGGAATATTCACCTTGTTGCTCTGCTCCCCTGACTTGTCTGCAGAATTGCTTCTCAGCGTCTTTTTCACAATATTGATTGCAGTGGGTTTTCTTGGTGTATTTGACCCAATACTTTTTGGTTCTGGGATTTTAGGACCAGATCCTTGATGTTGTAAAGCTGGCGTGGGAGGTGCGCTATTTGACTTAGGTTCCCGTACTGGTGATGTGGCTACTTCAATATCGTCCAGATCTCCTGCTCTATAACTATTTTCATTGACATGTAAAACTCCCTTTTTAATATACGCCCTTTGGTTTTTTGCCCTAGCAAGTTTTAGGTGCTTTCGTAGCACACTCTGATCTTTTAATTGTTGCTGAGTTAGATCATGTTTTACATAGATATTAGTTCCGATGAGAATATATATAAACTTTTTAACTGTCCTTGAATTTGGGTTCTAAGGGCTCTAATTCGCGACCATTTGAAGAAATTTGTCAAAAATCTTACCATCGATACCTCTCTATTATTATATTAGTGAATTTTCTTAATGAAAATCCACTAAAAAGTTATAGGCATTTAAATAAAAAATTGGGGCTTTCTTTAAAATGTTAAAGTCGCGATCTAAAACGCCAAGTTTGACAACATTTGGGCAAAGAACCTGAAACAAATACGGATTATGTAAAGAAAATGTGTCAAGAAGTGTTCTGCAAACATTTAGGTTTCAGCTTCTATCGTGATTGTCCTTCATTTTACTACAGAAAATTTATTTCAAATACACCCTTTCTCTGGACTTTGGCAGTAGTTTTGGTTAATTAAGTTTATGATTTAAGGATCTAATAATTTTTAGTTAATTTTCGTAGACAAAATTCGTTAATGAGGAGACCGCGACTTTTGAATTTTAAAAAGATTTCTTCAAATGAGTCTAAACTAGCTCCCCTAGAATCCATATCCGTTTACATATATACAGGCTAACGCATTTCTACGGTAAAGCTCAATATAATTGTTATTATACAAAATACGAGAAAAAATTGTATGCGTTAATTGTAAGGTGTCTTGAGCTGCATCTTATAAAATTGTTTTGACAATCACAGTGTGGCCCAAAAGGTGAAACCTACAAATTTTTTTCGAACAGCCTTATATTATTGCATTTTTCACTTTTTTTTTTGAAATATGATGGATATTTGTAAGAAAAAAACTCAAGACGCAATAAATGCGTTTTGGTAGGGAATTTTCATTAAATGCTTCAAATTTCAATAACTCAATATGCAATCAACCTAAGGTTTGTTGGCTAGGAAACCAGTTTTCTCAGAAACATTTTAAGTTTATTTTCGGAAAATTTTGTTTATTTCAAACAATAAGTTATTTTAATAAAATATGGTACATTCTTTATACTATATATGTTATATCGGTAACCAAATTAATGCCTGCTTGCTATTAAAGACATTTTTATCAAAATTCACTTCCATAATGCACTTGCTGCGTCCAGATTGTTTTTAATTCCGGTATTTACCAGGTGAGAAGTTTCAATTGACTCATCTTGTACTTTAAGCGGAAGAGGTACGCAGAGAGGCAAAGTTCTGGAAAATCTGTCCCAGTTGACAAGTTCAAAAGCTAGAATCAAATGAAAACAATTGCTGGCGACAGAAAGTCATGGTTGAGACGACAAGGCGACATCGCCTTAATACTGTAATGATGAGCACCTATAAGTCTCGAATTGTTGCATGTAGAAAAAAGTAATTTTATTGCTTTAAAAATAGCAGCTTTTTACATCAGGCAACGTGAATATTTAAAATTGATTTGGATTACCCCACATAACAAGCTCAATTTTATAATTCAATCAAACTGAATTCTCTAATGCTTGCTTTTTCTGTATACTTCAATAATTTTCTTACGCATATAAAGTAAAAGAGGTACGCTTAGTTAATAAAATATTTTAACAACATCCCCAGAGAATCAAAATTTAATATATCTCTTGAAGCACGAGAAGACTTCATTAACTTGACGACACTTAACAGTTAAAGTGAACGAAATATCGGCGGTGTTTGTTCCAAATAACTCTATTGTCAGTGTAAATAACTTCGTCTCTTCATTGAGTACACAGAGGAAAATTCAACACACCAGTCCGTGTGCACCATGAAGATAAATAATATCAGAATAAACATTAATGCGGTTTTGACATTTGATCATAGGGCACGTTTCTCCTGCGTGCAACATAAAGGTTCGCGACGCAGCAAGTGTGTTATGGTAGTGAATTTTCATAAGAATAATATATAATATATGAGTTATTTGGCCTTATGTTAAAAGTTATAAAAAATTACTTTATTTAATTAGGGACAGTAAAAAATAAGATAAAGAAATGCAAGCAAAAACATGATCTCTAACATGAATGTTTTACAGTAATTTGGATGCAAAACTCAAACAAAGCAATTGATAAACAGGAAATATACTCAACAAAAAATACCGTAGAAACCTGAACATTAAAAAAAATCCTCTTGAGGGTGATTGCATGCACGAGGGGAAGAAGGACCACCAGAACGAAGAGGGTTTCTGCTCCCTCACCCAAAAACACGGATGATTCTCCTTCCCCTTGTGCGTGCACACAAGAACCTTTAAAGTACAAAGCACAAAAAAAAAAATATTGGGAGCAACCCCCAAGAAAGTTACGGGACCTGGGGCCATTATGTGTGTTGTTCGAGGTAGGCAGGGGTTAAAGGCGGTATTCTGCAAAATTTAAAAAACGCATCTTTTCAAAGCCCGGCTAGGTTGCTTTTATAGCATTTTCTGCTCATATTTCCTCCACGCCCAGCCCCTCTATTCATTCTTGCACCCTTAACTTTCTTGAGGGTTGTTTTCAACAAATTTGTCTTGTGGTTTGTGCATCCATGTGGAGTTCTAAGCATTTTTCTGGAAACAAATTCTAAAAACCCCACGTGCAGCAAACTGCAAAATTACTGAAACTACATTCCACTTTGACGCCTATGATGTCTTTTACAGATAATATCGAACAGCGCTAAGTTATATAAGTTCCAGTGGCGGCTCGTCAGATGACGCAGGTGAAGCACTGCTTCACCTATATTTTTCTGTTAAACTAAACTTTTTATTCAAAGTGCACCATAATTTTATTATTTTTTTCATTCTCTCTAATTCATTCGGTACAGCCACATAAAAATGTCTTGTTACGTCACGCCGCAGTTGATAATGTATTTTTATAGTAATTTATGGTACGATATAATTTTCAAGCCCGTCCCTGATCACCAAATTGAATGTATACATGCCGCAACCTGCAACGCTTACGTATTGCGGAACTGTAGAGCGTCAAGGAACTGCCAGATTTGTTCGTATACAAATGCTGCCAACTGTTTCGGGACGGTTGCATGAGACGGCCATGACAACGGCACGCGCACTGGTAGGTTGGGCCACAAAATTGATGCAGCCTTCTAAGCCTGCTTCAAATCTTAGTTTCTGTCGTTTGTTTAGATTGAGTCGGGTCGTCAGAGGTGTTTTAATTTTTACTATGGTGCCGTTAAATAATCTGGTATGTGTCACATTTACAAACTTTGAAAAGCTGGATTTTTCATGTCTCTTTTTGGTAAGTGGAATTGATTTGTTTATTATCACCACTAAAAGAATAATTTCCAAATAATAAAGTATTAGATATAAAATTTCAAGTTGTAAAAAAAAAGAATGGCCTTGAACTTGAAAAAAGATATGCTTGTAGCCCGTCCCTCTATAAATAGATTTTCATAGGTAATACGCGCCGTAATACATTATCGTATACGTGTGTGTACAGTATGTGTACAGTGTCCTCTCATCGAATATTCCTGGTCATTATTCCGAAAATTATTCCTTGTGAAAGTCTATATTTTTGTACAAATTGATTTTTCATTTAAATACTAAAATGCCAGAAGAACGCGTCACCCTGAAAATTAAAAAAATCGTCGGCGGCCCCGGGGGTCTTCATCTCCCTGGACCCCCCCCCCTATAGGGCCGCGCCGATTCTGCTTCACCCACTCCCAAAGTCACGAGTCGCCACTGATAGGTTCACTTGCATTTTAACTCCTTTTTTTATTTTTTATATTACATATATAAACACAAGATAAGCACAATTGATGAGGTGGGGCTTAATTAGCATTTGGCAACACAAACTTGAAAAGTAGAAAAGTTTTTAGAGGGCGTTAACAATCACAAACTTGATTTCATCATTATGTCACAGTAGTATTATAATTATAAAAAAATTGTTCTAACTGTATGCGCACAAACATTAGTAAAATCTATTTATACAATCTAATAAAAAACAGTTTCGTAATTTGTTAAGAGGTTATGAGAAGTAAAACCTAAATTTGAGGCTAATGATCCAATTTTATAGTGACAATATTTGTCAATTAGTAACAGTAAATGACATTACCATAAAATGACAAATGACAGCGGAGCTTCAGCACCAACGCAGTCTAACAACGTTGTCGGATAGAGCAAATTAGGATCAGTAAACCGACCAATAGAAGCCCATGACGCAGGCTCCACGTACAATCTCAGACGTAGACCACACAGGAGCGATAACAGTCAGTAGCGTGCTGATGATGAACCGGGACGGTTCGAAACTGCAGTCCGCGCAAACCAATAAGAAATCACAAACGTACAGCAAACAAATAAAGTGTATACTTAAAAGTGATTACAGTATAGTGCAATATTCCAAAAGATATATATATATATATATATATATATATATATATATATATATATATATATATATATATATATATATATATATATATATATTATATTATATTATATTATATTATATTATATTATATTATATTATATTATATTATATTATATTAGTGAATTTTTTCTATGAAAATTCACTAAAATCCTTCATAAACGTAACGTTCAATTACCTCATCAAATGTGTATTTACTTTTTTAGGAACTGAGAAACTGAAAGGTTCGTATTGTTATTTTTTATTTTCTGACCACCAACCCACCACACCGTTTCTCCATGAAAAACTCTCACATTATCCAATTAAAAAAAATTCTGGATGCAGCAAGTGCGTTATGGTAGTGAATTTTCATAAAAATGTTTTTTTAAATAGCAAATATGTTTTTTTATGAAAGCAGGCACCAAATTTGGTTACCAGTATAATCTATATATTAGAAACAATGTGCCCTGTTTCATCAAAATAACTTTATTGTTTGTCCGAAAGTAAACTTAAATTGTTCCCGAAAAAACTGGTTTTCTGGTCAACCTTATAGGTTAATAGCAAATTGATTCAAAATTTGAAGCATTTAATGAAAATTCGCTACCATAACGCACTTGCTGCGTCCCGAATTTATTTTCTTACAAAGATGTATTATATTTCGATGGAAAATACAAAATGCAATAACATAGGGCGTGTTCGATTAAAAAAATTCACTAAAAAAAAGAAAATTTGAATCACCAACGACTTATGGGCCACCCTGTAATTGTGGAAATATTTTTTAAGATGTAGCTTAAGACACCCTACAATTAATATATACAACTTTTTTTTGTAACTTGCATAATAACGGATATATTGCGCTTTAATAATTTTTTACGAAAATTCGACAAAACTGATATACCATTAAACGATAAACTCTATAGCCAACACTACTGCTAAAGCATCAGAGAAAGGGTCTATTTGAAATGAATTTTCTGGGAATATTTTAGTAAAATGAAGGACAATGACGATTGAAACTAAGAGTTCAGGCTTTGTAAAACATTATTCTTGAGACATTTTCCTTCCATAGATCATATTAATTTCAGGTTCATTGCCTAAATATTAACAATTTTGACGTTTAAAATCGCGACTTTGACGTTTTGAGGAAAACCCAAATTTATTTTTTTTAAATGCCTGTAACTGTTTTGTCTTCTAACCTACAGCGCTAAATTTTGGTAGGTAGTTCACCTATAATGATATAAACCCGTGTACCAAATTTAGTTGCCCTTACTTTGTTAATTCTGGAGATTTTTTTCGAAGGAAAACACAAAATTTTCCGGGAAAACCTCGGCGGATTTTCCTGGCTAACGAACTTATCCAAGCCACTCGCGAAAGGAAGGTACTCACCTAATTTTATCAAAATCGGTCCATTATTTTTTTAGTTATAGGTGTGACACATAAATATATAAACATATATATATATATATATATATATATATATATATATATATATATATATATATATATATATATATATATATATATATATATATATATATATATATATATATAAACATATAAAGTCTGAAACCGACCCCGGATATGTGTTCTGGGGGGCCTAACGGGCGCTCATTTGAAGAAATTTTTTCAAAATTCAAAAGTCGAGATCTCCTCATTAGTGATTTTTTTAAAGAAAATTCACTAAAAATCGCGAAATACCCAGTCACGTAGTCTGATCGGTTATTAGATATAAACTAGTGGACCTGTGCAGTGGTCAAAATACTACCGTAATTCATTATTTTTTTAAGTTTGAACGTTATTGATGTTCTTTTGTCATATAGTATACATCTATAATCTCAGTGCGTGTATTCGACCACATAGTATTAATTAACGGTCAACGCAGTCCGGGGGAATCAGAATGTCCAAGTAAAACAATGCATTGTTTAATCTATTTGTAACACATATTGTACATACATTTTATCTGTTTGCTCTCCTTCTCCATATGAGCTTTAACGGTGCCAAATTTCACATTCTTCCATGCGCGCAATGTGCTTAAAAAGTGGTACAAAGTTTCCTCTTCACTCTATAACTAAAACTACTGACAAACATCAGAGAAAGGTTCTATTTAAAATAAAATTTCTGGAAATATTTTACTAAAATGAAGTACAATGTCGGTTAAAGCTAAAACTTAAGGGTTTGTAAAGCACACTTCTTGCGACATTTTCTCTACATAACCCGTATTGTTTCAGGTTCATTGCCTAAAACATGCCAACTTTGACGTATTCAAATACCGAATTTGACGTTTTAAGGGTGAAAACTCTAACTTTTTTAAAGTAATCATTCTGGCATTTCTTGGCCTTTTTGCGCCAAAAGAAACTCAATATTTATCTGTAACATACCATAAATTTTGTTATCCACCTAGAATATATTGTTTTGTGTGTTTCTCTGGCCATCAGTGGCAACCGATTTTTTTTTAATTCCTATAATTTTTTGTCTTTTAACTTACGGATCTAAATTTTCGATCTAGTTTACTTTTATATGACGTGAATCCAGGTACCAAATGTGGTTGCCACAACTTTGTTGCTTCTGGACATTTCCGGGAAAAACTGAGCCGATTTTCCTGTCTAACGAACTTATCCAAGCCATTTGCAAAAGAAAGGTACTCACCGAATTCGCGGCGCATTATTTTTTATGTTATCGATGTGATAACTACATTGAGTCACTTTTTTGTGATTAAATTACCGCGGCCACGATTTTATAACCAAAATAAATTATAAAACTGGCAATATGAAAAAATATGAATCCATATTTTGCCACTTGTTGGTGAATTTTCCAAAAAAAATTTCTAGAAAATGAGCGTGAGCTAGGCCCCTAGAATACATATCGAGGGTCAGTTTCAATTTATACTCTAGGACGCAACAAGGAACTTTGTTTTTAAGACAGCTCCGGTACAAATTATCTATGTTCCAGATGTCGACAAGTCGATACATCTCACGGTTCGTTCAGAATTTAGCTCCTTAAGCCAATTAATCTACCTATATTTTGATTATTATTGGTATAACGCACTGATGAGCTAAAATAAGAGCGAAACTAGTCTGTGTTTATATATATATATATATATATATATATATATATATATATATATATATATATATATATATATATATATATATATATATATATATATATATATATATATATATATATATATATATATATATATATATATATATAAGGTAGCGCATTGAAAACGAAACAGACCGATTTGCGTCCAGAGAATTTTTTTTTAAGAAACGCTGAAACACGTCAATTTTAATATTGAGGGAGACATGTTTTGACAAATTGAAACTTTCCCCGGATATGTGTTCTAGAGGGCCTACTTCGCGCTCATTTGAAGAAATTTTATCAAAATTCAAAAATCCGGATCTCCTCATTAGTGATTTTTTTTTAATTCACTAAAATATTTATACGAAATTTATGCATAAATTTTTAACATTCTTAGTTGACAATTACTACACCTTATATGTCTTACCAAGATTCACTACCATAACATACTTGCTGCGCTCTGATTTTTTTTGAATATGCCTTTTAAATATGTC
Source organism: Tillus elongatus (assembly GCA_964006375.1). Classification (NCBI taxonomy): domain Eukaryota; kingdom Metazoa; phylum Arthropoda; class Insecta; order Coleoptera; family Cleridae; genus Tillus; species Tillus elongatus. The sequence continues at coordinate 54,796,905 of OZ023262.1, forward strand.
ATACTTGCTTTTCTGTGCACGACCATAAGTATACTAATATTATGCTTTGAAAGAGATGCAATTTCAACTTTTGTTTCAGTTATCTGTGAAATTTGGTATGACACTATGGCAAACAACTAAGCGCTAGGTCGCTAACAGTAGAAAACATTTCACTTTACCAAATAAACCTGCCAGCGGAAGGTGTCGACTAGCTATCCAAGCACACTATGCATACTCCTTGTTTGAAATATTAAATACTGGTGCGACTAAAATCCAAACTTTCATATATGCAAACTGCCTTAATAGAAAACAAAGTTTTGGGTATAAATTTTCTGTTTTAATAGCGAACTTTAGGTGCGAGCGGAACTTGTTTCGTTGAACCTCTATTCTATAAATTTTGTCATCGCTACACCCAGGTAACTGATTTCCTTATGTATAAAGCTTGCTAAGATCTGTGCCCAACTTTATTATAACCTAAAATGAAACTATTAAGCGGTTGTATTTAATGTCTTATCTCATTTGCAGCACTAATACTAATTTTGCTCAGCTTAAATAATATATACAGGCTGTTCAAATAACTTTGACAGACTAGCATATCTCCGTAACCATTTTTATTAGAGCTTCCGAATACAAATTTTAATTACAAATCTGGCCCAAGGAAATTTTTGAAAATTATTTTCAAGTTCTTATCATAGCCGCAAGAGGGCGCAATAGCAACTACCGATCTAAAAAGTTATATTTCTTTGAAAAAATCTCTTACAAATATATTAATTAAGTAACGGTTCCATAATCTCTGGAAATTTGAGAACATTTTTGATATACATCTTTTGCTTTCCAAATAAAAAGAACTGCAGCATAATAGGAAGTAGTATGATGACTTAACCTTGAACATAAATTAGAATCAATCATTGACATTTCATACAGCATCTTTTTGTAATTGAGACAGGAAATTTGTCTAAACCCCTGAAGATGGCACGTTAATGTGTTGAAACGCGTAGAGTTTTGAGAATAAATCAGCCTTTAATTTCATTTAACCATTTTTTATACAAAAATTTGCTGAAAAATAGACAAAATTCAAATATATAACTAATTTGTAATTAAAATTGAAACCAAAGAAAATTGAGAAAAGTTGCTTTTTAACTTTTTACGAAAATTTCCGTGCTGGAATAAAGTGAAAATAAAGAAAAATATAAGATGAAAAATACTCATATTTTCATGTTACAGGCTGCCAGAAAGAAAAACCTTATTTAAGTCTGTTACTTTGACGTTTGATTTGACACTCGCGTAAACAGTTTGTCAACTAATTATGTAAATATTATGAAAATGTAAACATAGATAATCTATTGAAATCAATTATTTCTTACCTTTCTTGTATCAATGTTAAATTGAATATTTTAATATTTTCTTCCAAATCTTTAAATAATCCCATAATCTTATCGGTTACCAGAATTGGAATTATACCAAAAAATTGCTTTTAGCAGAATTTTATGTAAAAAATATTTAGCCAAATTTAGACCTAAATTTTGGTTAACTGTTCACCCTTATATATATATATATATATATATATATATATATATATATATATATATATATATATATATATATATATATATATATATATATATATATATATATATATATATATATATATATAATTGAAACTGACCCTGGATATGAATTCTAGAGTACCTAGTTCGCGCTCATTTGAAGAAAATTTTTTCTAAATTCAAAAGTCAGGATCTCCTCGTTAGTGATTTTTTTTTAATTCCCTAAAACAAGCACTTGTGAAGCCACGACTATATTAAATATGGAACGGTTTCACTGAGTTAACGCAAGAAAGAACAGCCAGATACGCTATTCAAATTGAATTAAGTCTTAAAACTTTCATCTTCTCTTTATCAAATTATTTTTTATACAAAAACTTGCTAAAAAATTCATCGGAATAACAACAATCAGATTGGATAGCTGTAAAGTGATATGAGATTTAAAAAAAGGTAAAAGTAAAGTCACTAACTAGGATTAGAACTCGTCATGTGGGAGTCGACTATAAAATGTACAGGGATATAGCCCACTGACCTACGCACTACATACATTTACTAGCACGTATATCCCATTGTTCGAGGTTTTAGGATTTACACAAAACCATTTTGATTTACAATGAATTTTTTGCTCATATCTTAACGAAATTAAGAAAAATAACGACTTACACATATATCTAGGAGCTTGTTAGTCATTTCTTGTAGTATTTTTGACTCACATTCTGACCAATCAATTTTGACGTTTTAACTTTCTTGAATCAGATTTAATTAATTAAAACTTTATTTACCTCTAACTTTTTTGTCTTTTAAGATAGAGATCTGAATTTTGGTGCATAGGATACTACTTATGGCAGAAATCAGCGTACTAAATTTGGTTTCCCCCACTTTGTTACTTCCAAAGATATAAATTTTTTCTTAAGGAAACACAAAATTTTCCTGGAAAACCTGGGCCGATTTTCCTGACTAACGAACTTGTCCAAACCACTTGCAAAGGAAAGGTATTTGCCAAATTTGATCAAAATCGGACTTTTATTTTTTCAGTTATCGGTGTGACATATATATATATATATATATATATATATATATATATATATATATATATATATATATATATATATATATATAAAGGAAATATATTCCTTTAGTTTTGAATGCAGAATCGCAGCCGCGCCTTCCCGAGCGCTGGCGCAGTGGAACACAACAGCAAACAATATAATAATCAGCTACAGATAACACACTGGTAAATAAAGTGGACAAAAATATTTGTAGTAATTACTTGTGGTTAGTGATTGACACTGTAATAATTAGCATTAAATGTCGTTTCTTTTATTACAGGTGAGATTTTTGTAAATAGTGTAATTATTAACAAACTTGTAAATAATGAATATAAATCTTTTATTACAGAGAAACTCAGCGTTGTTTTGATTATTGGTGTCAATTCTCCAAACTATATAAGATACAATATAAAACGACATTTTTAGTTATAACATAGAAAATGGATAAGTTACGATTCAAATTCATTATATTGGGATCGACGGATGGTAAGTCGAACATAACCTGCATAACCTCAATTGAGACCCCGGATGGACGTGTTTTCGATGTCCCAGATGAATTTAAACCGGTAAGTAAACATACGTACATTGCGAATTCAAGCACATACGCAAAAATAAAGAATACGCTAAAGAAAAGACATCAGACACGAAATCTATGGATACCAATAGATGAAGGAATAAGAGAAACTTATCTGGATGAAGGTGAAAATGTACAATTTGGAGAGCAATACTTAGAAGAAATTAAACACATTGCAACCACTGCTAGTGAAAACGTGGTATCAAAAAGTCAAAATTTGGGGAAAATAGCAGAAAAATTTTTAGTTGAGAAATTTTCTATAAAAACACCAAATGCTACTCAATGGATTGACGAATTTGAGAAAGAATGTGAAAGATTTGAAATTTTGGAAGACGAAAAAAAAATAGAAACCTTAAAACATCTTCTTAAAAAACAATGCTTAAATTGATACAGCAGTATGTTGATTAAACTCACAGCAAATTCAAATTGGCAAATTTGGAAAAAAAACTTCTGTGAAACTTATGGTAAAAAAGGTTGGTGCCAAATCAAATATGCCTTTACATTCAGATATCAGGCTGGTTCTCTGCTAGAATATGCCACAAAAAAAGAAAGGCTACTATTAGAAGTCAATAGAGCAATGGACAATGATACAATTATAAACCTCATTGTGTTAGGCTTGCCAGAAAATATAATGGAAAAGCTTGACAAAGAATTATTGAAATCAACTACACAGCTTTACAGTGAGATCAATAAGTATGAACATTTGGTAAACAGAAAAAATGAAAAAGCAAGGTTAGGTGATAATGGAAAAGTTGAAGCCAAATTAAACAAAAACAAACAACAAAGGTGTAGCATATGCGAAAAATTGAATAAGGGGGTGCGCTATCACTCTGAAAATTATTGCTGGTTCAAAACAGGAGTAGATAAAGAAGATAGGAAAAATCAAATTAAACTAATTAATATTTCAGAATTGGAATGTGAACTACAAGAAGAAGACCAAAAAAACTTTTAGTAACGCCATTAATAAAAAGAAGGTTAGTATTTAATAAAACTCTTGAAATATTTGGAATTTATGACTCAGGTTCAAATGACTCACTAATAAACTCAAGGTTATTAAAGTTAAAGGACAAGAAAATGGGAAGTTTCAAGAATACTAATCTAAAAACTATTAATGGTGTGAAAAAAACAAATGGTATAGTAAATTTGACTGCAAAAATTTTTAACGTAGAAAAAGAAATCAATGTTTTTGTAATTGATAAAGAAAATTTTGATTATGATTTTTTAATTGGACTAGACTGTATAAAAGATTTCTACTTAACTCAAGATGAAAATCTAAAAGTCAGCCAAAAAATTCCAAAATCAAGAAATGAATGTGATAAAAAAATTTCAAAAAATTTGGAAAATAAAAATGCAAGGGAGGAAATTATTTCTGAAAATAAGTGCTTGGTAAATTTTAATGAGCATATTGAAGAAAATAACTTTTGTATCTGTGTGAACCATTTAAAGTATGACTGGCAGTCAAGAATAGATAAATTAATTAATGACAATGCTTCGGTCTTTGCGAAAGATAAATATGATGTCGGCACAGTAAAGGATTATGAGGCACACATAGATTTATTAGTGGAAAAATATTGCAGTAAGAGGCCTTATCGATGCACAATTAACGACAAAAAAGAAATAGAAAAACAAATTGCAATATTACTGGACAAGAAACTAATAGAGGAATCATATAGCCCATTTGCTGCTCCAGTAACTTTAGCATACAAAAAGGATGAAGAAAAAAAATCAAGATTGTGCATCGATTTTCGTGATCTGAATAAAATTGTTGTGCCGCAATCACAGCCTTTCCCACTTATTGAGGACTTAGTGGTAAAAACGAGAAATTGCAAATTTTTCTCGACTCTGGACATAAATTCAGCATTTTGGTCTATACCTCTGCGTATATCAGATAGACACAAAACAGCATTTGTCACACAAGAAGGACATTTTCAGTGGACATGTTTACCATTTGGTTTGAAATCAGCGCCTTCAATTTTCCAAAGAATACTCAGCAATATAATCAGAAAACACAAACTTACAGATTTCACAGTAAACTACATAGATGACATATTGATATTTTCAGAATCTTTTTCATCACACGTACAACATTTGTCACAGTTATTTGAAGCAATAAAAAAAGAAGGATTCAGGTTGAAATTCTCAAAATGTACATTTGCAGCAGATTCAGTAAAATACCTGGGTCACATAATACAAAATAACTCCATAAAACCCATGAAGGATAACTTGATTTCAATCAGAAATTTTCCGACGCCGAAAACACAAAAAAATGTAAGACAATTTCTGGGAAAAATAAACTTTTACCATAAATATGTGCCAAAAATCGCAATTAAACTGGAACCATTGCATAAACTAATAAGAAAAAATCAAGAATTTATCTGGACAGAGGAATGTCAAAAATCATTTGATGAGATGAGACATTATGTTCTCAACCAATATTGACAATCTTTGACCCAAATTTACCTATTTTTATTTACACAGATGCTAGTTTGCTAGGAGTAGGAGCTGTACTAAAACAACCACAAGCCAACAAAGAAGAAAAGCCTGTGGCATATTTTTCAAAAAAGTTAAATGAAGTACAAAAAAGAAAAAAAGCCATATATTTAGAATGCCTAGCAATCAAAGAATGTGTAAAATACTGGCAACACTTGTTAATGGGTAGAAAATTTACTATCTTCTCAGATCATAAACCACTCGAAAACATGAACATAAAATCAAGAACTGATGAAGAACTAGGGGATTTAACGTATTACTTATCACAATATGATTTTGAGGTCAAATATTCTCCTGGAAGGTATAACTTAGAGGCTGATTGCTTAAGCAGAAATCCGGTCCTAGAACCAAACGAGAATATCGAAGAACAGCTAAAAGTTGTAAATCTAATAAAACTGGAGGATATCTTAAAAGATCAAGAAAGGAATGAATATATACAAAACAATAAATTCGAACTGATTTCTAAAAATAATGTCTACTATAAAAAAATAAAGAAAAAAGAAAAAATAATATTGTCAGAAGAATTTAGCCTAAAATTAATAAAAGATGTTCACGGACGCTACTGCCACATAGGCATAAATCAAATTAAAAAAAAGATAAGCCAATGGTATGCAGCAAAAAATTTAACCAAAAATATTAAAAGCTTCTGTAAAAGTTGTGAAATATGTATCAAAAATAACTCCCGAGGACAAAAGAAGTTTGGTCTAATATCACACTTAGGTCCAGCTACAAAGCCTTTTGAAATAGTCTCCATAGACACAATAGGAGGATTTGGAGGATCAAGATCTACAAAAAAATATCTCCACCTGCTTATCGACCATTTTACAAGGTACGCTTATATTTTGACGTCAAAAACGCAAAGTGCAAACGACTTCATAAAGCTCGTTGAAAATACACAAGAAAAAAACAAAATTGGTCTAGTCTTAACAGATCAATACCCTGGAATAAACTCTAAGGGATTCAAAAACTATTTGCACGATCAGAATATACAACTAATATTCACAGCTGTAAATTCCCCATTTTCAAATGGTCTAAACGAACGCCTAAACCAAACTTTGATAAACAAAATTAGATGTAAAATCAACGAAAAAAATGAAAGAAAGTTAGCTTGGACAACCATAGCACACATGTGTACACATGCATACAATGATACTGAACACACTGTGACTGGCTTTACACCATCGTACCTGATGCATGGCACAGATGTTGCAATGTTACCCAGTGAGCTAAAACGAAAAAATTCTGAACAGGATTGGATTCAAGACAAAAAAATAGCCCTGGAAAATACCACCAAATCACACAATTACAACAAAAAAATGTATGATAAAAATCGAATTCATTTTGACTTCAATGTGGGTGATATGGTGTTTGTTAAAAATGGAAACAAATTGAATAGGAAAAAGCTTGACGAGGTGAGAATAGGACCATATAAAATCATAGAGAAATTATCGAACTCAATTTACAAAATAAACACTAGTCATAGAAAATCGGAGTCAAACCTTTTCCACATTTCCAGGTTGATTCCTGTCCCTACACTTAAAGGAAAAAGAGAAGAAGAAAATTGTGGGGATAGTTCTGTTATTTGAAACAACTTCTGTCTGTTTTCTCCTCCGGGGGGGTAGATGTAAAGGAAATATATTCCTTTAGTTTTGAATGCAGAATCGCAGCCGCGCCTTCCCGAGCGCTGGCGCAGTGGAACACAACAGCAAACAATATAATAATCAGCTACAGATAACACACTGGTAAATAAAGTGGACAAAAATATTTGTAGTAATTACTTGTGGTTAGTGATTGACACTGTAATAATTAGCATTAAATGTCGTTTCTTTTATTACAGGTGAGATTTTTGTAAATAGTGTAATTATTAACAAACTTGTAAATAATGAATATAAATCTTTTATTACAGAGAAACTCAGCGTTGTTTTGATTATTGGTGTCAATTCTCCAAACTATATAAGATACAATATATATATATATATATATATATATATATATATATATATATATATATATATATATATATATATATATATATATATATATATATAAATTGAAACTGACCCTGGGTATGTGTTCTAGGGGCCTAGTTCGCGGTCACTTGAAGTCGGGATCTCCTCATCAGTGAATGTTTTTAAGAAAATTCACTAAAAAGACATATCTGCCATTAAAAATATTTTTATGAAAATTCACTACCATAACGCACTTGCTGCGTCCAGTCTTTTTTTTAATAGCACCATACACCTTTTGAGAGTATACTACAATTGATGTGTATAATAAGTACTACATGTGCATTGTTCTGGCTCTCCCAGTTTCAGCTCATGCATTCTTGGGCAATTCAAGTTTCAGCTTGTGAACGCTTCATTGGTCTTGTTCTGGATACAATCAAGAAGAGAATATGTACTACTGTACCACTTAAACATTTCCTTGCACAAACGCGGTAATTAATCGATCCAGCATACAACTTTGAGAATAACCAGATTACTTAAGACTTTGCAACTCAATCTACACTGAACCTGTCTCAAAACTGACAACAAGCAGTTCGTCAGAGTAAATTTAGATAAAGCACGGCATTTCAATTTACCTAGAGGTAACTATTTTACGTTGTTATTTGAAATTCTACAGAAATAAAAGATTTATACTGGTATTTTCAATAAGTAATTAGGTTTTCTTACAAACTTGCAACTCCACTCTAAAGTTTGCCCCGAAAGCTTATGATGTTGTGTTACGACAACCGATAGTAGGTGTGTTAAAGATTAATAAATAAAAAGTCTGGACGCAGCAAGTTCTTTACGGTAGTGAATTTTCATAAGAATGTTTTTAATAGCAAATATGTCTTTTTTTAATGATAGCAGGCATCAACTTTGATTGCCAGTATAACCTATATAGTAGAAACGATGTATAATATTTCAACAAAAAACTTTATTTTTCGGAAACGTACAAAAATGTTCAGAAATCAAACTTAAAATGTTTACGAAAAAACTAGTCCGATTTTCCTGGCCAACAACCATTTTCCAGCTATTTACCCACCAACCAAAATATCATTATCAACAAAAAGTTATCTGACGAAACTTACAAATAAAACATCAATTATTAATTACCAAAACTTAACAACAACGTTACAAACAATGATTTCTAAGGAAATATAAAAAAAATCTGCAAAAGCTGTATATTTTTTACAAAAAAAATTGCTAAAAGAATGCAGAAAATTCCAATTTTATACCTAATCTGTAAATATTATTTAAGAAAATTTCATTTCTTAACTTTTTACGGAAATTTGAACCAGTGGAAATAAAGAAAAATATAAGCAGAAAAATACTCATATTTTCATGCCACAAGCTGTCAGAAATAAGAACATTACTTAAGTTTATCACTTTAAAATTTCATTTGACATTTGTGAAAACAATTTATCAATCACTTATTATATTATGAAAATATACAAATAGATATAATCTTATCAAATTGATTGTTTCTCACCTTTTTATACCAAAGTTGACCTAAATAGTTTAATAATTTTATTCGTAAATTCGCTAAATAATTAAGATTTCCCGAAAAAACTTTCTGCTTGGTCAACCTTATGGGTTAATAGCAAATTGAGCTATTCGAATTTGAAGCGTTTAATGAAAATTCGCTACCATAACGCACTTGCTGCGTCTCTAATTTCTTTTCTTACAAATATGCATTATATTTCGATGGAAAATGCAAGAATGCAATAACATAAGGCGTGTTCGATTAAAAAAAAAAATTAACGACTTATGGGCCACCTATGATTGTAGAAATAATTTTTGAAGATGTAGTTCAAGACACCCTATAATTAATGTATAATTTTGTTTTTCGTATCTTGTATAATAACAAATATATTGAGATTTATTGATTTTTTATGAAAATTCGACAAAAATTGCATACAATTAAACGATAAACTCTATAGCTAAGACTACTGCCAAAGCATCAGAGAAAGGGTCGATTTGAAATGAATGTTCTGAAAATATTTAATAAAATGAAGGACAGTGTCGGTTGAAGCTAAGACTTCGGGGTTTGTAAAACATTCTTCTTGATACCTCTTCTTTCCATAGCCCATATTAGTTTCAGGTTCTTTGCCTAAATGTTGCCGATTTTGACGTTTTAAATCGCGACTTTGGCGTTTTGAGGAAAACCTCGATTTATTTTTCTTTAAATGACAATGACTTTTTTGTCTTCTTACTTACAGAGCTAGGTTTTGGTAAGTAATTTACGTATACTGATATAAACCCACGTAAGAAAGCTGGTTGCACTAACTTTGTTATTTCCGGAAATATGCATTTTTTTCGAAAGAAAACACAAAGTTTTTCGGGAAAACCAAGGCCAATTTTTCTGGATCAAAACATATCCACTTGCAAAAGAAAGGTATTCACCAAATTTAATCAAAATTGGCCCTTTTTTTGTGTTATCGGTTCATAAGTCGGGATCTCCTCATTACTGATTTTTTTTTAAAGAAAATTCACTAAAATTGAGTTACCGCCGTTTGATTTCCTCAAATTCATTCACTGTGATCTAGATTTTTCGATGAATGATATAAAAATTAAAAATATAAAACCTCTCTTAATGCGTCACTTTCATGGGACTCCGCCATCTACTGATAAAGACGCCGTATCATAAGTTTTGGTATGTGCCAAAAATGCAAAAACAATTTAACTCAAAAACAATGAACGCTATCAAATTTCTTTTTCCTACAAACAATAAACATTAAAAAGAGAAAATTTGTATCATCAACGGCTTATGGGCCATCCTCTGATATGTGTGTCAATATAATTAAAGACGCAGCTCAAGACACGCCATATGTAACGTAGTTTTTCCTGGTATCTTGTATAATAACGAATATATTGAGCTTTGCCTTGCGTCATCCTGTATATATGTAAACAAATAAAAACTAAAACTAACCCCGGATATGCGTTTTAGGAAACCAGGTTTCCACTCATTTAAGGAAATCTTTTAAGTCGCGGTCTCTTCACTCGCGGCTCTTTACGACGAAAATTTGCTAAAAAGTATACACCATTAAACCATAAACTTCTCTAAAACCACTGCCAAAGCATTGAAGTAAGCGTCAATTCGACATAAATTGTCTGATAACGTTTTAGTAATATGAAGGACAATGGCGATTGAAGCTGAAACTTGGGGGTTTCTAAAGCACTCTTCTGCCGACATTTTCTCTAAAGAACCCGTGTTTCTTTAAGGTTGTTTGTCTATATTTCAACGTTTCAAAGCACGACCTTGGCGTTTTCTTTAAATGCACATACCTTTTAGTGAATTTTCTTTAAAAAAATTCACTATTCACCGATAACTCAAAAAAATGGGCCGATTTTGATCCAATTTGGTGAATACCTTCCTTTTTCCAGTGGTTTGGATAAATTTGTTAGCCAGGAAAATCCGCTCAGTTGATATATATTAAACAATGATTTGTTTTAATTAGACAGACGGATTCCCTCAGTCCGTAACAGTTCTGAGCTGACCTTAAATGTATGGAATTTCGACCACGAAATTATAATGCATGTTTGTAAGGAAATACATTCGGGACTCAGCAAGTGCGTTATGGTAGCGAATTTTTATTGAATGCCTCAAATCGGAATAGCTCAATTTGCTATTTACCTATAAGGTTCGTTGGCCAGGAAACTATTTTTTTCAGGAACATTTTAAGTTTATTTTTGAAAAATTGTTGTACATTTTCAAAAATTAAAGTTATTTTGTTGAAATATAGTACATTGTTTCTACCATATATGTTATACTAGTAACCAAATTTGAGGTCTGCTTTCTTTAAAAAAACACATGTTTGCTTTTTAACACATTTTTATAAAAATACACTATCATAACGCACTTGCTGCGTCCAAACTTTTTTGCATCTTAACTTACAGACCTATATTTTGGTACAAGGTTGACTTTTATGATACAAACCCACGTACCAAATTTGATTGCCATAAATTTGTTATTTCCGGAGATATAAAAGTTTTCGTAAAGAAAACACAAAATATAAATTTTACAGGAAAAACTGAACCGATCTAAAAGGCGCGATCTCCTCATTAGTGAACTTTTTTGAAGAAAATTCACTAAAATTGCATAATTAGCAAAAAAACAGAGTAATTGATATGGAGTAAAATATATGAGCAACCTCTAACGTCTAAGATAGGTATGGCGCTAAGACATTTAGCTGGTGGTATATAATGATATGATTGATATAATTGCCTATTCATTCCAAATATGTAATGTAAACCCACAAATAGACAAAACTAGTAAAGGGGTGATGTAAAATATATCATGCTGCATTGTGTATGATGAGTATAAATAACCTTTGCGTTCGTTATATAAATACACACACGTTGCTCGTTTAACAAAGGAACAAACATAACAACAAAATGCGAGAGAATAATGAATAGGTATACAGGAACACTTAAAAATTTAATATTGGCGATTGAATGACAACTACTAAAATCGTATGTGCGTTAACACTTAACATTTAATTACTATTAGTGAATTATTTTCTTTAAAAAAATTCACTTATGGGGAGATTCCGACTTTCGAATTTAGATTTTTTTTTCATATGAGCGCGAATTAGAACTCCTAGAACCCATATTCGGAGTCAGTGAGATTTTGTGTTTTCTTTCGCAAAAAAATCTCTGAAAATAACAAAGCTATAACAACTAAATTTGGCAAGCCGGTTAACATTGTAAAAACTAAACGATATATCAAAATTTAGATCTCTAAGTTGGAAGAAAAAAGAGTTATCGGCATTTAATGAATAAAAACATCAATGCCCCTAAAATTCAGGCAAAACGCAATACCAAAATACTGTATGTATTACACAAAATCTACTAAATATTACAGATAACGTGTATTTTTTATTCGCGCAAAAAGGCTAAGTATGAAAAAACTTACTTTGGAAACTCTATAACTTTTCTTCTGTAAATCTCAAGGTGGAAATTTGAAACGTCAAGAATTAGTAGTGTTTAAATAAAACTTCTAAATGGTTTCTAAATGGTAATTATTGCAAGAAACGTATATTAGAAGATACATATATATATTTCAAATGTTCTCGTTTGATCATAATATTTATAAAAATGCATCCAAAATAGACATTACACATTACAAATAAATAGTATGCTTTAATTTGCATGTTATCGTGGCCAGGAGGTATAGACGATTCAATGTTAGTAAATTAACGTTCGGGGACTTCGGTTCAAATCTCCGTGTGGCTGAATTTATTTTGATATTCTCTTACTTTTAGTGAATTTTTTTTGAGGAGATTCCGATTTTAGAATTTGAAAAAAATATTTTAACTGAGCGCGAACCTGGCCCCCTATAACCCATATCCAGGGTCAGTTTCAATTTATATATATATATATATATATATATATATATATATATATATATATATATATATATATATATATATATATGGTGTGTCCAAAACTGAAAGGAAATGTTTTGCTATCTCCGTTATTATTAGACATAGGGAGACAGTTAAGCTAGCAATATTTTGTAGAATTTCATGCTCGTTCGAAATATGACTTGTATTTTTGCCCTGGTTCTTTTCGTTTTCAAGTTATTTTGAAAAAGCATAATTTGTCGATTTCTCTTTCTTCAATATCTAAGTAGGCGTTGATCTGACATGTCTAAGACTTGCACATTTTCAGGACATTTTTTACATAGTAATCTCTTTGTACTATTCTCAACTTTGGATTGTCATTTGTTTTGAGCTACAGGTATCAACGTTCGTTTTAATTATGGCAGCCATATTTGATTTTTTGCTCATTTGATAGCATATGAAAAGAGCTTTCAAATGATGTACAACATGCTTGAGAAATCTTGTAATTGTAGTGACAATTTGAGACAAACCGTTTTGAGAAGAGTAGGCTACGAAATACGATACAAGAAAACAAATGACAGAAAAAATTGTTCAAAACGCAGTAAACCATGGACTCTAATAATAGACTTCTACTTTCAACATAATTTTCAGTAATGATTCACGATAAAAAAATATTGTGACTTAATTTACATTACTTAATTAGGTAATAATGCTAGGTTATATTATGTGAAACAGTTTAATAACGAAACCCGGCAATAACAAATAGAAGCTTACACTCCACAAAACAAAACGGAACTCAACGAATCATAAAATAGAAACTTAAAAATACACTAAATATAAAATTGTTCAATATGGCCACCGTTTTGTTCAATGCACTTTATACACCTTTTTGAAACATGCCTGAAAACTCTGGTGAGGGTGTTTTGGTTAATATGATTTATAGCTTCCGGGATTCTGTATCGTAATTTATTGATATTTTGTGGGGTATCAAATTTATACACATCATTCTTCAGAATACCACAAAAATAAAAATCCATGGGTGTTATATCAGGACTTTGAGCACACCAATCAACCGGCACATTGTTACAAATGACACGATTATTAAAATTTTGGTACAAAAAGCTTTGACGATCAGCATTGTGAGCTGGACAACCGTCTTATTGGTACCAAATCTCGTCTAAATTATCATGAAACTTTCTAATTTTTGGTAAAATATCATTTCTCAATAGATTAAGATACCACAGTTAAATTATTTTCAAAAAAGGACTGACCAATTACGGATTTTATAACTAATGGAGTTTCTGAATTGTAAATATTGCAAGAAATGTTTATTAGAAGGTAGATTTATATTTCAAATGCTCTCATTTGATTATAACATTTACATAAAATGCATCTTAGATTGAACTTACATGTTACAAATCCATATTGTGAGACCATTATCCATCGGTTATCTCCGTTTTAGTATATTTTAATTTGCATGGTACAATGGCCGGGGGTACTCGTCAGCGAGGAAAGTTGGGGGACGTGAGTTTAAATCTCAGTGGTGGCTGAATTTTTCCTATTTTTTTTTACTTTTTTGTCTTTTATTCCAGTCTAACGTTGTCTGCTCAGATTATGTAATCCCAATTATTTTTATATCAACTATTTATTGAAGAAATTACTAATGATAGGATAAGGACTTTATATTCAATTTTTAAAGCAGCTGCTGTTGCCCTTAGTTGGTAAAACCGTTCCATAGTTAACAAAGACATTGTTGTTTTTTCTGTGATTTCAGAAATATTTATTTTCTTCTCTGCAACTGGCTTTATTCGTTACAGTATCTCCAGGCAAAAGAATTTTCGAAGAAGTATCTATTTCTGTACTTAGGTAAGATTTTGAGTACTTTTAAATTTATTTTATTTATTTTTATTAGCGAATATTCTTGTACAATATGTTCTTTTAATAGCGAATTTTCTTATGAGTAAATATAATAAATTGTCTTTAACGAAACATTCTTAATGAGTTTTGATGTGAAAAAATGTTTAACGTAGTTTTGATGACATTTTTTTAACAAAATTCATCGAAAATTATGATTAATGGATTCTCGTGCAAACAGATTATTTTATGTTTTAATTTAATTGCATATTAGGCATATAATTTGAATTTTATGTATCATCAATTTGTTATGAAAACTTATATTTTGACAGGTTGGTAAACATTTTGAAAAGTTTCCTCGGCGAGGAAAATGGAAGCAGTTTTTTCGGAACATTTTATGTTTATAATCAGATCATTTTTGTACTTTTTCAAACAATAAAGTTATTTAATTAAATATGGTTTCTACTATACTGGTAACCAAATTTGATTCCTGTTTTCTTTAAAAAAAAAAGACAGTTGCTATTAAAAGCATTTTTATCGAAATTCACTAACGTAACGCAGTTGCTGCGTCCAGACCTTTTTTTCTGCACATAAAATTTGGTATGATAAAAAAGGAGCCGCGAAGAAAATGCTTATCAAAAAGGGGTCGCACTTTAAAGAAGTTTGCAAAACATTGGCTTGGGTAAAAATTCCATAATTATAATTTTACATCATTTCTGTTTTAGACTTAAACTTGTGCTGTATTACTAACAATAAATAAAACGTATAACTGCAAACTTGTCTAGATTATAAGCGGCCCAGTGTTAAGGTATACATACGCACTGACTGCGCGCTGCCGCCATTTGTTGACTAGCAATGAATTCTGCGGCAAGTTCAATTACAGCTTTATAATAATAGTAGGAGATAGAAAAAAGTCTGGTCTTTGGTGGCTAATATCTCTTTTTTTTTTAATAAATGGCATGGTATTTGGTATAACCTACATATAATAGAAACAATGTACCTTATTTCATCAAAAGAACATTATTGTTAGAAAAAGTACAGTAATTTTCCGAAAATAAACTTAAATGTTTCCGAAAAAGCTAGTCAGATTTTCCTGGGCAACGAACATCTTCAAGCTATTTACACCCCTACTAAAATAGAATTATCCACAAAAGCTTTGTGACAAAAAAATTTTAAAAAAATTGCATGAAAATTTGCCAACAATTTCTTAAACGTAAATTGCCATTTTCTTTACCAAAATTGGTTAAAGTAATGTTACGCGAAAATCATGTTTTTCTTTACGAAAATTTGCTAAACAATTATATTTCATATATATATATATATATATATATATATATATATATATATATATATATATATATATATATATATATAAGGAAATGTGTTCTAGGGGGCCCTGTTCACGCTCAATTGACATACTTCCAAATGCAAGTCACGATCTCCTTATATTAGTGATTTTTTTAAGAGAATTAAAAAATAAAACTAAAATGACTATGGAAACAAAGGAAACATCACAAAGATAAAATATTATTAAAAATTCACTAAAATCTTATCGTAGCATTCAATTACTTCCTTAATATTGTAGTTATTTTTTGAGGAACTTAAAAACTGCAGTTTAACATTTAGTATGAACGTATAAACACAGCCATATACATCTGTTCGACCATAGAGTAATATGTGTTTTCCATTAACATAATATGGATATATGTCAGCTGGCACTACAAATCCTACTGCCTAATTATAACAAAGCATTGTTTAGTCTCTTTGTAACACAAGTTATACATACGTTTATCGTTCTGCTCTCACTGTTTATATGAACTTTAACTATGCCAAATCTCACACTTCTCCGTGCGTGCAATGTGCTTAGAAACGGGTACAATGTTTTTTCTTCATATATTATAACCCTATAATTGAAACTGCTGCCGAAGCATCAGAGAAGAGGCCTATTTGAAATCCATTTTCTGCAAATATTTAAGCAAAGTAAATAAGAATGACGGTTGAAGCTGAAACTTAAGGCTTTATAGAACTTCTCCCCACGTTTCTTGAACATAGGCTGTATTAATTTCAGGTTACTAATCTAGAACATGGCAATTTTGACGTTACGAATCGCGACTTTGACGTTTTAAGAAGAAAAACCATATTGCCGATAACTTTTTTTTTTCTTTTAACGTAGAGATCCTAATTTTGATACATGGTTTTGTTTTTATGATATAAACGCGCGTACCAAATTTGTGGTTACCATAGCTTTATTATTTCCAGAGATATAAAGATTTTCAGAAAGAAGTTTCCGGAAAAACTTGTCCGATTTTTCTGGATAACGAACCTATTCAAGCCACTGCAAAGGGACAAAGGGAATGTACTCACTAAATTCAAAATCAGCCCATTATATATATATATATATATATATATATATATATATATATATATATATATATATATATATATATATATATATATATATATATATATACAGGTAAGACAGAAACAAAACATAACTCAAGGTTGTTCTCTCTAAGGGAAAGTTTGTGCCCAAACAAATTTCTTTCTAAAATGCCTCCTTACAGAGATACAGTGTGTTGAAATTTGTAATTTGTAATTTGCAAAGGGAATGTACACACCAACTTCAAAATCAGCCCATTATATATATATATATATATATATATATATATATATATATATATATATATATATATATATATATATATATATATATATGTATGTATATATATATATATATATATATATATATATATATATATATATATATATATATATGTATCACACCGATAACTCAAAAAATAATGGACCGATTTTTATTAAATATGGTAAATACCTTCCTTTTGCAAGTGGCTTGGACAAGTTCGTTAGTCAGGAAAAACGGCCCAGGTTCTCCGGGAACATTTTTTTATTTCTTTAGAAAAAAATTTATATCTCTGGAAATAACAAAAAGCCTGGACGCAGCAAGTGCGTTATGGTAGTGAATTTTTATAGAAATGATCTGGCATAAAATATTTCATTATAACTTTTTTTTCTTGTAACATAGAAATCTAAATTTTGGTGTATAGTTTACTTTTTATATCGTAAACCTACCTACCAAATTTGGTTATCATAGATTTTTTATTTTTTAAGATAAAATTTCAAATGAAAACTCAAAATTTTCCCGGAAAACCTCGTCCTATTTTTTCGATTAACGAAGTTATCAAAGCCAAAGGGAAGGTACGTGCCAAATTTTATTAAAATCGGCCCATTATTTTTTGAGTTATCGGTGTGATACATACATATATATATATATATATATATATATATATATATATATATATATATATATATATATATATATATATATATATATATATATATATAAACATATAAAAATTGAAACTGACCCCGGATATGGGTTCCAGTGGTCCTAGTTCGCGCTCATTTGCAAAAAATTTTTCAAAATTCAAAAGTCGGGATCTTCCCATTAGTGAATTTTTTCTACGAAAATTCAGTAATAAAGGGAAACCAAATTTGGTTCGCAGTTTAGATCATTATAGGTAAATTACCTACCAAAATTTAGCTTTGTAGGTTAAAAGACAACAGAGTTATAGGCATTTAAAGAAAAATAAATTGGGATTTTCCTCAAAACGTCAAAGTTGCGATTTAAAACGTCAAAATTGGCAACATTTAGGCAAAGAACCTGAAACTAATACGAGCTATGGAAAGAAAATGTCTCAAGAAGAATGTTTTACAGAGCCTAAAGTCTTAGTTTCAACCGTCATTGTCCTTCATTTTACTAAAATATTGCCAGAAAATTCATTTCGAATTGACCGTTTCTTTGATGCATTGGCAGTAGTCTTAGCTATATAGTTTATCGTTTAATGGTATATAATTTTTGTCGAATTTTCGTAAAAAATCAATAAAGCTCAATATATCCGTTATTATACAAGATGCGTAAAAATACGCACTTTTGTATAGAGTCATACACAAGAATACTACTATGTAAAATATTATTCGTGTATAGCGGAAACATTTGCGAAGATCTATTACGAAAAACCGAGCAACAAGCGTTACACCAGAGAATTCATCCAACACAGACAAGAACTAGAAAACACAACAATAGCAACAAACGAATGTCAAGATCACCCTAGAAATGCTGCAATAACCATCGATGAATTAAAGCACGCTATTACCAGCTCCAAAAAATCTGGTGCTGGACCAGACAATATACCAACAATTTTTCTCAAACATTTCTCAAACCTCTCCCTAAAATACCTACTCCAGCTCTACAACTACATATGGTCCCAGCAGATGTTCCCAGACCAGTGGCTACAATATATAATAATGCCGATCCATAAACAAGGAAAATCAAAAAGCGACCCACTACCATACAGACCAATTTCTCTGACATTTACACTCTGTAAAATCGTAGAAAAAATCATAAACAACAGACCAATGTGGCACTTAAACCAACACAATTTACTTTCAGAATTTCAAGCAGGGTTCAGATCTGGCCGATCTACCATAGACAATCTAGTTCTTCTGCAAAATGAAATACAGAATGCCTTCTTAATGGGACAAGAACTAGTAGCCATATATGTATATATAGAAGGGGCGTTTGACACAACATCGAGGCACCTTATAACACAAAGACTAATCGATTGGAAATTAAACGGTAACATCCTGCACTTTATAAATAACTTACCTAAAAAAAGAAGATACAAAGTAAGGGTACATGGAATGGTAGACTGAAGATCAACCCAGGCTTTAGGGGCCACTGCAAAATTCAGGAGATCGTGAAGGAGCCCATGCTTGAAATGAGGTCAGACTTCGCGAGCCCGCGAATGTGCAGGGAAAACAACTTTACAGTGGAAATCCCCGATCGCGAGGCATGGCGGGAGGAGACGCCGGGCATTCCACGGGACGCGCTCGTCTGGTTCACGGACGGATCCGGCGGGAAGCGTGGGATGGGGGCAGGTGTTTACTCGGAAGGACCGAGGGTAAGTCATAGTATTTCCCTCGGAGCCCATGCAACGGTGTTTCAGGTCGAGATGTACGCCATCCTGCACTGTGTGCGGGAGAACAAGAGGAGGGGCTACACCAACAAGCGGATCCTCATAGCCACAGACAGCCAGGCAGCCCTTAAGGCACTAAGTAGCCCACGGGTAAATTCCTGGCTGGTGAGTGAGTGCCGAGACGAGACGAGCGACCTGGCTGGGCAGAATGAGGTGACCCTCATCTGGGTGCCGGGCCACTCGGGGGTCAAAGGCAATGAAGAAGCTGACAGTCTCGCGAAGAGAGGGTCAGCAGAACCATTTATGGGACCAGAACCGGCTCTGGGCGTGTCAAAGAGCACTGAGGACAGCTCAGAAACACAACAGGTCTCTTGACGGGACACATGGCCGTCAAGAAACACCTGCATAAAATGGGGCGGTTCGAAGGGGACCTCGCATGCAGACTCTGCGGCGAGGGGGAGGAATCAGCCCAGCACATCTTGTGTGAGTGTATAGCTCTGGACCGGAAAAGACAACTGGTCTACGGTCACTCTAGACCGGAGACAGAGCAATATAAAACTTCACCCTACCAATCGCTGTGCAGACTAGTTCAAGGCACAGCGATTTTGGAATGGGTGGAGTAAGACTAAGGGTATGCACAATCAACCAAGGGTTGCGGTGCTGTCGGGGCGGCAAGGCCGCGGACGAGCCCTGAGGGAACAAAAAAAGAGGGTAAATGGCACTTTGTCTAACAGCTATGTACAAGAAAACGGGGTGCCACAGGGGTCAGTTTTAGGCCCAACCTTTTTCAGATTGCTATCAACGACATTGGATGCGAAATCGTAAAACCTGTCAAACATCTTTTATATGCTGGGGATTTAGTTATTTTCTGCAGAGGTAAAAATAGACAAACTACAGCACAACTAATCCAAGAAACACTAAAGGATTTAGAGCAATGAACAAGATACACAGGTTACAAGTTCTCAGCAGAGAAAACGAAATTTATGTTATTCATTCGAAGGCACCACCAGGAATCTGTACCAAACCTTATACTAAACAGTGCGTCGCTTTTCAGAGTAGACCGTTACAAATTCCTGGGTGTTCTATTCGATACAAAACTGTCTCTCACTATGGCTGGGGAGCAGAAGAATCAGTTTTGATTAGCTTATACAGATCATTGATACGATCTAAAATAGATTATGGCGCAATCGTTTATGCAAATCTAAGCAAAACCACACTTAAACCACTAAATACCATACAGAATACAGCTATGAGGCTATGTCTCGACGCCTTTAGAACAAATCGTACAACAAGTATGCAAAGAGAGTCAAGTGAGCTGCCACTCTTTTTAAGACGACAATTGCTAATTTTGACATACGCTTCGAGAATTTCTCGTTTAGCAAATAATCCTCTTCGTTCAGTCCTAACTGACACCCAATGTTACAGTCATCAACGGTTCAACTCCACCGAAAAACTACGTCTTATATAATAAAAGACATCTACCAAATCGATCTCACAGGAACCACTGAAAATCCGAAATAAAATGCACCACCATGGCTTTAATTAAAAATAGACTGTAACACATCATTAATGTCAGATAAACAAGCCAAAATAGCAAATTCAGCGATGCAGACAATATTTACAGAAACACTAAGGGAATATAATCCCAAACTGGTAATGTACACCGATACCTCTAAGTCACCACATGAAGTAGGTGTGGCGATAAAGACATTGCTCTCATCTGATTAGCTTATTAAATTACCCAAGGACATCAGTATTGCCACAGCTGAACTTTTTACAATTCTGCAAGTAATAAAGGGGATAAAAGACATTTCCAAATGTCCAACTAAAATAGTCATCTGCACAGACTATAAGCTGGCATTAAATGAAATTAGTTGCCTATATACCAAGAACCATATAGGAAGTGAAATACAAAATACTGCTCACGATCTTCAACGCCAATCCACACACATTACATTCGTTTGAGTACCCTCACACTCCGGCATTATACGCAATGAGCTGGCAGATACTGCTGCTAAAAGAGCGATCACGGAAGGCACGGCAGTAAGAAGCCAATACCACTAACTATTAAGATCACACGTTAAAGCAGTAATTTACGACAAATGGCAAATATACTGGAATAATCAAACCACCAAGCTGCACGAACTAGCACCAACCATTGAGGCATTCCAACCACCTGTACTAAGTCGCAGATCCCTGGCCGTCCTGAGAAGACTCCGCATAGGACACACAGCACTCACACACAAGTACCTACTGGAACAACAAATTCCACCAGTTTGTGATACCTGCAATGTGAGCCTTTCAGCAAGTCATATTGTCACAGAGTGCACTAAACACAGACTCCAAAAAAGGTTGTTTTTAGGCGAAAATAACCCTAGCCACAGCAGCACCAGAAAACATAATAAATTTCTTAAAATCTAGCGAACTATATAAACACATATAGCTGTAACCGTTGTATTGTATAATTTACTGGTTCAGGAACACATATATTATTAATGAACCTACATTGTACCTAAAATGGTTTTCTATATAAGTTATATATGTCAATGACCTTAGTAGTCAAGACATAATTTTCTTTGTCTAAAATAAAATATATATATATTCTTCGTGACCTAATTAGTAAGTACTGTTTATTCGAAAGCTATTGTGTGAGAAAATATTTAAGCGCTATGTAATGTTATAAATCAAATAAACTTATTATTATTGGTTCTAGTAAAATTGCTCAAAAACGCAAAAAGGTGTTTAACATTCGGCAACGTTGCGTACAACCTGTGTCTTCTATTACTTAACTTTATGTGCTTTGTACTTGTCTAACTGGTTTATTTTCTTCAATTAAAACTTTTCTTAAGTAAGGTCGCATATAAATGGGGTTTAAATGTTTCTAAGACATTTCTCGATCTGCATAAACGGACTGTAAATGGATACTGATTGATTTATTCGTTTACCATTAATGTAATACAAAATCGATTAGGGCAATCTAATTCCGGGGTTCACGTGTTAGCAGGATACGCCCACGTAACCACTAACGGTAACGGCCCTCTCAATTATCGTGTCAACAGCCTATTTCAATTACAAAGCAACTTTTGCACGATGTTTTTCAGATAAAGTCGTTTGTTACCATTAGAGATGTGTTGTTTTTGCACATACTACAAGTAATGTTTGTTTCAGTTGACGCATTTTAAAACTGGTAAACATTAAAGCGACAAGAAGAAGACTGATTCTAGAAAATTTAAAGGCAAAGTCGATTTGCTGCGTAATTAGTTTCGTAAAACCACAATCGCATTTAGTATTACTGCCACATCGTCACAACGTGTGGAACTATCGCATCAGCGATAAATATTTCAATTTTCTATCCCTTAAACGTCGTAAAAAGTATCAAAACATATATAAAATATGATTTGGGAACGCAATTTTTTTTGTCTGTCAGTCTGTCGGTGTGTTGGTCTGTCGTTCTGTCGGTCTGTCGGTCCGTATGTCTGTCTGTTTGTATACACGATAACTTTAGAACGAATTGAGATATAGTGTTCAAATTTGATATACAGTTAGCACTCGACAAATCGCTTTAGTGGGTAAGGAAAGAATGGGGGGGTGAGTTGGTGAAAATTTACATTTTTCCTTAAAGCACGACAATATAATGTTTTAGGGTTTATTTATTAGTGCATTTTCTTAAAAAAATTCACTAATGAGGAGATCCCGACTTTTGAATTTTGAAAAAATTTCTTCAAATGAGCGCTAATTAGGCCCCCCCAGAAAACATATCCGGGGTCAGTTTCAATTTTTATATGTTTATATATATATATATATATATATATATATATATATATATATATATATATATATATATATATATATATATATATATATATATATATATATATATATATATATATATATATATATGTATGTATGTATGTATCACACCGATAACTCAAAAAATAATGGGCCGATTTTGATTAACTTTGGTGAAAAAATTCCTTTTGCAAATGGCTTGGATAAGTTCGTTAGCCAGAAGAATCTGCCCAGGTTTTCTCGGAAAATTTTGTGTTTTCTTTCGAAAAAAATTTATATCTCCGGAATTAACAAAGTAAGGGCAAGTCTACATCCTTATAGGTAAGTTACCTACCAAAATTTAGCTATGTAGGTCAAAACACAAAAAAGTTATAGGCATTTAAAGAAAAATAAATTGGGGTTTTCCTCAAAACGTCAAAGTGGCGATTTAAAATGTCAAAATTGGCAACATTTAGGCCAATAACTTGAATCTAATACGGGATATAGAAATAAAATGTCTCAAGAAGAATGTTTTACAAACCCTGAAGTCTTAGTTTCATCAGTCATTGTCCTTCATTTTACTAAAATGTTTCCAGAAAATTCATTTCAAATAGACCCTTTCTCTGATGCTTGGCAGTAGCCTTAGCTATAGAGTTTATCGTTTAATGATATATAATTTTTGTCGAATTTTCGTAAAAATCAATAAAGCTCAATATATCCGTTATTATATAAGATATGAAAAATTTTTGTATATATTAATTATAGGGTGTCTCGAGTTACATCTTAAAATAATATTTCTACAATCACAGGGTGGCCCATAAGTCGTTGGTGATACAAATTTCCTTTTTTTTAATCAAACACGCCTTATGCCATTGCATTTTTGCATTTTCCATCGAAATATAATGCATGTTTGTAAGAAAAGAAATTCTGGACGCAGCAAGTGCGTTATGGTATCTAATTTTGATCAAATGTTTCATATTTGAACAACTCAATTTGCTATTAACCTATAAGGTTGACCAAGAAACCTGTTTTTTCGGGAACACTTTAAGTTTACTTTTGGAAATTTTTGTACATTTTCACACAATAAAGTTATTTTGATGAAACATGGCACATTGTTTTTACTATATATACTGGTAACCAAATTTGATGCCTGCATTCTTAAAAAACACACATATTTGTTATTAAAAACATTTTAATGAAAATTCACTATCATAACGCACTTGCTGCGTCTAGAGTTTTTTATACTTTTTAATTTCATCAAACATCTGGTTTTGTTTGTTTTGTTTCTTTAACGTCGGCCTATTTCCGCGACTATGGCCAATCACCGACACCATGGAGCAGTTTCACCTCACTATCCTGGAAGTTTTGCCAAACCCCTGCCTTTCTGTAAGGAGGTTAGGTCAGATCTTTAACGTGCCCAACATCGCATGGACACGGGATATTTATATATATTAGGTATATTTCAGCAAAATTTCAGGAAATGTATGGTTAATTAACCTTGCAAGTAAATAAGGAACAAGGACGGAGGACATATAACGGCCAAGGAGCAGTTAATATGATCAAATCAGCAGAATATGAGGTGAAAACACATAGTCAAAATCAATGCCACCAAAGGGAGCAGTAGACAGCCTTTGGTAAATACTGTGTGTTTCGTGTGTTTTGTTTCTTTAACGTCGGCCTATTTCCGCGACTATGGCTAATCACCGACGCTAGGGAGCAGTTTCATCTCACTATCCTAGAAATGTTGCCGAATTCTTGCCTTTATGTAAGGAGGGTAGGGATCTTTAACGTGCCCAACATCGCATGGACACGGGACCAACGACTTTACGTCCTCTTCGAAGGGCGGAACGTGCAGACATTCAACTTGCTCAAATACAATGCCACAACCTCGGTTGATGCTAATATTATAGTTTGTACTGAAAAAGTGAAAGGAGTACCCTGAGCTCGAACCCAGTACCCTTCTCGGTTCAGGGGCACACGTTCTTACCCCTGAACCACCGAGGTTCCAACATCTGGTATTCTGCACTAAAACTAAACTTGGAGTTGAAGGTGTAGGGATAACATATTGTTGAAAAAAATTTCGGAATATTTTTTTTTGCTGAAACGGCGTAAAAAATGTCAAAACATAGAAAACTTGATTCTGTAACAAAAATGATCTTGTAGGTCGATTTGTCGGTCGGTTGGTCTGTGGGCATGTACGTCTGTCTGTTAATAGACACAATAACTTTCGAACGAATTGTGATACCATCTTCAAATTTGGTATCCAGTGACCCGATAAAGGAACGCTTAGAATTGTTTTTGGGTAAGATCGTTTGAGGGGGTAACGGATAAATTAAGGGTGGTATGCATGAAAACAGGAAACCGATACAATTGACACAGACCGAAAACACAACCAATCAAATAACTGTAAATCAACCAATAGAAGCTCAACACGCAAGCGTCACGTACAACTTCAGACATAGACCACACCGAAAAGATCAGTCAGTAACGTGCTGATGATGAACCAGGAGAGCTCTAAACTGCAGTCCACGTAAACAGATCACGAATTACAAAGAGAGTGTATATATATATATACAGGGTGTCCCAATAGTGTGTAATTCCTCTATATATCCCTTACCCTTAGAGCTAGCCAAAAAAACTTTCAACAAAATTTTCTTGTGATTATCTAAGCTGTATCTGGAAAATATATTCAGCTTTATGAAACTTCTGGTTGCACCGGAAGTAGCTATCAACTTCGTTATTTTAAATGGAATGCTATACTTTTTATTACATTTTTGGATAGAGATTAAAAACAAGTGTGACTTTGTGTAGCATTCTCTATAGCGATCTTTGATATTTTTGAAAATATGACGACTTTCTTTTTTTTTTAGCTCCGATTTATGTGTTATTTGAAACGTCTGCTGTGAGCTGAGTTTTGAGTTTTGCTATCTTAAATTCTAAATATCGATAGACGACATTTAATACTTTAAAATGGTTAAAGAATAAATTATCATCATTGTACAGGGTGTATTATTTTGGGGTTACAGCATATCTAACTTTAAAGGAGCATAACTTGTGTTTTCCAATTGGAACACCCTGTTTTTTATGGATTAATCAGGCAGGCCATTAAATTCTGTATCGACATAATATAGGTCTTTCTATAGCTATAGTTGATAGTTTTTGAGTTATAGTGGTTTATTTTAGTTTCGCTTGTAAAAATATTGGTACTGTCAGATTGTCACTGTATGAGGCACATAATGGTACTGTCAGATTGTCAGTGTATGAGGCACAGAGCATGTGAACAATGTCAGGTGACACCTAAACGTCTCCCTGACAAGAAAGTCAGCAGTTTTTATATTTCTATTGTTGGAGCTTACTTCCGTCTAATAAATGTTTGTTTTAACAATAGTTTGAATAGAATTACCAAATAAAATGAGATAGTCACGATGCAAATCACTTGATCATATCCTCATAACTAGATAATGTGTCGACAAAAAAACTTATCGAATGCAACTACATGCAATGATTGTTATATAATGGACTTATTCATATTTTTACCATACAAAAAGTGAAACATAGTTTAATAAAGGTAGTTGTAATTATGAGAACCAGAAAGTGAAGTAAACTATAATAACATAACTATAATAATAATAATAATAATAATAATCTACAGTCATTAACAGAAAAAAATAATCAATTAACGGTCCAACAATTTGACGAAACATTTTTCCTGAGGATTTCTTCGATTCGGATATGTTTGTGCGTATACACGAGATGCTAAAAAGCAATTTCGCTGACATTCGCCTATAATAAGTGTCATATCAACTAATTCTTCAGTATTATAATTCATTTAAAATTAAATAACACAAAAGTTAGCACATAAAACTTGGCTCAAACACCTGAGAACTGAAAATAGTTATAGTTCTGGTTAGGTGACATTTATCTGTCATCTGACAATAAATATTAGTTGTTTCATTCTCTGCGCCTACTGTATCTGACAGTACCATTATTTTTACAAGCGAAACTAAAATAAACCACTATAACTCAAAAACTATCGACTATAGCTATAGGAAGACCTATATTATGTCGATGCAGAATTTAATTATCTACCTGATTAATCCATAAAAAAAGAGGGTGTTCTATTTGAAAAACACAAGTTGTGCTGCTTTAATGTTAGATATGCTGTAACCCCAAAATAATACACCCTGTACAATGATGATGAATTATTCTTCAACCATTTTAAAGTACTAAATGTCGTCTATTGATATTTAGAATTTAAGGTAGCAAAACTCAAAACCCAGCTCACGACAGACGTTTCAAATAACACATAAATCGGAGCTAAAAGAAAAGAAAGTCGTAATATTTTCAAAAATATCAAAGATAGCTATAGGGAATGCTACATAAAGTCACACTTATTTTGTAATCTATATCCAAAAATGTAATAAAAAGTATAGCATTCTATTTAAAATAACGAAGTTGAAAGCGACTTCCGGTGCAACCGTAAGTTACATAAAGCTGAATATATTTCCTAGATATAGCTTAGATAATCACAAGAAAATTTTGTTTAAAGTTTTTTCGGATAGATCTAAGGGTAAGGTATATATAGAGGAATTACACACTATTGGGACACCCTGTATATATATATATATATATATATATATATATATATATATATATATATATATATATATATATATATATATATATATATATATATATATATATATATATATATATATTGCTGTACGCTTTGTAATTCTCTATTGGTTTACGTGGACTGCAGTTTCGAACCGTTCCGGTTTATCATCAGCACGCTACTGAGTAAAGTGCTGATGATGAACCTGGACGGTTCGAAACTGCAGTCCAGGCAAACCAATAAAGAATCACAAAGAGTACAGCAAACAAATTATATATATATATATATATATATATATATATATATATATATATATATATATATATATATATATATATTGCTTCCAAATTTTGTGGAAAAAGTTTGTTTAGTAGGTTTTGGTGTAAAAAACATTTTTTTAATTTTGTACAAAGATTTTTATATAATTATTTGTGTAAGACTATTTAGCCAATCTTTGCAAGAGATTGCAAATTTTTGTAAAAAAAAAATTGTTTGAAATATGTTATGTAACATTTTTTTACTTCTATCAAAAAACTTTCTGTAAATAATTACATCTAGGCAGGTGCAATTTTTGTTCGAATTGCTTGAATAAGTTCGTTGGCCAGGAAAGTCCGACCAGTCCTTTTGGGAAAAGCTGAAGCTTATATTTGGAAAATTTTTATACTTTGTCACACAATAAAGTGATTTTGATGAAATATAATACATAATATGTCCTGCTATAAAGGATAAGCTTTGTACTGAATTTGATGTATTTTAAAAATATATATTTATCATTAAAAACATTCATATGAAAATTCGCCACAATAATGCACTACGCAGTAAGTGATCTTTGATTCTGTAGTCGAAAAAGCATTCAATAAGGTTGATTGAAAAATATTGTTTCGTGTCATCAAGAGCTCTGGAGTGGATTATACTTAATTTATACAAAAACCAAAGTACCTGCCATAAAAATATAAAGTGAGAAACAGAGAGAAATTTTGTGCGACGAGGATGCCCGTTATCGAAATATTCTTATAAATTAATTGTAGAAGATGCAATAAATGGTCTAAAAGAAAATATATCAAGAATCAAAATAAATGGACAACGGTTCCATTGCCTTAGGGATGCAGATGACAAAGCGCTGATAGGATAAACTGAAAAAGAATTGCAAAGGACGCTCGTTGTACTGAATAATGTGTTAAGAACAATGGAACTAAAAATCAATATGACGAAAGCAAAAGCAACAAAAGGTTTGGACGCAGCAAGTGCGTTATGGCAGTTAATTTTCATAGAAATGATCTACACTTTAATTATGTATATGTATATATATATATATATATATATATATATATATATATATATATATATATATATATATATATATATATATATTAATGTATCACACCGATAACTCAAAAAATGATGGACCGATTTTGATCAAATTGCATTTCTATACCGAGTGGCTTGGATAAGTTCGTTAGCCAGGAATATCGGCCTAGGTTTTTTCAGAAAATATTGTAGTTCTTTTCGGAATTTTTATAACTCCGGAAATAACAAATGGCAACCAAATTTGGTGCGCCTGTTCGCATTATAAAAAGTGACCCACGTACCAAAATTTAGGTCTGTAAGTTAAAGAACAAAAAAGGCATTTAAAAAAAGGGGCTTTTCCTCAAAACGTCAAAACGCGATTTGAAAGGTCAAAATTGCCAACATTTGGGGAACCAACCTAAAAGGAATACAAGTTATGTAAATCAAAGTATTCTAAAAACCCTTAAATGACGGCTTTGACCGTCATTGCCCTTCATTTTAATAAAATATTTCCATAAATTTCATTTCAAAGATGTAGACCATTTCTCTGATGCTTTGGCAATAGTTTTAGTTACGTCTATTGTTTAACGGTCTATAATTTTTAGCTAATTTTCGTAGAAAAAATCTGTTATGAGGAGACCGCGACTTTTGAATTTTAAAAAGATTTCTTCGAATGAGTGCAAACTAGGCCTCCTAGAATCAACTTATCCGGCTTTCGTTTCAGTTTTTATCTGTTTATATATATATATATATATATATATATATATATATATATATATATATATATATATATATATATATATATATATATATATATATATATATATACAGGGTGACGCATTTCTACAGTAGAGCTCAATATTATTGTTACTATACAAGATACAAGGAAAAGTTATATACGTTAATTATAGGCTGTCTTGAGCTTCATCTTATAAAATTCTTTTGAAAATAGCCCATAAGTCGTTGGTGATACCAACAATATTTTTTTTCGAACATCCCTTACATTAATCAATTTTGGCATTTTTCATCGGAATATGATTGATACACGTGTATAAAAAAAAACTAGACGCCGTATTCGTTTTAGATTCTTTGTTTAAAACATGTCAATTTTGACGTCTCAAATCGTGACTGTGACGTTTTAAGAAGAAAACTATAACTTCTTTAAATGCTTATGCTTTTTTCTCTCTTAACTTAGAAATCCAGATTTTGGTATATAGTCCAAAATATCTTCAAATGAGTACAAACGAGGACCCCTAGAACCCATATCCGGGATCAGTTTCAATTTTTATATGTTTATATATATATATATATATATATATATATATATATATATATATATATATATATATATATATATATATATATATATATATATATATATATATATATATATATATAGGAAGGTACCTAACCGATAACTCAAAAAGTAATTAACCGATTTGTATCAAACTCGGCAAGTGCCCTTCTTTTCAAAAAAAGTTTTGCTGCAAAATTTGTAGTTTTCTTTATAAAAAAAAATTTTCTCCGAAATTTACAAAGATATTTTAGTGAAGTTTGGTGTATATGTTTCGTATATGTTTCCTTGAAAAAGTCCTTACTACTCACCAAAATACAACTTTCTACATTTATAGAAAATTGAATTATTCAAATTTAAAGCATTTCATGGAAATTCACTACCACAACGCACTTGCTGCGTCCAAAACTTTTTTTTTCATTAGATACACCCGCGTACCAAATTTGGTTGTCATAGCTTTGTTATTTCCGGATATACAAAAAATTGACGAGAGAAAACAAAGTTTTCCGAGAAAGACTGGGCAGATTTTCCTGTCTGACGGGCTCCTCCAAGCCACGTGCAAAAGGAAGGTGCTCACGAAAATTCACGAATATTAGTCAGTGGCGCAACTTTCTTGGTTCACTGTGGTAATGATTCCAAGCCACTCGCTTTTTCGATTTTGCAGGTTCTATACTGGAAAGTAGCTAGTAATAATGTCATTCACTACACAAACTTTCAAAATAATCATTCTATCCATTTAGGAGATATGAGAACAAAACTATTTTTCATAAATTTCAACCCTCTGTATCTTTGTAAGGGAGCATTTAAAAAAAATGTTTGGACAAAAACTTTGCCTTAGAGAGAAGAACCTTGAGTTATATCTTGTTTCTGCCTCGCCTGTATATATATATATATATATATATATATATATATATATATATATATATATATATATATATATATATATATATATATATATATATATATATATATATAGGGTGGCGCATTGAAAACGAAACAGACCGATTTGCGCCCAGAGAATTTTTTTTAAGAAACGCTGAAACACGTCAATTTTAATATTGAGGGGGACATGTTTTGACATAAAACGCAACTTTGTCACATCAACCCCCTAAGAGTGGTGATAGCAACCCTCAACCGACCGTACCGCAAATTTGTTTAATGAACAGACATGTTAACAGAAAATATATTTTGGAGTTAGTTGCAAAGTTTCGGCAAAGTGGTTCAGTAGCCAATTAAAAACGGGATCCTGAACGTGAATTTTCGGTTAGAAATGAGACTACTGAGATTAAAGTTTTAGGACAAATTGCTGCAGAGCCAACTTTGAGCATAAGAAAATTGGCCACTGTTTCAAGCATCAAAAGGAGAACTATTCAGCGAATACTGAAGCATCATAAATTTCACCCGTATAAAATTCATCTTGTACACAACTGAATGAAGATGATTTTGATCGGCGACTGGCGTTTTGTGAAGTTATGGCTCCACGGATAGCTGATAACGGGAATTTTCTGTTCAATATCGGTTTTTAAGACGAGTGTACGTTTTTATTAAACTCTAGAGTCAATCGTCATAATTGTCGTTATTGGGCAGATAATAATCCAAGAAATTTTCACGAAGTCCACACTCAAGCTGCTCCACAGAAATTGAATCTCTGGACTGATATTTTTGGAGACCGTTTAATCGGACCAATTTTTCTTGATGGCAATTTGAGTGGCGAAACGTATTTGGAATTACTAGCAGATATCGTTTACCCTCTACTAATTGACATTGTTGAAAATGATGATCGCTATCAAGAAAATCAATTAGTGTTTCAACAAGATGGAGCTCCTCCGCATTTTTCACAACGTGTTAGGAAGTTTTTGAACAGAGAGTTTCCAGCGCAATGGATTGGGCGTAGAGGTGCTATTGAGTGGCCCCCTAGATCACCGGATTTAACTCCTTTAGACTTCTTTCTATGGGGCTATTTAAAAAGTAGAATTTACACAACAGAACCGGAGTCTCTGGCAGAATTACGACGACGCATTGTTAAAGAATGCCATCTAATAATTCCACAAATGCTCCAGAATGTCAGAGCTCGTTTTGAACAAAAATTTTACACTTGTATGGAAGCTGGTGGTCAACAATTTGAACACTTACGTAACTGAATAAACATTTTTGAACGTTTGGTTTTGTTTTTTAGTTTTTTTAACGAAAAATTGACTAATTTGTGCATCGCTTATCACAATGAATGAAATACGTTATTGCAACTCCAACTGTGAATAATTTTTAAACAAGTTGATAAAACTTCCAAAAAATTAGTGTGCTAAATTTAGGAAAGAAAGAGTTTTCAAATGATGTAACACTCGACCCATGTTCCGTATTTGAAATATAAGGGTTGTTATCGCCACCCTTAAGGGGTTGATGTGACAAAGTTGAGTTTTATGTCAAAACATGTCCCCCTCAATATTAAAATTGACGTGTTTCAGCGTTTCTTAAAAAAAACTGGACGCAAATTGGTCTGTTTCGTTTTCAATGCGCCACCCTGTATATATATATATATATATATATATATATATATATATATATATATATATATATATATATATATATATATATATATATGGTTTTTTTATTAGTGTACTGATATATAAATTTTACAATGCATCTTACATTAAAAACTGACTCCGGATATGTATTCTAAGGGGTCTGGTTCGCAGTCGTTTCATGCAATTTCGCGCGATCTCTCTCGGTAGTGAACTTTTTCTACAAAAATTCACTGATCACACATACAATCTACGCCAAAGAAGAGAGTTTTTGGAAAAGATGAAAGAAGAAAGATCCCTATTGGAGTAAATTAAAAAAGGAAGGCAGAATTGTTTGGAGATATTCCGAAACGAAATGAAAATAGTTGCTGGCGACAGAGGGTCATGGTTGCGATAACAAGGTGACATGTTAAGGTTGTGGATGATGATCGTGAGCCTGTGTATACCAATTCTTTTATTTCTGACTTATAATTACAAAATTCATATTCAAACAACAGTCCTATAGTTAGAAAATATGGTTCATGATTAGAAGAGAAGAAAAAACAAATTACGTAACGACGGTGACCTGAAATTCACAGAAAACGCAGTAATGTTCTATAAGGCTAAAGTTTTCTCCGAAGGTCACGAAATTGCGTACCTTTCAGTATTAACGTTGCATCTCTATTTCCTCTATTATAAGATAAACGCTACATAAGTCCTACAATTTTCTGTTGGAGAATTTGAATTACACCCCCGCTATGCAAATCAACGTTCCCTACCTTGCAGAGGTCATTCCACTTTACTCGTCGGCCGTGTCCTGCCGGAGGACGAGCTGCAACAAAATCACAACAAACTCAAAAACCGCACATTGGTCTGTTAAGTCTAGTAACCGGATGAAACAAGTGCTACCCGACAACAGGTCACTGGATCACTGTAGCGGAAGTAACAATCTCGATAGTCGTGGTAGTAATGTCGTAAACGCAACAGTACAATCTGCGTACGGTTGCGTGTGAACCGCACGTGAGACGCTGGTCGAGATTTGAGCGTCGGGACGCCACACTGTCTGATGCCGTCGACCCACTGTCGACCGTCCGGCGTCCCTCTTCAGGAGACGTCGGCGATGGGGGTAAGCGCGCGCAGCCACAACACACTACGATCTGCTTTACTTGCTGCTCTTGCATACGGGACACCAACATCCTAAAGCTGGAGCTCTGTGAAGCCTTGGGTTTACTAATCCTTTTACAGATGTTAAAAATGTAAAGGATCTACAAGTAACTTACGTAAAAAAAAAAATCTTCGAGAAGGAGTGTTTGGTTGACGAAGCAAAACCACTCGGTAGTCTTCACAGAAAAAGAGATATATGAAATTCAGCATCTCTATGCTTTTGAGCTCAATTTAGGTTTGTGTAAATCTGCTAAAGCATAACGTGTTGGCTTATAAACCTACAATAATTTTTTTATAAGGTAAAAATGGCTTCACAGAGTCAGTAATAATTGCTTTTGTTAAACAGGCATAATATTAAAGTATTAAATACAGGAGGACGTATTAGTGTGAAAAGTCCGACAAATATAAAAAGTTCTGGGCACAGCAAGTGCATTATGGTAGTGAATTTTCATAAAAATGTTTTTAATAGCAAATATGTGTGTTTTTTCCTTAAGAAAGCAGGCATTTTGGTTACCAGTATAACCTATATAGTAAAAACAATGTGCCATGTTTTATCAAAATAACTTTTTTGTTTGAAAACGTCCAAAAATTTCCTAAAGTAAACTTAAAATGTTCCCGAAAAAACCGTTTCTTGGTCATCCTTATAGGTTAATAGCAAATTGAGCTTTTCAAATATGAAGCATTTAATTAAAATTCGCTACCATAACGCACTTGCTGCGTCCCGTATTTCTTTTCTTACTAACATGCATTATATTTCAATGGAAAATGCAATAACATAAGGCGTGTTCGACTAAAAAAAAAGATAATTTGTTTCACCAACAACTTACGGGCCTCCCTATGATTGTAGAAATAATTTTTTAAGATGTGGCTTAAAGCACCCTATAATTAATGTATACAATTTTTTTCATATGTTGTATAATAACGGATATATTGAGCTTTATTGATTTTTTACGAAAATTCCACAAAAATTATATACCATTAAATGATAAACTCTATAGCTAAGACTACTGCCAAGCATCAGAGAAAGAGTCTAATTGGAATGAATTTTCTGGAAACATTTTAGTAAAATGAAGGACAATGACGGTTGAAAGTTGAAACTAAGACTTCAGGGTTTGTAAAACATTCTTCTTGAGAAATTTTCTTTCCATAGCCCGTATTAGATTCAAGTTCTTTACCTAAATGTTGTCAATTTTGACGTTTTAAATCGCGACTTTGACATTTCGAGGAAAACCCCAATTTATTAGTGAGTTATCTTTAAAAAATTCACTAATGAGGAGAGACCCGACTTTTGAATTTTGAAAAAATTTCTTCAAATGAGCGATAATTTAGCCCCCTAGAACACATGTCCAGGGTCAGTTTCGATTTTTATATGTTTATATATATATATATATATATATATATATATATATATATATATATATATATATATATATATATATATATATATATATATATATATATAAGGGCCGATTTTGACAAAATTTGGTGAATACCTTTCTTTTGTAAGTGGCTTGGACAAGTTCGTTATCCAGGAAAATCGGCCTGGGTTTTACCGGAAAATTTTGTGTTTTCTTTATAAAAAAATTCATATCTCCCGGAATAACAAAGTAAGGGCAACCAAATTTGGTATATCGTTTTATATCGCTATAGGTAAATTATCTACCTAGCGCTGTAGGTCAAAAGGAGAAAAAGTTATGGGGATTTAAAGAAAAATAAATTCGGGTTTTCCTCAAAACGTCAAAGTGACAATTTAAAACGTCAAAATTAGCAACATTTAGGCAACGAACTTGAATCTAATACGGGCTATGGAAAGAAAATGGGTCAAGAAGAATGTTTTACGAACCCTGAAGTCTTAGTTTCAACCGTCATTGTCCTACATTTTACTAAAATGTTTCCAGAAAATTCATTTCAAATAAACCCTTTCTCTGATGCTTGGCAGTAGTCTTAGTTATAGAGTTTATCGGTTAATAGTATATAACTTCAATTTGCTATTAACCTATAAGGTTGACCAAGAAACGGATTTTTTGGGTTACACTTTAACTTTACTTTCGGAAATTTTTGTACGTTTTCAAACAATAAAGTTATTTTGATGAAACATGGCACATTGTTTTTACTATACTTATATGTTATACTGGTAATCAAATTTGAAGCCTGCTTCCTGAAAAAAAAAACACATCTTTGCTATTAAAACATTTTAATGAAAATTCACTGCCATAACGCACTTGCTGCGTCCAGAAATTCTTTTCTTTAAATGCCTATAACGTTTTTGTCTTTTGACCTACAAAGCTATTTTGGTAAGTAATTTAACTATAGCGATATAAACCAGTGTACCGAATTTGGTTGCCCTTACTTTGTTATTTCCGGAGATATATATATATATATATATATATATATATATATATATATATATATATATATATATATATATATATATATATATATTTAATAAAACATAAAAATTTCGGGAAAACTTTGGCCGATTTTCCGTACTTACAAACTGATCCAAGCCAGTTACAAAAAGAAGGTATTCACCAAGTTTAGTAAAGATCGACCCATTATTTTTTGAGTTATCGGTGTGATATATATATATATATATATATATATATATATATATATATATATATATATATATAAATCGAAACTGACCCCGAATATGTATTCCAGGGGGCCAAATTAGAGCTCATTTGAAGAAATTTTTTCAAAATTCAAAAGTCGGGATCTCCTCATTAGTGAATTTTTTCCAAGAAAATTCACTAAAAGTCTGGACGCTGCAAGTGCCTTATGGAAGCGAATTTTCATTGAATGTTTTAAATTTTAAATATGTTTTGTTTTTATAAAATCATATTTAGTAGAAAGACGAACCTTCAAAGCAGAAACCATGTACCCTATTTGCTATTGTGCGAATGGTATATGACCACATCCAAACCTTGTTTTTATTTTGAAAAAAATGTACCCTATTCCATCAAAGTAACTTAATTGTTTCAGAAAGTAACAAAAATTACGCAACCAAAACCTAAAATGGCCCAAAAAAATTGGTTTGATTTCCTGCCCAACGAATCTATCCAAGCAATTTAGACAAAAACTACAACTGCCAAATTTTTTTTCCATTTTTTAACGTCGGTATATTTCCGCGGCTCTGACCAATCACCGACGCCAGGGAGCAGTTTCACGTCACTATCCTGGAAACTTTGCAACGTGCCCAACATGGACACAGGACCGACGGCTTTACGCTCCCTCCGAAGGTCGGAACGTACAGACATTCAACTTGTTCAAATACAATGCCACAACCTTGGTTGATGTTAATATTACCCTTGTACTAAAAAAGCGAAAGGAGAACCCTGCGATCGAACCCAGTACCCTTCGGTTCAGACGCACACGTTCTTACCACCTGCCAAGACATAATTACATACAGAAAGATATTTGACAGAAATGGAAAAAAACACATAAAAGTTTGCAAACAATCTGTTTCAAAAGATATCTCAATTTTTTTACAAATATTTGGTAATTAATCTTGCACGAAAATACAAATTTCACGAAAATTCAAAAATTGCAAGGGATTTCGCGAACATTTTTTTTATATTCACCAATTGTGTTTGCCCTCACTTAATAAAACCGTTACCCACCAAACTAGAAATACTCTCTTGGTCTGTATTTCATATTTTTTACAGTAACTAATTAAATTATTAATTAACAGTATTCCAAAAATTTGGCAAAAAATTGCGGAGACACTAAAAAATAGTGGTGCAAATTGAGTAATAACGTCCACATAGCTATGATAATCTTCTCTCTTGAGAAAGACATTCTGAAGTACGGTCCATGACTTGACCACAAAGAAAATATTCTTCTGAAACGTTATATTATTTAAGTTTTAACGAAAAAAATTGATTTTTACCAGTATAACCTATATAGTAAAAACAATGTGCCATGTTTCATCAAAATAACTTTATTGTGTGAAAATGTACAAAAATTTCCAAAAGTAAACTTAAAGTGTTCCCGAAAAAACACGTTTCTTGGTCAACCTTATAGGTTAATAGCAAATTGAGCTGTTCAAATATAACACATTTGATCAAAATTCGCTACCATAACGCACTTGCTGCGTCTAGAATTTCTTTTCTTACAAACATGCATTATATCTCGATGGAAAATGCAAAAATGCAATAACATAAGGCGTGTTTGATTAAAAAAAAAGGAAATTTGTATCACCAACGACTTATGGGCCAGCCTGTGATTGTAGAAATATTATTTTAAGATGTAGCTCAAGACACCCTATAATTAATATATACAAATTTTTTTCATATCTTATATAATAACGGATATATTGAGCTTTATTGATTTTTTACAAAAATTCGACAAAAAATATATACCATTAAATGATAAACTCTATAGCTAAGGCTACTGCCAAGCATCAGAGAAAGGGTCTATTTGAAATGAATTTTCTGCAAATATTTTAGTAAAATGAAGGACAATGACGGTTGAAATTAAGACTTTAGGGTTTGTAAAATATCCTTCTCGAGACATCTTATTTCTATAGCCCGTATTAGATTCAAGTTATTTGCCTAAATGTTGCCAATTTTGACATTTTAAATCGCCACTTTGACGTTTTGAGGAAAACCCCAATTTATTTTTCTTAAAATGCCTATAACTTTTTTGTCTTTTGACTTACATAGCTAAATTTTGGTAGGTAGCTTACTTATAAACCAGCGTACCAAATTTGGTTGCCCTTACTTTGTTAATTCCGGAGATATAAATTTTTTTCTAAAGAAAACACAAAATTTTCCGGGAAAACCTAGGCAGATTTTTCTGCTTAACAAACTCATCCAAGCCGTTTGCAAAAGGAATTTTTTCACAAAATTTAATCAAAATCGGCCCATTATTTTTTGAGTTATCGGTGTGATACTTATATATATATATATAAATATATATATATATATATATATATATATATATATATATATATATATATATATATATATATATATATATAGATATATATATATATATATATATATATATATATATATATATATATATATATATATATATATATATATATATAAACATATAAAAATTGAAACTGATCCCAGATATGTTTTCTGGGGGGCCTAATTAGCGCTCATTTGAAGAAATTTTTTCAAAATTCAAAAGTCGGGATCTCCTCATTAGTGAATTTTTTTTAAGAAAATTCACTAAAAATGATATATTAATTCGTTCAAAAGTCATTGCGCCTACTAACAGACAAGCGTAGAGGCCGACAGTCCGATCGACTGACAGACAGAAAAACAGAAAGACCGACAGACAAAAGAAAAGTCCTTCCAGAATCAAACATTTTATATGTTTTGAGCCTTTTTACGCCGTTTTAGGAAACAAATTCGAAATTTACACTGATATTCCACCCCCACACATTCAACCGTTAATTTAATTCCAGCACAGAATACCACATGTTTGATGAAACTGAAAGCTTTCTAACAAACAAACCCTAAAACGTTATATTACTCGAGTTTTAACAAAAAAATAAAACCTTTCAAAAAATTACACACACATACCCCCCCCCCCATTCATCCCCTGCTCGCTGGAGCCATTTTACATAAAAAAACAAGCCGAACCGTTCGTTTGTCGGGTGCTAACTATATGCTATAACTGCTATAACTAATTTGAAGACTATATTTCAATTGGTTCTAACGTTCGTGGCTACTGTCAGAGATACAGACCGACAAACTGACAGGCACAAAAAAAAATTTGTTCCCAAATCATGTTTTCTATATGTTTTAACACTTTTTAGCGACGTTTAAGCTAAAAAACATTTTGAAATTTTTGTCGCTGATGCAATACTTCCTCACGCATTGGCGATATGGAAGGTGGAAGTAAAATTTATGGGAGAAACTGACAGTTTTCATTTACAATAGAGGCATATTCCCTAGTAACTGGAAAACTGCTCGAGTACAACCCGTCCCCAAAAAAGGATCCAGAGCGCTTCCTAGCAGTTGCTAGTTACAGGTCTATTTCTCTCCTTTCAGTCGTATCTAAAGTGATGGAAAAGTATACAAACACCGAATTAGTTAAATTTCTTGAAAAACACAGTCTAATCCAGGACAGGCAGTATGGATTCCATTAGCGCAGATCAACTGCCCACCTCATTTCCTTTGTCACCCATTCTTGGAACAAGTCTATGGAACTACATGGTAAATCCTAGATTGTCGCTCTACACATATCCAAAGCATTCGACCAGGTCTGCCACGCAACGCTGCTTAATAAACTTCCGGCCTATGGCCTACCACCAAAACTCTGTACCTGGACGGCAAATTTCCTCTCCAACCGGAGCATTTCTGTTGTCGTTGATGGCCATTTCTCTAAAATGTATCCAATTAATGCAGGAGTTCCTCAAGGTTCAGCTTTGGCCCCTCCTTTTTTCTTCTACACATCAATGACCTCCTCTCTAGCACATCCAACCCAGTTCACAGTTACGTGGAAGACAGCACACTCCACTCAAATATACAATATTCTAAGCCTGTCTCTTTGACCCAATTAGATGAGGATCGCAGGCTCATGGAGGGTTCTGTCTCCGTGGATTTCCAAAAAAATATTAGACTGGGGAAGTAGAAATCTTGTACAATTGAACCCCACCAAATCTAAGTCTTGCTTTCTTTTTCATAAGAGATACACGAGCCCTAGACCCATCACAATGAACAACCAAGTTATTCAAAGCAATGAGTCCTTTTCACTTGTTGACATTTCTGCGGATCGAAATCTCAATTGGCACCAACATGTCACATCAATTGCAGAAGCGGCTGTTAAGAAATTTGGTTTCGTCTTCCGGGCTCGCGAATACTTTTTACCAGCTAATCTCTATACTTATATATTTCACAAATAAGGCCAAATCTCGAATACTGCTTCCACATCTGGGGTGCCGCTGTCGCTTCTACACTCCCTATCCTGGACTTCATTCAGAAGAAAGCTATACGTCTCATCGGTGACCCTACCCTCACCCAAATGCTGCCAGCCCTTGCCCACCGACGTGCCGTTAGTGACCTCTCTCTCTCTCTCTCTCTCTCTCTCTCTCTCTCTCTCTTTTATAAATATCTGCACGGGCACTGCTCAGAGGAGCTTTCTTCCATAGTTCCTCCACCTGCTGCCCCCAACAGATCTACCAGGGGAACAGAGCGAATGCACCCTTTTACTGTCCGGGTCACCAGACATAGAACAACTTGTTATGCCCGCCCTTTTGTCACGAGGGCTTCCAAGTTGTGGAACTCCTTGCCGACACATGTTTCTCCTCCTCCTCCGAACCTCCAAACCTTCAAGTCCAGAATTAACAAGTTTCCTCTTTCCTCCATGTCGACACTCACGGTACGATACTATTTAGGCTGTGAGCCCTCGTGGTGTGTTGTTGAAATAAAAGAAATAATAATTTTAAAAAATTGTTTGCAAACATTTTGGTGTAATGAAGCGCAATGGCAGTTAAGTCTGAAACTTGAGGCTTTGTAAAACACACTCATTACTCAATTTCTTATCCACAACCAGCATTAGTTTGAGTTTCCTTCTCAAAACTTTGCCAGTTTTAACGACGTTTTAAGAAGAAAAACTAATTTTTTATTATAAAGTTATTTCTCCAGTATTTCTTGAACTTTTTCTCCAAGAAAACATAATATTTTTCTGTAATGTTTAATAGATTTTGTGAGCCACAAAAGTTCACTAAATAGTAAATAAATCTTTTTTTTTTTAAGTAAACCGATTTTATTTTCGTAGATGTCGTGCACTAGACGATATAAAATAACTTTTCTAACTATTTTACACTGGATTATCATACTATAAGCTGCAAATTTCAGAGTCATAGTATATTATAATAACCAACCTATAGATATGGAAAAGACACTTTTAAAGGATTTGGTGCACGACTTTTATGAAAATAAAAACGTTTTACTGAAAAAGCCTTTTTTATTTATTTTATTAAATACCTCCTCATGAAACTTTTCATTAAAAAAGCAAGCATTACAACACTTAAAATAAACTTAAAACTGGCCCTGGATATATAATATAGTGTGCCCAGTTTGTGCACATTTAAAAAGTTTTTTAATAATTTTAAAGTATTGATCGCTTCATAAACAATTTTTTACATGAAAACCACTAAAGAAACTACGAACTAATTGTGGGCACTATCAACAAGAATAATGTAAAC
Organism: Tillus elongatus; assembly: GCA_964006375.1. Taxonomy (NCBI): domain Eukaryota; kingdom Metazoa; phylum Arthropoda; class Insecta; order Coleoptera; family Cleridae; genus Tillus; species Tillus elongatus. The sequence continues at coordinate 54,839,521 of OZ023262.1, forward strand.
ATGGGCACTATTATACATAATATAGTACTAAAAGGGATTTCAAAATGTTTCTCACTTTCCATCTATCGCGGTTGGCAATATTATCAACTGCACGGAAATTTCATTAAAGTCGCTACGCACTTGTTGGCAACGCAAATATCTAAGCTCTGTTGTGGAATGGATGAAAACGAGGATTTACGATATCATATTATATACCGTGGTTACTCCTTCTACACGGATCCCTTTTAAATAATCTTCTTTCCATAAGCTGACTACATGAAAATCTACATTTTCAAATACTTCATACCATAATTTTCTTGAATGTTTTCTTCTTGGAATAGATTGTACAGGCTGTTCACAAACTGGAGCATACAGGATACATCGCGATGTAAGGTAAAAGTCTAAACCGAGATGGAATAGAAAAATGTTATTTCTTTGTTTGTTTTTAGTGAATTTTCGTAGAAAAAATCACTAATTAAGAGATGGTGATTTGCGAATTTTGAAAAGATTCTTTTAAATTAGCGCAACCTAGACCCCCTAGAACACACATCCAGAGCCAGTTTCAATTTTTACATGTTTATATACATACGTATACAGGATGGCCCACCACATACGCCACGGGCGCTCACGTCTATATTTTTCGTTATTTCGAATTAATTTTAAAGGGAGATTGTGTAGATTGAAAAGGACTACAACCTAAAATTATTTTTAAATATAGAGGCTGATCCAAAAAGGGTCACACCTAAAAGTTATGTTTTTTCTTATAGAACATCCGGTATTTGACAACGTTTTTAAATTCTATGGGAAAAAATAAGGTTCACTTACTCCAAGGATCCCTATACGTAGCTATTACGGTTTCCCAGATATCTTGATTTTTCGACGAATGTAAGATTTTCGAAAAAAATCTTATCGTCATTGTCAGATGATATCGTAAGAAAAGCTCATTAGCTTTTGATGGTGGATTTGGTATTTCACCAACTTATATAGTCAATATTACGTAATACTCTACAGGGCGTTCAAAAATTTAAGTTTTATTATCGGCACATTCAAAGCAGATTATTTCATTTATTTCAAATCGAATACCCCATATTTTTAGCTGCATTCCATAGAGAAAATAATTCCCTTTCATATGATACTAGGGTTTACTATACCCAAGTGCAGCGGTTCTGGCGCTATTCATACTTTTCTTATTGTTTTTGCATAAATAAGAATGTTTTACAAATTTAACTTGCTTTGATTAAAATTCAATCTGGAAACTAATCCAAGGTAAACAATTAATAAAAAGCCTGGACGCAGCAAGTGCGTTATGGTAGCGATTTATTTTTTAATATTTTTAATGGCAAATGTCTTTCTTTGATGAAAGCTGGCATCAAACTTGGTTGCCTATATACTAGAAACAATGTACCATATTTCATCGAAATTACTTTATTGTTTGAAAATATAGAAACATTTTTCAAAAGTCTGGATGCAGCAAGTGTGTTATGGCAGTGAATTTTCATAAAAAAGTTTTTAATAGCAAAGGCGAGCAGGCATCAATCTGATTATCGGTATACCCTATGTAGTAGAAACAAAGTACTATATTTTATCAAAATTACTTATGGTTTGAAAATATACACAAATTTTCCGAAAATAAACTTAAATGGGGGTTTCCTAACCAACAAAGCTTACGTTAATAGCCAATTGAGTTACTGAAATTTGAAGGATTTAATGAAAATTCGGTAAACTGCACCTGGATGCACAAGCCACAAGAAAAATTTCTTGTTCACACGCCCCTGCCCCCCCCCCAGGAAGTTACGGGACTGGGAGTGAATAGGGGTGCCGGGCGGGGTAAGTAGTAAAAAGAAAATATGAGCAGAAAATGCGAAGAAAACTGCTTGAAAGCAGTCTATTAGAAGCCATATCCCCATTAAATCCTGCCTACCCGTCACAGCACTCTTATTTGCCCCAGGTCACGTAACTTCCTTGGGGGGTATGAACAAGAAGTTTTTCTTGTAGTTTATGCAACGAGGGTGATTATGTGCACACGAGGGGGGAATGGCTACGACGAAGCAGGTCCACCCCCACCACCTCACCGTTCGACTTGTGGCAGCGGTGGGGGATTGAGATTGTCTGCTTCGTCGTGGGAATTTTCCTTCCCCCTCGCGTGCATACAACCACCCTCACACAAGAAAAATGTCTTGTTCCTACCCACTGAGGAAGTTACGGTACCTAGGGGGTAGGGGTGCTGTGCGGGGTAGGCAGGGTTTAAGGGGGGATATGGCTTCAAGATGTGAGAAAGATAGCTTTCAAGCCCGTTTTATTCGAATTTTCTGCTCATATTTCCCTTTTACTACCTACCCCGCCCAGCACCCCTACCCACTCCTGGTCCCGTAATTTCCTTGGGGGGTGTTAACAAGAAATTTTTCTTGGGGTTTGTGGATACAGGGGGGTGGCTAGGCAGGTTTCTGAAAAGCGTTTTGGAGCTAAACTGCAAATTTTACCGAAAATTCGCTACCAAAACGCACTTACTGCGTACAGATATTTTTCTTACAAACGCATCATATTTCGATAAAAAATGCAAAAATGCATTAACGAATTTGTTCTACGAAAATTAGTTTAAAAAAATTATACACCCCTACTCATTCCTGGTCCCGTAACTTCCTTGGGGAGTGTGAACAAGAAATTTTTCTTGGGGTTTGTGGATACAGGGGGGTGGCTAGGCAGGTTTCTGAAAAGCGTTTTGGAGCTAAACTGCAACTTTTACCGAAAATTCGCTACCAAAACGCACTTACTGCGTACAGATATTTTTCTTACAAACGCATCATATTTCGATAAAAAATGCAAAAATGCATTAACGAATTTGTTCTACGAAAATTAGTTTAAAAAAATTATACACCCCTACTCATTCCTGGTCCCGTAACTTCCTTGGGGAGTGTGAACAAGAAATTTTTTTTGGGGTTTGTAGATCCAGAGGGGTGGGGGCCTAGGCAGGTTTCTGAAAACAGTTTTTTGAAAAGCGTTCGGGAGCTAAACTGCAAATTTACCGGCTATTCGCTACCAAAACGCACTTACTGCGTCCAGATTTTTTCTTAAAAACATGCATCATATTTCGTTAAAAAATGCAAAAATGCATTAATGAATTTGTTCTACGAAAATTAGCTAAAAAAAAATATACACCCCTGCTCACTCCTGGTCCCGTTACTTCCTTGGTTGGAGTGAACAGGACATTTTTTGGGGGTTTGTGGATCCAAGGGAGGGGGGTCTAGGCAGGTTTCTGAAAACAGTTTTTTGAGAAGCGTTCGGGAGCTAAACTGCAAATTTACCAAATATTCGCTACCAAAACGCACTTACTGCGTCCAGATGTTTTTCTTACAAACGCATCATATTTCGTTAAAAAATCGAAAAATGCATTAACGAATTTGTTCTACGAAAATTAGCTTAAAAAGAAATTATACACCCCAACTCACTCCTGGTCCTGTAACTTCTTCGGGGGGAGTGAACAAGAAATTTTGTTTGGGGTTTGTGGATCGAAGGGGGAGGTCTAGGCAGGTTTCTGAAAACAGTTTTTTGAAAAGCTTTCGGGAGCTAAACTGCAAATTTACCGAAAATTCGCTACCAAAACGCACTTACGCAAAAATGCAAAAACGCATTAACGAATTTGTTCTACGACAATTAGTTAAAAATATATATAGACCGTTGAACCATAAACTTCACAACCTACAACGAAAGCCTCAACTTAACTAAACCGACAGCCAAAGCATCAGAGAAGGGGTCTATTTGAAATGAATTTTCTGTAAATATGTTAGTAAAATGAAGGGCAATGACGGTTGAATCTACTTAAGGGTTCGCAGAACACTCTTCTTGCAACATTTTCTTTTTAAAATTCGTATTTGTTTCACGTTCTTTGCCTAAACATTGCCAATTTTGACGTTTAAAATTGCGAGTTTGACGTTTTGAGGAAAACTCCCAAATTTATTTCTTTAACTGCCCACTACTTCTTTGTCTTTAAAGCTAGAGACATAAGTTTTGGTACAGAGTTCACTCTTTATAATACAAACACGTGTACCAAATTGGGTTGCCCTTGCTTTGTTATTTCTGGAGATATGAATTTTTTTAGAAAGAACAGAAAATTTTCCGGGAAAACCTGGTCAGATTTTCCTGGCTAACGAATGTATCCAAGCCACTTGCAAAAGGAAGGCACTCACCAAATTTGATTAAGATTGGTCTATTGTTTTTTGAGTTATCGGTCGGATATATATATATATATATATATATATATATATATATATATATATATATATATATATATATATATATATATATATATATATAAACACAGATCTCCTCGTTAGCGATTTTTTTTAATTTGCTGAAATAAGAACAGAAAAGCCAAGAGTAATCATCTGGGTTGTCTCTCGGACAATTGCTATATCTCTAAAAATAACACATCTATGGCAACCACATTTGGTACGCAGGTTAATATTGTAAAAAAGTCTGGACGCAGCGCTATGGTAATTTCCATTAAAATGTTTTTAATGGCAAATATGTCTTTTTGTAATAAAAGGCATCAAATTTGGTTACCAGTATAACCTATATAGTAGAAACAATAATGAACCATATTTCATCAAAATGTACAAAGTATGTAAGCCTAGATGCATTCTTGCAACAATTAGAATCGTTGACCGGTTTCGCTCTCATTAGAGCTCTTCAGCTTTAATGAGAGCGAAACCGATCTACGGTTCTAATTGTTGCGAGAGTGCATCTAGCCTTACACACTTTGTCCCTATATTAGGGTAGAAATGGGCCAGGGCTAACAATTTACTAAATTGTTAGTTAGTTGTATACAGTCTCTATTTTTTAACACTTTTTGTTATTTGGAGCTGGCGTAACAACATACTACATGGTTCCACAACTAAGTGGCGGCACGTCCACCACTCACTTAGTGTTGAAAGGCTGGCTACTATAGCCCTATTACTATTTTCGCTATAGACGATTTGCAGAGTCTCTGGAAAAACAATTTACACCCAACGCAACAATAAACAGCACACTCTCAGCAACCACCCGCACACGATCACGAAACCAGCAAGTCCGACTGAGATATACACTATAATCAAATGATAAAGATGCTACCGCATAAATGTATAATGGTAATAACATCGCTCATAAATACAGCACTAAGGCTAAAATATTTCCCCCAACAGTGGAAAAAAGACAAAATAATTATGATTGAGAAGCCAAACAAAAACCCCAAAGATATCACAAGGTACATACCAATAAGTCTACTCTCTTGCCTGGGTAAAATATTAGAGAAAATATTACTAACCAGAATCACATACCACACCAAGGACAAGGAAATCCTACCTAATGAACAGTTCGGTTTTCGCAGACAACACGCCACGCAAGACCAGGCTTGCAGACTGGTAGAACATATCACTACAGCCTTCAACAAAAACGAATCTACCGTAGGATTATTCATAGATATAGACAAGGTCTTCGATAAGCTATGCCACGAAGGATTGATACATAAAATGATTTTACTCGACTACCCTCCTAGCCTCATACAGACAACTTACTCCTTTCTGAAGAACCGAAGCTTCTATGTAAACATCCAAGATGCCACATCAACACAGAAACACATACTCGCCGGGGTTCCCCAAGGATCCACATTGTCACCACACCTCTATGCAATTTTCACCTCAGACATGCCCAAACCAAATGATCTCACCACTGCACATTATGCCGATGACACGGCTATTCTAACCACTTCCTTAAGATGCCGCTTCGCTATTCAACGATTAAACCACAACCTACCCCGTTTTGAAAACTGGTTCAACGACTGGCAAATCAAACTTAACCCTGACAAATGCACAGCGATCAACTTCACCCGAAAAAGAGACGACCCGCAAGAAAACGTTACAATATTCAACAAACAACTACCCTGGGAAAAAAGAAACCAAACACTTAGGCGTCATTTTAGACCATAAACTAACATTTAGAAAACATGCAGCGGCAACAAAAACTAAAGCAATAGCTGTAAAAGGCGCACTTCACCCGCTTATTGGCTACCATAGTACGATGTCTCCGGAAAACAAATTCCTAATCTGCAAAACAGTAATCAGACTCATGCTGACCTACGCTTGCCCGGCTTGGGGTCATGCTGCCAAATCACATATAAACCAAATACAAATTGTACAGAACAAATCCCTACGTCAAATAATGGAAGCCCCATGGTACGTACGAAACACGCAACTACATAAAGATACAGATACTCCAACAATCCAAGAATTTATCAGAAACTCCGTAGCCAAAACTTATGAAAAATTCTCTACTCATGACAACCCATTACTACAAGACATCTCCAATTACGACGGAAAAAGCACTTGCAAATACACACGACCGAAAATAGTGCTAGCACCAGTACAATAAAACACCCCAGGGGCATAAAACCCCACTAAACCAAACAAAGTGAAGTAATCGTCCGTTACATCAATCCGATAAATCGGCCCACAGACATATGTCTGGCCAAGAAACCATTTAGACAATAGTCAATCAATAGTATTTTCGATACAATTAGTATGCCGTACTGAAGAGCTCTAATGAGAGCGAAACCGGTCTATGGTTCTAATTGTGGCGAGAATGCATCTAGCCTTATATTGTGCTATAATTATTAAATTTTATAGCAAAAAGTGCTATACTGTCCAATTACTGTTTTTATATAATCAATACACCCTATTTATAAGTTTTCACCTTGATTAAATTGTTGCAAATACCTTTATTTTATTAATTTGGCAAGCAACTTATCGCCTCTTGCATCTAACAATTTTATTCATGTCTGTTTTATATTTACATGTTTCTTTAACATTCAAAACACTGCCTATCTTAAAATTAGTTTAGTTTCTTCTTTTTAGTTCTATTTCATTTTCCCAGAATTATTATTTGCTAAACTATCACTAAAAACTTTCTATTTATATTGAAATATCAAACTTTTCATAACATTTTTGATTGTTGATTAAACCTGGTGATTTATTTGACACCAGCTTTAATTATAGATTGGTGTATTAAACCCCCCTTTATGCACAAAATATGAAGAATTTTTCCATCTATCTTTTTTACATAAACCTTTTCTTACATTTTTTGATTCTTTAATATTCGGTTATTGAATTTGTACTTGTTAGTGAATTTTTTTTTTTTTAATTCGCTTATGGGGAGATCTGTGTTATATATATATATATATATATATATATATATATATATATATATATATATATATATATATATATATATATATATATATATATATATATATATATATCGGACCGATAACTCAAAAAATAATGGACCGATCTTGATAAAATTTGCAGAGTACCTTCCTTTTGCAAGTGGCTTGGATAAGTTCGTTAGCCAGGAAAATCGGACCAGGTTTTCCTGGAAAATTTTGTATTTTCTTTATAAAAAATTCATATCTCCGGAAATAACAAAGTAAGGGCAACCAAGTTTGGTACGCGTATTTGTATTATAAAGAGTAAACTCTGTACCAAAATTTAGGTCACTAGCTGTAAAGACAAAGAAGTTATGGGCAGTAAAGTAACAAATTTTGGAGTTTTCCGCAAAACGTCAAACTCGCAATTTTAAACGTCAAAATTGGCAATGTTTAAGCAAAGAATGTGAAACAAATACTGTTTGTGAAAATAAAATGTTGCAAGAAAAATGTTCTGCAAACCCTTAAGTTTCAGGTTCAACCGTTATTGCCCTTCATTTTACTAAAATATTTACAGAATATCCATTTCAAATAGACATTTCTCTGATGCTTTAGGTGTCAGTTTAGTTAAGTTTGGTGGCTTTTTGGATATTTATTTGTAGGGTTAGTGAAGTTTATGGTTTAACGGTCTATAATTTTTTTTTAGCTAATTATCGTAGAACAAATTTATTAATGCATTTTTGCATGTTTTTATCGAAATATGATGCGTTTATAAGAAAAAAATCTGGACGCAGTAAGTGCGTTTTGGTAGAGAATTTTCGGTAAATTTGCAGTTTAGTACTCGAACGCTTTTCAAAACACTGTTTTAAGAAACCTGCCTAGGCCTCGCCCTGGATTCAAATTCTTGTTCACACTCCCCAAGGAAGTCACGGGACCAGGGGTGAGTAGGGGTGCATAATTTTTTTAGCTAATTTTTGTAGAACAAATTCGTTAATGCATCTTTGCATTTTTTATCCAAATATGATGCGTTTGTAAGAAAAAAAAAACTGGACGCAGTAAGTGCGTTTTGGTAGCGAATTTTCGGTAAATTTGCAGTTTAGCTCCCGAACTCCTTTCAAAAAACTGTTTTCAGAAACCTGCCCAGGCCCCCCCTGAATCCACAAACCCCAAGAAAAATTTCTTGTTCACACCCCCCAAGGAAGTTACGGGACCAGGAGTGAGTAGGGGTGCATAATTTTTTTTTAGCTAAATTTCATAGAACAAATATGTTAATGCATTTTTGCATTTTTTGTCGAAATATGATGCGTTTGTAAGAAAAAAATCTGGACGCAGTAAGTGCGTTTTGGTAGCAAATTTTCGGTAAATTTGCAGTTTAGCTCCCGAACGCTTTTCAAAAAACTGTTTTCAGAAACCTGCCTAGGCCCCCACCCCCCTGGATCCTCAAACCCCAAGGAAAATTTCTTGTTCACACTCCTCAAGGAAGTTACGGGACCAGGAATAAGTAGAGGTGTATAATTTTTGTTTAACTAATTTTCGTAGAACAAATTCGTTAATGCATTTTTGCATTTTTTATAGAAATATGATGCGTTTGTAAGAAAAAAAACTGAACGCAGTAAGTGCGTTTTGGTAGAGATTTTTCGGTAAATTTGCAGTTTAGCTCCGAACGTTTTTCAAAAAACTGTTTTCAGAAACCTGCCAACAGTTAAGTTTATTTTCGGAAAATTTTTGTATATTTTCAAACCATAAGTAATTTTGTTAAAATATAGTACATTGTTTCTACCACATAGGTTATACCGGTAATCAGATTGATGCCTGCTCACATTTGCTACTAAAAACATTTTTATGGAAATTCACTTCCATAGCAGATTTGCTGCATCTAGACTTTTGAAAAATGTTTATATATTTTCAAACAATAAATTTATTTCAATGAAATATGGTACATTGTTTCTACTATATAGGCAACCAAGTTTGATGCCTGCTTTCATCAAAGAAAGACATTTGCTATTAAAAATATTTTAAAGAAAATTCGCTACCATAACGCACTTGCTGCGTCCAGAGATTTTTTTAAATATTTGCTATCCTTTTTCAAATTTTATCACATTATACCTATTTAGCTGTTCCTACTTAATATGATGTGTTATGTAAGCTCCTTTTAGTGAATTTTCGTAGAAAAAATTCACTATTGGGGAGATCCCAACTTTTGAATTTTGAAAAAAAAATTGCAAATGAGCGCGAACTAGGACCCCTAGAACCCATATCCGGGGTCAGTTTCAATTTTTATATGTTTATATATATATATATATATATATATATATATATATATATATATATATATATATATATATATATATATATATATATATATATATATATATATATATATATATATATATATATATATATATATATATATATATATATGTCACACCGATAACTCAAAAAATGATGGGCCGATTTTGATAAAATTTGGCACATACCTTCCTTTTGTAAATGGCTTGGATAAGTTCGTTAGTGAGGAAAATCGGACGAGGTTTTCCGGGAAAATTTTGAGTTTTCATTCGAAAAAATTTATATCTCCGGAATTAACAAAGTAAGGGCAAATTTGGTACGCTGGTTCATATCGCCATAGGTAAGCTACTTACCAAAATTTAGCTCTGTAGGTTAAAGGACAAAACAGTTACAGGCATTTAAAGAAAAATAAATTTGGGTTTTCCTCAAAACGTCAAAGTCGCGATTTAAAATGTCAAAATTGGTGACATTTAGGCAATGATCCTGAAATTAATATGAGCTACCCAAAGAAAATGTCTCAAGAAGAATGCTTTACAAAGCCTGAACTCTTAGTTTCAATCGTCATTGTCCTTCATTTTACTAAAATATTTCCAGAAAATTCATTTAAAATAGACCCTGTCTCTGATGCTTTGGCAGTAGTGTTGTAAGTTTACGATATAAAAATTAAACTATACGCCAAAATTTAGATTTCTATGTTACAAGAAGAAAAATTTATAAGAAAATGTTTAGTGTCAGATCATTTCTATGAAAATTCACTACCATAACGCGCTTGCCACGTCCAGACTTTTTTAGCTTTTCATTGATAATCTTATGTGTTCCAGATATAGTAAAGCAACACCTCATGTTACACAATTTTATTCACCGATGAAAATACCAGCCACAATGATCCGGATTATATCGTTCATTAAAATAAATTGTAACAACCTTGATTTTGAAAAGGAAAATCGGTAAACGGAATTGATAAAATTCATTCACACCTGAATGATTCGAAAAAGAACGCTTTCAGTCAACATTCAAATAATCTCTTGTTAATTCATCGGACAATGAATGAATTTCAAAGTTGTTACGTGCAAAATCGTTTGTTTCAGAATAAAATCGCAAACAGCTGGATTTATATCTCAAAAGAACAAACATATCTGCAGTTTTAATAACCGGTGATATATCTCTGTTGGCGATTTCACAAATATCGATTTACTTACCCGTATTTCCTAACAGAAATCTGTTTTTACCTTTGACAATGAGAAAATGTGAAGTAAGGTAAATTTAATATTATAATCTAATCTCTTTTTAATAGAAAGTCTTATAAAAATCTAGACGCAGCAAGTGCGTTAGGGAAGTAAATTTTCATGAAAATGTTTTTAATAGAGAATATGTAAATTTTTTTCAATGAAAAAAGACACCAAATTAGGTTACCTATATAGTAGAAACAATGTACCATAATTTATCAATATAACTTTATTGTTTGAAAATGTACAAACATTTTCCAAAAATAAACTTAAAATTTTCCGGAAAAAACTGGTTTCCTAGGCAACAAGGCTTAGGTTAATGGCAAATTGAGTTACTGAAATGTGAAGCATTTAATGAAAATTCGCTTCCAAAACGCACTTACTGCATCCCGAATTTTTTTGTTACAAATTTCGATGAAAAATGCAATATTATAAGGAGCGTTCGATTAAAAAAGTCTGGACGCAGCAAGTACGTTATCGTAGTGAATTTTCATTAAAATGTTTTTATTATCAAATGTCTTGCTTTTAATGAAAGCAGGCATGAAATTTGGTTACCAGTATAACCTATATAGTAGAAAGAATGTACCGTATTTCACCAAAATAACTTTATTGTTAAAAATGTACACAAATTTTCCGAAAATAAACTTTTAAATGTTCTTGCAGACTAGTTTCCTGAAGAATGAACCTTCGGTAAATAGCAAATTGAGCTATTGAAATTTGAAGCATTTAGTGAAAGTTCGCTACCATAACGCACTTGCTGCGTCTTGGGGGTCTTTTCTTACAAACATGCTTTATATTGCGGTGGAAAATGCAATATAAGGCGTGTTTGCCAAATATCATTAAAATAGCTTTGTAACTTTCGGGGAAAAAATTTTTTTCGAATGAAAACTCAAATTTTTCATAGAAAACCTTATTTGATATTCCTCGCTAACGAACTCATCCAAGCTGTTAAGAAAAGAAAAGTACCTGCGGAGATGCATCCAAATCGGTTAATTACTTTTGAGTTATCGATTGGATACATATATATATATATATATATATATATATATATATATATATATATATATATATATATATATATATATATATATATATAAACATATGAAAATTCAAACTGACCCCGGATATGCGTTCTAGGAGTCCTATGTCGCGCTCGTTTGACAAAATTTTTGCACCATCGATACCTCTCTATTAGTGAATTTTTTAAAATAAAAATTCACCAAAAATAATTTCATAAGATGCAGCTCAAGGCACCCTATAATTAACGTATACAATTTTTTTTTCGCATCTTGTATAATAACGTATATATTTAACTTTACCGGCAAAATGCGTTACCCTGTATATATGAAAAATAGATGAAAACATAAACTAACCCCGGATATGGGTTATATGGGGCCTAGATCGCGCTCATTTGTAGAAACGTTGTGTGGCGTTGTGTGGCGGTCTACTCATTAGCGAACTTTGCTTACGCAAATTTGCGAAAAATTATACACCATTAAACGATAAACTCTATAACTAAAACTACTGCCAAAGCATTAGAGAAAGAGCCTATTTGAAATGAATTTTTTGTTACTATTTTAGTAAAATGAAGGACAATGACGGTAGAAGCTGAAACTTAAGAGTCTATAAAACACACTTGCCACATTTTTTCTACGAAACCTGTATTCGTTACAAGTTCTGTGCCTAAGTGTTGCCAATTTTGACGTTTAAAATTGCGAATCTGACATTTAAGAGGCAAATTCCAAAGAATGTTTTCTTGAAATACCTATAACTTTTGTCTTTTAACTTACAGATCTAAATTTTGGTACATTGTTTGCTTTTTATGATGTTAACCCGCGTACCAAATTTGGTTGCCATAACCTTGTTATTTCCGGGGATATAAAAATTTCCCGATTTAAACCCAAAACTTTCCGGGAAAAACCAATCCCATTTGCCTGGCTAACGAACTTGTCCAAGCCACGTGCAAAAGGAACATACTGACCAAATTTTATTGAAATCGGCCCATTTTTGAGTTATCGGTGTCATACCTATATATATATATATATATATATATATATATATATATATATATATATATATATATATATATATATATATATATATATATATATATATATATATATATATATATATATAACATATAAAAACTGAAACTGACCCCGGATAAGTGTACTAGGGCGCGTGTTCATTTAAAGAAATTTTTGGAAAATTAAAAAGTCGAGATCTCCCCATTAATGAATCTTTTTTAAGAAAATTCAGTATAAAAGGCCACTTGCATTACCAACAACGTATAGGCCACTCTGTGGTTGTCAAAATAATTTTATAAGGTGCATCTTAAATAATTAACATATACAATTGTTTCTCGTATCTTGTATAATAAGGGATATATTGGGCTTTACGTTAGAACTTCGTCACCCTGTATATAGGTAACAGATAAAAACGAAAACTAAACCCGGGTATTGGTTTTATGGGACCTAGTTCACGCTCATTTGGAGAAATCTTTTCAAAATTCAAAGGTCTCTTTTTTGGCGAATTGTTTCTACGAAAATTCGCTAAAACTTATAGACTATGAAACCGTAAACTCTATACTAAAACTACTGCCAAACATCAGTCAAAGGCTCTATTTGAAATGTATTTTCCGCAAATATTTTAGTAAAATGAAAGAGAAAGATTGTTGAATCTGAAACTAAGCTTTTGTAAAACACACTTGTTGCCACATTTTCCTTAGATAACCCATATTCGTTTGATGTTCTTTGGCTAAAAGTTAACAATTTTGACGTTACAATCGCGACTTTGACGTTTTTGGAAGAAAAACTATAAAATTTTCAAAGTAACTTTTCACGTACTTTCCGACTCTTTGGAGCCAAAAGACTTACTTTTTTTGTGATATACAATATATATATATATATATATATATATATATATATATATATATATATATATATATATATATATATATATATATATAAACATATAAAGTCTGAAACTGTCCTCAGGTATGGGTTTTTACAGGGTTTACTTCGCGCCTATCTATAAGCGAAATTGCCTTAATGAAAACTCGATAATAGAGTATTTTTCATTCCCTTAAAAAAACAATATCCACGAGGACAAAGTCGCCGTCAAACACTGGTTTTTGAAGAGACATTTTTATGAAAAGTTAATCATAAGGCAGTTGCTGCTTTAATCTTTTTGTTACGTCATCGTACTATGAGTGCATCTAAATCCAATATTAATATGATTGCCAGTCGTTTTTTGTGCTCAGCCCCGCAATATAATTGGGAAAAGTATACAGCGAGCTCTCAGCACCCTTTCTACAAAAACTAACGCAAAATATCTACACACATTATTAACAAGAATACGTGTAACTCCTACGTATTAGCCTCATTTATAGATATAATCTTTTTGTCAGAAATAGCGCACACTTCAGTAAAAACAAAACAGCGTGACCCTTTAGAAAGCCAATTTTCGCAGAGAACCCTGCACGGCATAAAGCGACGGAAAAAACGTACTAATCGAGAGTTTGTTCTCGGGGAGACCACATTACTTTTTAGCTGTTTGTGTGCCTACCAAAACGCGAAATAAAAAACCCACTATAGTGTTAAATACGAGTATATACTGTCTCCGTACCATTTAGAACAAATTTATTATTATGACATCCGATTGTTCGTTTTTTGGAAACTTTTCGTTTCGTAGCTACAGGGCGTTAAAAATATTTTTTTAGTTCATTCCAAATTTCTTCAAAGCGACTGTAGCAATCCGAACGAAATTTATAGTCTAAAAGTTATTTGAACTAATACATATTTTACTGCTGAAAAAGTGTAAACAGCTTTAACAGGGCGGTACGTATGTGCTATCATTGCAATGATTTTCTAAAAAACCTGTGCGCCACTGACTTTTTTCTCTTTTAGTTAATTTTCTTTAAAAAATTCACTAATGCGGAGTTCCCGACTTTTGATTTTGAAAAAATTGGATAAGTTTGTTAGCCAGAAAAATCGGCCTGTTTTTTCCCGGAAAAGTTGTTGTTTTCTTTCGAGAAATGTCTATATTTTCGCAAATGACAAAGTTATGGCAACCAAATTGGGTACGCGAGTTTATATCTTAAAAAGTGAACTATGTACCAAAATATATTCTGTCAATAACAAAATCTATTGTATATTACAGACAAAGAGTAAGTTTTTTGGCTCAAAACGTTCAAGAAGTACTAGAGATATTACTTTATACTTTTTCTACTTAAACCGTCGCGATTTGATATGTCAAAATTGGCAACATTTAGACAAAGAACCTGCTTAGAAGAAATACAGCAACAAGAGTGTTTTACAAACTTTTAAGTTTTAGCTTTAACTGTCATTTTCCGTCATATTACTAAAATGTTTTCAGAAAATTAGTTTTAAACAGGCCTTTTCTCTAATGCTTCGGCAGTAGTTTTAGTTATAGAATTTTCGTATATATATATATATATATATATATATATATATATATATATATATATATATATATATATATATATATATATATATATATATATATATATATATATATAGCTGGTAGTCGACATTTTGAGCACCTGATAAACTGACATCTAAATTTTTGCTAAATAAATTGCTCACATTTAAAAGTCAATTTCTCAGAACCTACTGCTTCACATTTTAAAAAGTCTGGACGCGGTAAGTGCGGTACAGTAGTGAATTTTCATTAAAAGGTTTTTAATAACAAATGTGTCTTTTAGTGAATTTTCTTAGAAAAAAATCACTAATGAGGAGATCCCGACTCTTGAATTTTGCACAAATTTCTTCAAATGATCGCGAACTGGCCCCCCTAGAACCCATATCCAGGGTCAGTTTCAGTTTTTATATGTTTATATTTTTATATATAATATATATATATATATATATATATATATATATATATATATATATATATATATATATATATATATATATATATATATATATATATATATATATATCACACCAATAACTCAAAAAATAATGGACCGATTTTGATCAAATTTAGCAAATACCTTCCTTTTGCAAGTCGCTTGGACAAGTTCGTTAGTCCGGAAAATCGGCTTAGGTTTTCCTGGAACATTTTGTGTTTTCTTTCAAAAAAAAATTATATCTCTGGAAATAATAAAGTGAGGGCAACCAAATTTGGTACGCTAGTTTCTGTCATAAATGGTCTCTTACGCACCAAAATTCAGATTTATATATATAAGTTAGAGGTAAATTACTTTTTAATTAATTAAATCTGATTAAAGAAAGATAAAAATGTTAAAATTTATTGATTAGAATGTGAGTGAAAAATATTACAAGAAATGACTAAAGGTTTAGTTAAGTTTATGGTTTAACGGTCTATGCTAATTTTTTCAAAAAAAATTCGTTAGTGAGGAGTCCTCCACTTTTCAATTTTAAAAAGATTTCTTCAAATGAGCGCAAACTAGGACCCCTAGAATCCATGTCCGGGTTTACTTTCAGTTTTTATTTGTTTACATATATATAGGATGACGCATTTTTACGGTAAAGCTCAATATAATTGTTATTATACAAGATACGACAAAAAACTGTATACGTTAGTTATAGGGTGTCTTAAGCTACATCTTATGAAACTATTTTGACAAACACAGGGTGGCCCATAAGTCGTTGGTGATCCCTAAAATCTTATTTTCTAACACCCTTATATTATTGCATTTTTGCATTTTTTATCGAAATATGATACATGTCCGTAAGAAAAAATCGAGACGCAGTAAGTGCGTTTTGGTATGAATTTTCATTAAATCCTTCAAATTTCAATAACACAATTTGCTATTAACCTAAGGTTTGTTGGCTAGAAACTAGTTTTCTCGGAAACATTTTAAGTTTATTTGCGGAAAATGCTTATACGTTTTTAAACAACAAATAATTTTGATAAAATATGGTACACTGTTTCTACTATATAGGTTATACCGGTAACCAGATTGATTTCTGCTTGTAGTAGAGAGACATATTTGCAATTAAAAATATTTTTATAAAAATTCTCTTCCGTAACGCACTTGCTGCGTCCAGACATTTTATTCAGTGTTGACCCATGTTCACAACTAATATCAGCACCGGAGGGTATTTTCGCACAATCAGCCTGCAAATTTTATCAAACCTTTGCTTTTTGCGAAAATAATAGATGTCTCCTACATACCAAATACTGTATGGTACAATATACCTAAATTTCGTACCTAAGGAAATGATATATGAAGATTGAAGACGTTTGGTTAGTTCGATGATCGATTTTGAATTTTTTAAAAGTTCGACGTTAGGGTGTGAACCTTAGACCTACTATTTCAGAAGTTCAAAGTCGAAACAACATATTTGCTTTGATTCACTTCTTTTATATATATATATATATATATATATATATATATATATATATATATATATATATATGCATTAAATTGTTACAAGACGTACAAAAATTTATTGACAGGGCTTATCAGGAGTGCAAAATCGTCGTATTTTAGTCGTGTAATAGAAGATAATAAAAATAATTCTAAGGTTATCTGGAAAACTGTAAACAGAATTTGCCCATATAAAGAGAAGTCACAGGGGATAATAGAAAGGATTGTAGTTGATGATCAAGAATATGACGATCCAGACACTATGGCTAGAGCTTTTAATAGGTATTACAGAGATGTTGGAGAGAATCTTGCAGCGAAAATCCCCAAACAAGACATTTTGGAGAGTGGCCCCTCCATTAGAAACAGTATGTTCCTCGACTAAATCGAAGAAAGCGAAGTGAAACAAAAAATATTAGAATAAAAAGAAAATAAATCGCCAGGTAATGATGCAGTGGAGGCCAAGACATTGAAAATAATTTGTAATGAAATATCCGGAGCTCTTACGTATTTGTTTAATAGGTGCTTACTTGAGGGAGCGTTTCCAAGGGTGTTTAAGGTGGGTATTATTTTTCCCATCTTTAAGAAAAGTAGTCCAATAGAGATTATAAATTACAGACCTAAAACAACAATTTCTAATATCGCAAAAATATTTGAAAAAATCTTGAAATCCAAAATGATGGGTGCTATCCAGTCGCCAGTTTGGCTTCTGCGAGGGTTGTTCTACGGAGGATGCTGTAGCTTTTCTTACAAAAAAACTGTATGAAAGTCTAGATAAGAACCAACCAACCTTATGTGTGTTCCTGGACCTTGCAAAAGCATTCGATACGGTATCTCACCAGAAATTACTGGACAAATTATATAAAAGCAGCTTTCGGGGAAGCGGATACAGCTTACTCAAAGATTATGTTAGCGATCGAAAACATTGCGTAAAGGTCAATGGTCATTTGAGCAGCTACGAAAGGGTTAAGTGTGGTATTCCGCAGGTTACAGTGTTGGGTCCCATACTGTTTAACATATATATGAATGACTTATTACACTTGCCTACGGCAGGGGAAATTGTCAGTTATGCTGACGACACAGCTATTATATACACTGCATCAGACTGGAAATCCCTGAAACAAAGAGCAGAGGCGAGCCTCAGATTCCTGAAAATTGGTTTGACCACAATGTGTTAACAATAAACTGGAATAAAACAAAGTATGTACCATTACATCTTATGCTAGTGGTTTACCAAATCCGGGTAATTTAAACATCAGCAGCAGTCCAATAGCTGAAGCAAAGAATATATTATATCTGGGATTAAACATAGACTGTCATCTAAGATGGGATATACATACGGGTCAAATTGTTAGGAAGTTGAGAAGCTTTCTATTTAGATTTAGGAAACTAAAACAATTCATGGAGGAAACTCACCTCAGAACTGTATATCTTGCCCTTATTCAATCCCAACTGATGTATGGATTGCTCGCTTGGGGCAGCGCTTCTGAAATATATTTTAGAAATGTGGGAACCACACAGAGATGGATACTGAAGATTATATGTGGTAAAAATATGACTTACCCCAGCGATCTGCTCTATTCTAAAAACAAAGTAATGGATATCCAGAAGTTATACTGCCGTGCAGTTTTATTGTACACACACACACACAGAGAGAGAGAGAGAGAGGAACCTCATAAGTTTCCTGAAACACACCTACCAAACACGGTTTAAAAATGTGGTAACGGTAAAACAGAGAGCGAATAAGAGGATTGGCCGAAAAAATTTTGTGTATATTGGTTTGAGAGTGTACGATGTGTTGCCACTGAATATAAGACAAGTACATTCATATAGATTGTTTAAAAAGAGGGTCCTGGCTGCTTGAAACTCCGAGAGATGTTTTCTACCGACTGGTTAATTTAGGTTAAGATTTTATAGATGTAGTGCATCCAATCCTTTGTGTTTTAAAATGTGATGTACATTTTATTTAATGGGTGTTTGTATGTTACTTGTTGTATTGTATATTGGCTACTTAACTTGCAGAGATTTTTTATGGTTTTGACTATTATTTTGCGTCTGCATATATTTCGTGAGCGCATTCGTATGGTGTTTTATAGCTTAATATTTGTTTTTATATATTCTCGCTTGTTTTTAGTACAGCTGTACATGGTTTTAGAAGTTTGGTGTTGTTTGGGGAGTGCTGGATTGGGTTTTGTGTTAGTGGAAGGAAAGTATAAGAGGGAAGAATGAGACTGTTGTTGTCGGATGCAATTGTTCTTTTCTCTCTTTGTGTGCGCATTGTATCTGGGGTGTCCTCACTGACAAGCCATTTTGCTTCTATGGAGACATGCTGTGTAGAGGTTGGTGTGGGAGAGGGAAAGGATGGAGGAAAAAAATGTGTGGTGTTTTAGTGATCCAAATTGTTGGGCACATATGCTAGAAGCGGTTTTATTAATATGTGGCTTAGTTTTGTTTTTTCAGTTGAATTGCTTCACAATTGTTTTGGATTATGTGCACCGGGTATTTTTGGGAAAGACATTATATTGCTAGTATCACCAACAAGTCTCTAACTTAGGTGACTTTTCATCTTTATTGAACAATTAGCTCTAATGGATTTTATAAGTTATTTGTAATTAAAAAAATGTGTATATTGTTCACTAACTATTATTATTATAATTATTATTATTATTATTATTATTATATATATATATATATATATATATATATATATATATATATATATATATATATATATATATATATATATATATATATATATATATATATATATATATATATATATATATATATATATATATATATATATATATATTTAAACTGACCCCGTATATGGGTCCTAAGGGTCCTAGTTTGCGCTTATTTGAAGAAAATGTTTTAAAATTCAAGTCGCCAGCTCCTCATTAGTAATTTTTTATTTTCAAAAAAAAAAAGATAAACTGTTGAGAGAGCTCTAAAATAATGAACTATTAAACCCCCTTGTCATTTGAGATTTTAGGAATAGATTGCACCACCGTTCAAGGGTTACTGTTGCAATGGTGCAAATAAACCTGAAATTCTTTCCCCTCGAAACCAAAATTTACCTCTGAGCGATTTTCAATAAAATCACGGTAAGGGTCCTGAAACCTGCGTCTGTTTCGTTTTTAGCTGGCCAAATGTTGATTTTAATTCCGTTAACACCTGACATAAATACGATGCTCAAATGGTCGCTCGAATAAACGTTATCTACATTTAATAGCTTTACAGAAACGACAATGATTCAGTTGTCCTTTCTCGTGTTATGTAAACATTTACCTATGTACCTATTGACATGACCTTTTTGTTCAGCTTTGAATATAAACAGTCGATAAATGTTACGCATTACCTGTCATGTATACACCAACATTTAAAGATGGACATATCAGGCGATGAACAAGGGTTGGTTCAGAATGCTGTCACCTGGAATTCACAGTTTCGCTCCGCATATGTCTGACATGACATGACTTGTGTGAACAAGGAACTATATTTGGTGACGTCAGATCTCTACGAAGATTGTCTCATTAGATTGTCTGGGTGGTCGCTGTGTAAAGCAACTACCGTAAACTTGTTTGATCAAAACCAGTCGTTTTGTTTCTAAAATTTGAAAATGCAGAAGCAATGATAAAATATATCCTGTCGCAGATAGTGCCCCTGAGCGAACTATAATACAGGGGAGGTTTCGAATTTCTTAATAGGAAACGAGGCCATTTCGGCACTAGTTTTACAAGGTCTGGACGCAGCAAATACGTTGTCGTATTATATTAAAAATGTTTTTTACAGCAAATATGACTTGTTTTTAAAAGAAGAACATTAAATTCGGTTATCAGTATAACCTATATAGTAGTAGCAACGTACGATATTTCATTAGAATAGCTTTGTTGTTTCAAAAAGTCTAGAGATTTTCCGATAATAAACTTAAAATGTTCCAGAAAAAACTGGTCCGATTTCCCTGGCCAACGACCTCTTCAAGCTATTTACACAACCTGCCAAGATATAATTTATCACAAACAGCCTTATGACTAATAGTGGGGAAATTTTTTTTTATGAAAATTTGCAAACTATTTGTCAATTTCTTTTACAAAAATTTACCGTTTTTTTTTACAGAAATTAGCTTCAATAACGTTACACTAATTATTTTTCCAACAATTATTTATTTTTATTTTAATTTATTATTTAACGGATCAACCATTTACAATAATAATAAGAACATCTAAAACTACATTAGTCTTAAATAACCTATCGCAATATAACATAACAAAAAAGTAAAACATAACCAGTATGACAATTCAATCAATAACACCTCTCAAAATGCCTCTAATTGAACGGTCAGAATCATTAAACATATCCAAGAGCTCCGAATACTGATTTGCAGCTCTCGCTACTCTCGACATTGTACTGAAAAAGCCATAATTCGTTCGATGGAAGGGAACCACGAAAACCTCCCTTGCTCTCGTGCGGTCCGGAATCCTTAGAGAGACTAACTCAAGCAAAGAAGGACTATCAATTTTATTCACTAATAATTTATGCAGAAAACAAACATCACTGACAATCCTTCTACCACTGAGTGACTGCAAGTGCAGCCGATTCCGCAAATAAGAAAAGTTAAGATCATTTATCTGCAAGCCCATTCTGTAAGCAAAAATTCTCAAGAATCTATTTTGTATAGCCTCAATCTGATTGATATATTGTAATTCGGACTCCAGACTACAGAAGAGCATTCCAACAAAGAGCGAACCAGACCACAATACAGTCTTCTCAAGCTATTACATCAAAAATCCAGAGTTGATCTATGAATAAATCCTAACATTTTATATGCTTTAGATACTATGTATTCTATGTGATCCTTAAAAGATAACTACCTATCCAATACAATGACCAAGTCTTTAATCATTTCCTTCCTCTGTAAAGCGTCAGAGCCTATGAAGTACACAAAGTCAATGGGAAACTGAGCTCTAGTGAATGTAATGTAGAAACACTTATCAACATTCAGAGTCAGAAGAATTACCAACATTTAATAAAAATCTTCCAAAAAATGATTTCTATAGAAACTAAAAATTTCTGCAAACATTTTTCAAATTCAGCCACTGTTTGAGAGCAGCTGTATATGGTAGCTCGATTTTTAGATAATGCAAACAAAAACCTCTCTTAATGCGTCATTTTTATGGGGCTCCGCTGTCTATTGGTAAAAACGCCGTATCACAATTTGTGATACTCGTATGTGCCAAAAACGTGAAAAGTTGCAAAACAATTGAAATAGCTCAACAACGATGAACGACATCAATTTTTTTTGTTTCCATACAAACATGCGTTATAAATCGATGGAGAATGCCAAAATGCAATAACAGAAGGGGTGTTTTATTAAAAAAAAAATGTGTATCAGCAACCACTTATGGGCTAGCCTGTGACTGCCAAAATAGGTTTATAAGATCCAGTTCGAGACACCCTATAATTAACGTAAATAATTTTTTTCTCATATCTTGTCTAATAACGGATACATTGAGCTTTAGCGTAGAAATTCGCCACCCTGTATATGTGTAAACAAACAAAAACTGAAACTGACCCCGTCTATTAGGAGTTCTAGTTCGCGCTCATTTGAAAAAATATTTTCAAAATTCATAAGTCGCGGTCTTCTCAATTACGATTTTTTTCTACGAAAAATTGCTAAAATTATAGACTATTAAACCGCAAACTCTAAAGCTGAAACTACTGACAAAGCGTCAGAGAAATGGTCTGTGAAATGGATTTTCCGCGAATATTTTAGTAAAACGAAGGACAATGTGGTTGAAGCTGAAACTTAGGGCTTTGTAAAACACACTTATTACATTTCTTCTACGTAACCCGTATTCATTTCAGGTTCTTTGTCTGAAAATTTTGACCTTTCAAATCGCGAATTTGACGTTTTAAGAAGAAAAACTATAAAATTTTCAAAAAATCTTTTCTGCTATTTCTAGACATTTCTCCGTCAAGAAAACTTAACCTTTGCATGTAAAAATCAATTGGTTTTGTTAAGCACGCCAAAATTTTGTTCTTGTGCGTTCGTGGCATCAACAGTTGCACCAAATTTTTTTTCTTTAAATGCCTATAACTTTTTTTCTTTAAGTTAGAGATCTGAATTTTTGCATGTAGAGTTAGCTTAAAAGTGGAATATTGTCTACCAAATTGTCATAACTTTGTTATTTTCGGATATACAAAAATTTTCCGAAGGCAACTGCTAAATTTCATCAAAATCAGCTCATTATTATATACATACATATATATATATATATATATATATATATATATATATATATATATAATGTGTGTGTGTGTGTGTGTTCGGAAAGATTTCCGCGGTCTTTAATGTGAGATATACTTGATTCTCGGGTTGAACCGCGTCCAGAATTTATTCACGACGTTTCGACTCCTGTTTTGGAGCCATTTTCAAGAGGTAAAGGAAATATGTAAGGAAACTCTAAGGCCTCAATCTGCCTACTTATTAGAGCGGTGGATAAAGGTGGGTTGGGTTGTTGTTGCTCGATTACGGGGCCTCAATCTGCCTACTCCCCAAATCTCGCTGGAGATCGTCTCTAAAGTCTCAGTGTGTTCAATTAAACCAAAAGTACATCAAAATAATTAAATGATTAGATACAAGCCAATATTAACGAACAATGAATGTTGCTAATAGATGAACAAGTAAAGAACGAGTCTAATCTTACATAACTGATATTTATAAACTAGTATTGATTATTATGAGGTTTCTAAATGAACTCTTCAACCGCCGGACATCGATGTCTTGCTGAGTGGACGATATCGGAATAGACATCGTGGTAATTATCATATGGCAATCGACTATTAGGTTACGTAATTATATATATATATATATATATATATATATATATATATATATATATATATATATATATATATATATATATTCCTGTTTTTTAATTATCCCTGGTGCCGGTCCCCCATATTAGCCCGGATAATCCAGAGTACACTCTATACTACTTCTCATTTTAGTGAATTTTCATTTTAAAAAATCACTAATAGAGAGGTATTGACGGTAGGACTTTCGGAAAATTTCATCAAATGAGCACGAATTGGGGCGCCTGGAACACATTTCCAAGGTCAGGTAAAATTGATATATATATATATATATATATATATATATATATATATATATATATATATATATATATATATATATATATATATATATATATATATATATATATATATATATATACGTATCTAACCGATAACTCAAAAAATATTTCACTGATTTGGACCAAATTTGGAAATACCTTTATTTTGTTAATGGCTTGGATGAGTATGTTCATCAGATCTTGACCATTAATTTTTCTTAACAAAAAATTAAAAAGTATTTTTTAACGCAATATCACCCAAATTGTTCAAGTGATTGAAACGAAAATTTAAAACTTAAAAGAACATAGACAGACGTGGTGAGAAGTACACTTGGAGAACACCCAAATCACCACAACACATATTTCAGAGACCTTACGATCGTTTCGTTGACCAAGTCAACATCTTCAGAGGAAGAAAAATTCTAACATAAAAAACTAGATCCCGTATATTTATATCGCGTCAAAGAAAACGAACTAGTCCGAAGGAAAGTTGTCGTCCAAGAACGATCGTTTGTTTATTGCGCAGTGAAACAGGTCGGAGACCTGCTTTAATCTTTTGGTCGACAAATTTATGACCCTTATCTAATATAGGTTTAAAAAGGACCGGCGTTCTTTAAAGAAACAGCACGTTTCCTTTCGATCTAGAACTTTACA
This sequence comes from Tillus elongatus, assembly GCA_964006375.1. Taxonomy (NCBI): domain Eukaryota; kingdom Metazoa; phylum Arthropoda; class Insecta; order Coleoptera; family Cleridae; genus Tillus; species Tillus elongatus. Next base: position 54,864,346 of record OZ023262.1, read on the forward strand.
ATGTGGATATTGGTTTATGCCGATAAAGACATCTGCTGAGATAAACAACATAACTCGTGGTGTGTACCAATTTTCAAGCCTTTTGATCAAAGAAAAATAAAGTTATTCTAAATTAATACTAAAATAATTCTCAACATCACTTCAGATTCTGTTATGCAATATCTACAATGTTAGACAAAGACAGATAACGTTACCTGTACTGCTATGCTATTTAAATAAATCACAGATAGGAACAAGTGGAAGTTACATTATTGCAACATGTCAGCGTGTAGAACATTGAAGAGAAGTACGACAAGGACGCCATCTCGGTGCGGAACCAGGTAGTATGTTGTCACGGCAGCTCTAGTTAACACAGAATGTTATAGGTGGAGACGTGTACAACGTTTGGTATTTTAGAACTGACTTTTAATTAAGCTAACATATTTAAAACATGGATATAAATATTGAAAATAAATATTGGATAATGGTTATAAATGAAAATTGTAAGGTGATGGCTTAAACAATATAATTTTGCGTAAAATATAAAATGTGTATATCAGTAAATCATGAGCTACGACAGGACCCCTTAGACATTATTATTGTATAACCGCGGGAAATAACTGATGCATTATGTAGTAATAGCAATCATATCGGCATTTTTATAGTTTGTCTCTGTGTGAAAGACAATATTTGGTAGGTTCGTTGTGTTGAATTTAGTACCACAGGCGTTCTTTGCAAGTATCTGACCTGGTAGTCCAGTGTAGTCTTGGACAAAAGCTAGGTTCATACAGTCGCGAATTGAGAAATCACCGAGAAACGTATTCCTATTGGTTTATTTAAAATAATATCGTAAAACTGTTGGTTTTTTTTAGATTTTATAAATGTGTGTGACTAATTTTTGTGTCCATACAGTTAGAAGTGATTTTAATGAAACTTATGGCTCTTAACACACGATCTAAACGTCTTGTCTACTTTTAGGTTTGTGTAGACCCGATGTTAATTAAGGCCCACGATTTATTATACTTACTTATCTTGTGCTTATATATGTAATATACACATAAAAAAGGAAGTGAAACAGCAAGTGAATTTGTTTACTTTAGTGCTGTATTCGCTATTATCTAAGAAAGGCATTATAGGCGACGTTGTGGTATGTAATTTCGGTAAATTTAGAGTTTACTGCATTTATGGCTTTTAGAAAAAAAATTCAGAAACATATTTAGAACCGTCCTTGGATGCACAAGCCACAAGGCAAATTTGGTACAAACTACACCTAAGAAACTTAAGTGACCAAGAAGGAACAGGGTTGCTGGGCGGACAGGAAATATGAGCGGAAAATGCTTAAAAAAATTATTTAGTCGGACATTTAAATAATGCGTTTTTCAGATTTTGCAGCAACACGTCCTTTAAACCCTGTCTACCTCGCACCACATCCATATTCACACAGGTCCAGTAACTTTCTTGGGGGTTGCTCACAAGAAATTTTTCTTGTGCTTTATGCTTTGCAGATAGTTGTATGCACGCACAAGGGGAAGAATAACCCCTGTGTTTTTGGGTGAAGGGGCAGAAACCCTCTTCGACCTGGGGGTTCTTCTTCCCCTTCTGCATGCATACAATCACCCTCAATGCATGAAACACAGAATTTTTTTATGGTCAGCTTTCCAGTGTATTTTTTGTTGAGTATATATCCTGTTTATTAGTGAATTTTCTTAAAAAAAATTCACTAATGAGGAGATCCCGACTTTTGAATTTTGAAAAAATTTCTTCAAATGAGCGCTAATTAGGCCCCCCAGAACACATATCCGGGGTCGGTTTAAATTTTTATATGTTTATATATATATTATATATATATATATATATATATATATATATATATATATATATATATATATACAGGGTGTCCCACCGAAAGGGGCTAGTAGCTTTTAGGTGTCTTTGTGTCTAGTAAATGGAAATTTCTTTCAGCCATCTGTTACAGAATTTTAAGGAGCATATTCCGAAAATAATTTAACATACACAGGCTGTCCCATAATTCAGTGGCAACACAAACTTGTATTTTTTTTAATGGAACACCCCATATATTATTACATATTTCGATTTGCGATGAAATTCTGACTCAAATATTATAGAGGTCTTATAGCTTTAATCTCAACGGTTTTTGTGTAAATGTCAATAAACTGTCAAAATGAGGTTATGTTTGGCGTATTTTTGCTACACCGGCAGTCGAACTGCAATGAATTTGTCTGAAGGAATGTTTTAGGTAGATGGTCTTCTATGTAGAATACACTCCAAGGTGTCAAAAAAATAATACATTGTACAGGGTGATCACTTTTCATGAATATGTAATTTACTGCATTTTTTCAAATGGGACACCCTGTATATTATTACATATTTGAATTCTCCATAAAATTCCGCGTACAACGGTATAAAATTATAGAGCAGTTCAATTACCGGATTTAAAAATATTTAAAAAAAAAATCGAGATTTTTCTAAATTTGTCAATTGCATTATGTATTAACGGAAGAAAATTTTATAGATTATCATCTCCAATCTAGTTTACAGTGAAATGATGCACATTAATGAAAATCTGTCTAAATTCTCAGTCGAAAGTTAGTAAAAAATATCTTTGATTAAATTCGTCGAGTTACATGTCGTAATTACCGATCCGTTCAGTTAAAACTTCCAATAAACGCTTCTACAATGCATTGAACTGGCTGTGTGATAGTCAAAATACATGAACAAGCAGTTGATGCGACATTTTCTTGGGTATTTGCAATAGTTTGCGGAAAATTCTCACTTCGGTGCCGTACAAAGTCATATGTTAGTTATAGGGAAAGGTATATCCGCAGAGTAGAGAATAGGAAAATTGAATTGTCTGTTAAAGAAGGCTGATGTCATTTCATACCTGTCATTGAATGTTATCATTCATCGCTTGTGTAATAATTGTTTTATGATATTTTCAAATAGTTTTTGGTTCATCTCTGTGTATTTCTAGTTTTTCTTGTTCACTTTTGTTACGTCAGTTCGTTTATTCTCAGTTTTCTGTTCTTTTTCGTAGCGTTAAGTGATAATTTTAAGTGTACAGTTCAGGTGATTTTTTGGAGTTTCAAACATGAATTTATCTGTAACTGAAAAAGTTGACATGGTATTCTGTTTGGGAAAAGCTGACAAAAATTCTCTTCTTGCTGCAAGGATTTATCATCAACAATTCCCACATAGACGGCAACCAAAGCGGCAGGCTTTTGAACGAGTGAAGAGAGAGTTCATAAGTAAGGGAAGTGTTAACTCGTATCCTAAAAATCGAAGACCAGTTATTGCTGTTACTGACGAAGGTACGCAGTTGAATATATTGTTATCACTAGAGGAAAATCCTCACACATCCACAAGAGAGCTGGAAAATGAAACAGGCATACCCAAAACAACAATCAATAGAATTGCAAGGAAATATAAATATCACCCATATCATATGAATACACATCAGAATTTAACCGAGCACGATTTCGAAACACGATTGTTCTTCTGCCGTACGATGTTAAACCGAATACATATGGATAATGAGTTTGTGACAAACATTCTATTCACTGACGAGGCGACTTTCAGAAGTACAGGCATCGGCAATAGACACAATATGCATTATTATAATGTCAGAAATCCACATTGGTTGAGGAAAATCGACAATCAAAACCGATGGTCACTGAATGTTTGGGGAGGGATAATTGGGGATTATGTCATTGGACCATATTTCTTGGATGGCACGTTGACCGGTGAGAGATATGAACTATTTCTCAGGAACGAATTAGGATCACTCCTCGACGATGTAGATCTATATTCGAGGCAGCAACTGTGGATTCAACATGACGGTGCTCCAAGCCACTCGTCTATTTCTGTAAGGAACTATCTGAATCAGCGCTTTCCAAGAAGGTGGATAGGCCGAGGTGGACAGATCATCTGGCCCCCAAGATCACCAGATCTTACACCCTTAGATTTTTTCCTTTGGGGGTATGTGAAAGACATGGTCTACAAAGAACCAGTTACGACAAGTGAGGATATGCGGAGAAGATTCATTGATGCCTTTGGTAGCATAACTGTGCCTATGTTAATAGAAACCAGGCAAAGTTTCGTCAAAAGGCTTCAGCTTTGTATCAGATATGAAGGAAACATATTCGAGCACCTGTAATTTTATTTATTCTGCGAATAAAAACCAGTAGAAAAAATAAGAGTTGTTTTATTGCAAATACGGCAAGTATACATTATATCATAACATAACAGTAGTATTAAATTTTCCCGACTATTTGCATCTTTGTGACATTATCTTGAAGAGCATAATTATGGCTTCTTGCTTTTGACCTTATAATCGAATTCCCCTTTGACTAAAAAATTAATTGCAGATTTCATAAATTATCATTGTGAAGTTACGTTATTCAATGAATCTATTTGTCTGTGAAATTCGTCACATTTTTTAAATATTTTTAAATCCGGTAATTGAACTGCTCTATAATTTTATACCGTTATACGCGGAATTTTATGGAGAATTCAAATATGTAATAATATACAGGGTGTCCCATTTGAAAAAATGCAGTAAATTACATATTCATGAAAAGTGATCACCCTGTACAATGTATTATTTTTTTGACACCTTGGAGTGTATTCTACATAGAAGACCATCTACCTAAAACATTCCTTCAGACAAATTCATTGCAGTTCGACTGCCGGTGTAGCAAAAATACGCCAAACATAACCTCATTTTGACAGTTTATTGACATTTACACAAAAACCGTTGAGATTAAAGCTATAAGACCTCTATAATATTTGAGTCAGAATTTCATCGCAAATCGAAATATGTAATAATATATGGGGTGTTCCATTAAAAAAAATACAAGTTTGTGTTGCCACTGAATTATGGGACAGCCTGTGTATGTTAAATTATTTTCGGAATATGCTCCTTAAAATTCTGTAACAGATGGCTGAAAGAAATTTCCATTTACTAGACACAAAGACACCTAAAAGCTACTAGCCCCTTTCGGTGGGACACCCTGTATATATATATATATATATATATATATATATATATATATATATATATATATATATATATATATATATATATATATATATATATATATATATATATATATATATATGTATCACATCGATAACTCAAAAAATAATGGGCCGATTTTGATTAAATTTGGTGAATAAATTCCTTTTGCAAATGGCTTGGATAAGTTCGTTAGCCAGGACAATCGGTCCAGGTTTTCCCGGAAAATTTTGTGTTTCCTTTCGAAAAAAAAATTATATCTCCGGAATTAACAAAGTAAGGGCAACCAAATTTGGTACCCTGGTTTATATCCTTATAAGTAAGCTACCTACCAAAATTTAGCTATGTAAGTCGAAACACAAAAAAGTTACAGGCATTCAAAGAAAAATAAATTTGGATTTTCCTCAAAACGTCAAAATTGCGATTTTAAACGTCAAAATTGGTGAGTACATTCCTTTCGCAAGTCGCTTGGATAATTTTGTTAGCCAGGAAAATCCGCCGAGGTTTTCCCGGGAAAATTTGTGTTTTCTTTCGCAAAATATTTATATCTCCAAAATTAACAAAGTAAGGGCAACCAAATTTGGTAAGCTGGTTTATATCGTTATAGGTGTGCCACCTACCAAAATGTAAGTCAAAAGACACAAAATTTATGGGCATTTAAAGAAAAATAAATTGGGGGTTTCCTCAAAACGTCAAAGTGACAATTGAAAACGTCAAAATTCGCAACATTTAGGCAAATAACTTGAATCTAATACGGGCTATGGAAAGAAAATGTCTCAAGAAGAATGTTTTACATACACCGAACTCTTAGTTTCAACCGTCATTGTCCTTCATTTTACTAAAATATTTCCAGAAAATTAATTTAAAATAGACCCTTTCTCTGATGCTTGGCAGTAGCCTTAGCTATAGAGTTTATTGTTTAATGGTATATAATTTTTGTCGAATTTTCGTAAAAAATCAATAAAGCTCAATATATTCGTTATTATACAAGATATGAAAAAATATTGTATACATTAATTATACGGTGTTTTGAGCTACATCTTAAAAAATTATTGCGACAATCACAGGCTGGCCCATAAGTCGTTGGTGATACAAATAAAAATTTTTTGTCGAAAACGCCTTATTTTTTTGCATTTTCCATCGAAATATAATGCATGTTTGTAAGTTAAGAAATTCTGGAGGCAGCAAGTGCGTTGTGGTTGCGAATTTTGATTAAATGCTTCATATTTGAAAAGCTCAATTTGCTATTAACCTATAAGGTTGACCAAGAAACGGATTTTTTCAGTAACACTTTTGGTTTACTTTTGGAAATTTCTGTACGTTTTCAAACAATCAAGTTATTTTGATGAAACATGGCACGTTGTTTTTACAATATATGTTATACTGGTAATCAAATTTGATGCCTGCTTTTTCTATATAGGTTATACTGGTAGCCAAAATTGATGTCTGCTTTCTTAAAAAGAAAACACACATATTTGCAATAAAAACATTTTTATGAAAATTCACTACCATAACGCACTTGCTGCGTCCCGAGATTTTAATTTCTTTGTTTGAGTTTTGTATCCAAATTACTCATGTTTTTGCTTGCCTTTCTTTACCTTATTTTTTACTGTTCCTAAGTAAATAAAGTAATGTTTTATAACTTTTAAAATCATATTGCTCTTAGGAAAATTCAGTACCTTAACGCACTTGCTGCGCCCCGAACATTTTTATCATTATATGCAACCCTAGCAAACTTGCTACGTAAGGAATCTTTACTAATTTACTTGCAACAACACGGTAATTCTTAAAACCTCACCGTGTTTCGTGTGGGGCCTGATAAATAGAGTTGTAGATGTTTTCACATGGCATATAAACGTTTACACATAAAAGCAATCTATTTCAGTTAAACACATTTAAAGCTCTAATCTCGACACATGGATACGGCCAAGCTATTCCGAATGATTTAGGAACGGTTTTAATTTAGTTTTATGGCAAAATACTGTGTTGCTGCATTTTATTAAATCTATAAACCTGATCATATATTGAGGGTTCTGGATATACGAGTGCGGCCTCTTATACTCCAGCTCTGACCTATTATTTATACTTACTCTACAGCCTGGTTAAAAATAAAAAAGTCTGGATGCAGCAAGTGCGTTATGGTAGTGAATTTTCATAAAAATCTTTTTAATGGTAAATACGTTTAAGTACACTTGGAGAACCCAAATCCCCCTCTGATGGCGCTAAATTTGTTAGTTAAAAGATTGTCAGGTCAGGTCAGGTCAGGTCAGGTCAAAAAGATGTGTTGTAGTGATTTGGGTTCTCCAAGTGTACATATCAGTGCTCATCACAGTTTCCAATCTTCACTTAGTAAATACGTCTTTTTTGATGAAAGCAGGCATCAAATTTGGTTACGAGTATAACCTATATAGTAGACACAATGTACCGTATTTCATCCAAGCTATTTCATTGTTTGAAAAAGTAAAAAAAAATCCGAAAATAAACTTGAAATGTTCCCAAAACTGACCGGATTTTCCTGGCCAACAAATCACTTCAAACTATTTACCTATCTGAAAAGATATAATTATCACAAAAAATAAATTGCATGCAATTTTTTTCACAAAAATCCGAAAACATTTTTTTTACAATAACTTATTGAACATTCATTATTAATTACTAAAGTTTTACAAAAATCTTGAAAAAAGTTTGGTAATTCTTTACTTGAGCCCGTCAAAACGGCTAAGTCCTCGCGCACTAGAATTTCGTGACTAGAACTCACGCGCTGTTGCCACATCCTTCTCATAGTAGAAACAATTTAAAAGATCGAAGAATTCATGAAAAAAATATGCGCGCATCAAGTACGTTATTGATGTTACCTATATTAACGCGCAGCAAGTGCGTTACGGTAATAAATGAGAATACAATTAATCCATGTGCTTTATGGTAGGGAGTATGATATAATGTAGCAAGTTACACGGAAAATTTTAAAATATACCTATATTGACGCAGCAAGTGCGTTACGGTAATGAATGCGAATACAATTAAGACATGTGTGTTATGGTAGGGAGTCTGGTATAATTTAGCATGTTAAACGTAAAATTAAAAAATAGCCGTATATTGACGCAGCAAGTGCGTTACGGTAATGAATACGAATATAATTAAGACATGTGTGTTATGGTAGGTAGTCTGATATAATTTAGCAAGTGAAACGGGAAATTAAAAAATATACTTATATTGACGCAGCAGGTGCGTTACGGTAATGAATACGAATACGAATTCATTACTACATGTGCATTATGGTAGGGAGTATGACATAATGCAGCAAGTAAAAGGGAGCATTTTTAAATATACCTGTGTTGACGCAGCAAGTGCGTTACGGTAATAAATGAGAATACAATTAAGATATGTGTGTTATGGTAGGGAGTCTGGTATAATTTAGCAAGTGAAACGTAAAATTAAAAAATATACGTATATTGACGCAGCAAGTGCGTTACTGTTATGGTTGAGAGTATGGTATAATTTTTAGAGTAAAAGTGTGGATGCAGCAACTGCGTTATGGTGGTTACAATAGCTTTTCTAATTTTTGAGAAAAATGTTTCCCAAAAGAAAACCCATAATTTTCCCGAAAAACCTTGTTCGATTTTCCTGGCTTACGAACGTATCCAAGCCATTTACAAAAGGAAAATATCATCAACATCGGAGCGTTATTTTTTGAGTTATCGGTGTGATATATATATATATATATATATATATATATATATATATATATATATATATATATATATATATATATATATATATATAAACATATAATAATTGAAAATGACCCCGGTGATGGGTTCTCGGGGTCCTAGTTCGCGCTAATTTGGAGAAAATTTTTCCAAAATTCGAAAGTCGGGATATCCCTAATAGTATATAGAATAGAAATTCACTAAAACGAGAAATATTAATATCGTTGCGTCAAGAAAAGACTATCGCATGTTTTTCTAAAAGCTTATTTTTGCAGACCCGTATGTGACCCGAAACGAGTTTCCTAAATACAACGGCCTCTGCATTGCCTATAACTGTTACAGAGAATCTTTGCTGACATTTAAGTGTTTCCAATATTGCTGAAAACAGCGAAGAAGTTTGACCGCAGTTTGAATATTGTTCTCATGTCTGGTATGCCGCGTCAAAGTCAACCTCGTTCCTCCTAGATTCTATTCAGAATCGATCAGGCCGCTTTATAGGAGATCCTCTGTCAAAGACAATCTCGCTTATCTCGACCACATGAGAAAGGTTGGGCTGTATGCATCAACTTTTATCAGGTTCGGCACTAATCCCCGGTCTTTCGCAGATAGAGACATATTCATGAAGTATTTTGTCAAATGAAATACAGAAATTAAGTTTATTGGGACGGCGAATAATATCTTTTAGAATGAAACACAAGGGAAAGATGAGTAAGCAAATGTATTAAAGTGTCATAAAAATTAGATGATTTGGTGATATATTTACCCACTTAACATTGTATGTAGTGTATACATTAACGGTTTCTCCTGTCACTTAAATAGTGCCACTTTGAAAAATGCAGCAACCGGTTTTATTTCTTGTGTCATATTAAGTGAGATTAATTATCACGTCTCAAGATGACGTAAGAGGCGAAACCGATTGAAAAAAATATCAGTCTCTTATCCACTAGTCCAGAAACTTGAATTTTAGCAGACATAGGTCAACATGGGAAATCCACTTAGAAAATGATACATGTTCTTACAAAACTTCTCTCTTAATCTTTCTTCTTTTGCTTGATAAAAGATGCGATACTTTAAACCATAACATTAACGCACTTGCTGCGTCAATATAGGTCTATTTAAAAAATTCCCGTTTTACTTGCTACTATGTCATACTCCCTACCATAACGCACATGTATTAATTGTATTCGTATTCATTACCGTAACGCACTTGCTGCGTCAATATAGGTATATTTTTTAATTTATCATTTCACTTACTAAATTATATCATAGTCCCTACCATAATGCACATGTATTAATTGTATTCGTATCCATTACCGTAACGCACTTGCTGCGTCAATATAGGTATATTTTAAAATTTTTCATTTTACTTGCTACGTTATGTCATACTCCCTACCAAAGCGATCATGTATTAATTGTATTCGTATTCATTAGCGTAACGCACCTGCTGCGTCAATATAGGTATATTTTTAATTTTCCGTTTCACTTGCTAAATTATATCATACTCCCTACCATAACGCACATGTATTTATTGTATTCGTATTCATTACCGTAACGCACTTGCTGTGTCAATATAGGTATATTTTTAGTGAATTTTCTTAAAAAAAATTCACTAATGAGGAGATCCCGACTTTCGAATTTTGAAAAAATTTCTTCAAATGAGCGCTATTTAGGACCCCCGGAACCCAAATCCGAGGTCAGTTTCAGACTTTATATGTATATATATATATATATATATATACATATATATATATATATATATATATATATATATATATATATATATATATATATATATATATATATATATATATATATATATATATATATATATATATATATATATATATATATATATATATATATATATATATATTTATGTGTCACACCTATAACTTAAAAAATAATGAACCGATTTTCATAAAATTTAGCACATACCTTCCTTTTGCAAGTGGCTTGGATAAGTTCGTTAGCCAGGAAAATCCGCCGAGGTTTTCCCGGAAAATTTTGTGTTTTCTTTTGAAAAAAATCGAAAAAAATTTATATCTCCAAAATTAACAAAGTAAGGGCAACCAAATTTCATACGCGGGTTTATATAACTATAGGCAAGTTACCTACCACACAATTTAGCTCCGTAGGTTAAAGGACAAAAAAGTTACAGACATTCAAAGAAAAATAAATTTGGGTTCTCCTCAAAACGTCAAAATCGCGATTTTAAACGTCAAAATTGGTGAGTACCTTCCTTTTGCAAATAACTTGGATAAGTTCGTTATCCAGGAAAATCCGACGAGGTTTTCCCAGAAAATTTTGTGTTTTCTTTCGAAAAAAATTTATATCTCCAAAATTAACAAAGTAAGGGCAACCAAATTTTATACGCGGGTTTATATCATTATAGGCAAGTTACATACCAAAATTTAGCTCTGTAGGTCAAAGAACAAAAAAGTTATAGGCATTTAAACAAAAATAAATTGAGGTTTTTCACAAAACGTCAAAGTTGCGATTTAAACGTCAAAATTGGCAACATTTAGGAAAAGAACTTGAATCTAATACGGGCTATGGAAATAAAATGTCTCAAGAAGAATGTTTTACAAACCCTGAAGTCTTAGTGTCAACCGTCATTGTCCTTCATTTTAATAAAATGTTTCCAGAAAATTCATTTCCAATAGACCCTTTCTCTGATGCTTGGTAGTAGCCTTAGCTATATAGTTTATCGTTAATAGTATATAAATTTTGTAGAATTTTCGTAAAAAAAATCAATACAGCTCAATATATCTGTTATTATGTTATTGCATTTTTGCATTTTCCATCGAAATATAATGCATGTTTGTAAGAACAAAAATTCTGGACGCAGTAAGTGCGTTATGGTAGCGAATTTTGATCAAATGCTTAATATTTGAATAGCTCAATTTGCTATTAACCTATAAGGTTGACCAAAAAACGAGTTTTTTTATATAAATAAATGATTAAACATTAATTATGACTAAAATAATTACAACGCCCGCTGGAATACGACATTAAAACAAAGCTCCAACTACTGACTCGTTGGTCCAGAGGTATGATTTCCGCTTAGAGTGCGGGAGCTCCCAGGTTCAAATCCCGGACAAGCCCAAATACCTTTTATTTGCTTTTTTTTAACCGACTTCAAACAAGGACGAGGTTCTCAATTCGCCTGTATGTTTTTTTATGTGTGTTACCTCAGAACTTTTTTCTAGGTGAACCCATTTTGATGATTCTTTTAGTGAATTTTCTTTAAAAAAAAACGCACTAATAAAGAGATTTCGACTTTTGAATTTTGAAAAAATTTCTTCAAATGAGCGCTATTTAGGACCCCTGGAACCCAAATCCGAGGTCGGTTTCAGACATTATATATATATATATATATATATATATATATATATATATATATATATATATATATATATATATATATATATATGTTTATATATTTATGTGTCACACCTATAACTAAAAAAATAATGAAACGATTTTGATAAAATTAGGTGACTACCTTCCTTTCGCGGGTGGCTTGGATAAGTTCGTTGGTCAGGAAAATCCGCCCAGGTTTTCCCGGAAAATTTTGTGTTTTCTTTCAAACAAATTCGAAAAACTTCCTAATCCGGAATTAACAAAGTAAGGGCAACCAAATTTTATACGCGCGTTAACATCATTATAGGTAAGCTACCTACCAAAATTTAGCTTTGTCAGTTGAAGGACAAAAAAGTTACAGGCATTTCAAGAAAAATAAATTTGGATTTTCCTCAAAACGTCAAAGTCGCTATTTTAAACGTCAAAATTGGTAATATTTAGGCAATGAACCTGAAAATAATATAAGCTATGGAAGGAAAATGTCTCAAGACCAATGTTTTACAAAGCCTGAAGTCTTAGTTTCAATCGTCATTGTCCTTCATTTTACTAAAATATTCCCAGAAAATTCATTTCAAGTAGACCCTTTCTCTGATACTTTGGCAGTAGTGTTGGCTATAGAGTTTATCGGTTAATGGTATATCATTTTTGTCGAATTTTCGTAAAAAATATTCAAAGTCCAATATATCCGTTATTATGCAAGATACGGAAAAAAAATTATACATTAATTATAGGGTGTCTTCAGCTACATCTTAAAAAATATTTCCACAATTACAGGGTGGCCCATAAGTCGTTGGTGATTCAAATTTTCTTTTTTAGGGAATTTTCTTTAAAAAATTCACTAATGGGGAGATCCCTATATATATATATATATATATATATATATATATATATATATATCGTACCGACAACTCAAAAAATAATAGACCGATTTTGATCAAATTTGGTGAGTACCTTCCTTTTGCAAGTGGGTTGGATATGTTTGTTAGCCAGGAAAATCGGACAAGGTTTTCCCGGAAAATTTTGTGTTTTCTTTCTAAAAAAATTTATATCTCCGGAAATAACTAAGTGAGGGCAACCAAATTTGGTACGCGTATTTGTATTATAAAGAGTGAACCATGTACAAAAATTTAAAACGTTAAAATTGGCAATGTTTACGCAAAGAACGTGAAACAAATACGGATTGTGAAAAGAAAATGATGCAAGAAGAGTGTTCTGCGAACCCTTATGTTTCAGATACAACCGTCATTGCTCTTCATTTTACTAAAATATTTACAGAAAATTCATTTCAAGTAGACCTTTTCTCCGATGCTTTCTTAAAAAAAATATCCTATTAAAAACATTTTTATGAAAATTCACTACCATAACGCACTTGCTGCGTCCCGAGATTTTTTAATTTTTAGTTCACTTGCTAAATTATATCATAATCTCTACCATAACATATCAATATAGGTATATTTTAAAATTTTCCGTTTTACTTGCTAAATTTTGTGATGTGGCAACAGCGCATAACGAAATTCTAGCGCGCTGGGACTTTGCCGTTTGGGAGTGCTCAAGTAAAGGATTACCAAAAGTTTTTCCTACGGAAACAAATCAATTTGGGCGAAAACTGGTTTTGATATATAAAGGAGAGGCAAAAAAGTCTGAATGTGGCAAGTGAGTTATGGTAGCGAATTTGCATAGAAATGTAGTTATTGTTCAATATGTTCTTCATTTAATGAAAGAGATCAAATTTAGTAGGCTGATTGATGCCCCGTAATCGAGCTACAACAACCCAATCCACCTTTATCCACCGAGTAGGCAGATTGAGGCCTTAAAGTTCATGTCTTTACATATTTCCTTTATCTCTTGAAAATGGCTCCAAAACAAGAGCCGAAACGTCGAGATTTAATAAATTCTGGACGCGGTTCCACTCGAGAACCAAGTATGTCTCACACTAAAGACCGCGGAAATCTTTCCGAACATATATACAGTGTGAAACACACTTATGGAATAAAATTAATTATTCAGCAAAAAAATAGTTTTTGTGGAAAACGCTGAGGCACGTGAAGTTTAATTTGTCGAACATTATCTTATAATCATAGTTAAAAAAATTAAACTCCCACCGTTATCCTTTTTTTTAAATATCAACCCTACATTGTTTCATCACAATTCGATGGATCACATGTTTCTCAATACGGAGATACCCCATGTGTATGGTCTTATTTTACAGTTTTCAATATAGAGTGGAAGTGTAATACCGGAATATTAAAACTAAACAGTTCACACTGAAATTCCAATTTAGAAAATAAACTTAATAAAAACGTCCCTTTCTTATAATAAATGTTCAAAATGTTCTCCATTCACTTGTACACAACGAAATAATCTGCTCTGGAATTCTTCCCTAACACTGTTCAACATGCCAGGTCTTACGTTCTTAATTTCTGTTGTTATTTTCATTCACAAATCACCTAAATCAGCAGGTTGCGTTTTATAGACTCTGTTTTTAAGGTAACCCGATAAAAAGCAATCAAGAGGGGTACAATCTGGTGATCTAGCGGGCCATTCTACGAAAGCTCTTCGTCCAGTCTATCTTTGTAGAAAGACTTCGTGTAAATACTCCCGTACTTGACGAGTAAAGTGGGGCGGTGCACCGTCTTGTTGAAACCATATCCTTTCATGGAGAATATTAGGTTTCATTACATTTGGATACAATTCCTCTAACATTGGGACAACCTATTCTCTTGGCATTTTTAAATATCTTGGGCCGTTTAGATTTCCTATAAAAACAGGTCCAATTACGTGATCACCAATGATACCAGCACAAACTTTCAACTTCTGAGGACGCTGAGTGTGTGTTTGTCGCATCCAGTGTGGGTTTCCCGCAGCCCAGTATCTGCAATTTTACTTGTTTACATCGCCAATCAAAAAAAAATGTTGCTTCATCGGAGAACAGGACGTCAGCAGAAGAAATAACATTTCTATGTAACATGTCCAGCAGTTGTTCACAAAATTGCAGTCTTCTATCAGAATCACCGTCAATCAACTCTTGAACGTGTTGTGGTTTATAGGGATGCATTTTTTTCATTTTTGAGACATCTTAAAACTGTTAATTGACTAACATCATTTTTACGTGCAACTTGACGGGTATAAGTTGTTGGTTCTTCTTGAAAAGCCAATAAAATATCGAGTTCTACGTCTTCTTCAACAAACTCGGGTCTCTTAGGCAGTGATTTAACGTGTCCATAATCACGAAACTGTGAATGTATCTTAGACACAGTTCCCTGGGTTAGTAGGGGAAATCTGTATGTTTTTTATTAAATAGGTTAACAACTTGTGCCTGTATTGTACCCATATCACCATACCCAATCATCATTAATATTTCTGTTCACAAAGTTTCGGTTAAGTATCGCATTATTAGACCAAAAATTAATTGAAATTATCGGAACAAAATTACGACTAATTTATTAGGAGACCGTGCATTCAATGGAATACACCACAAAAGAAAACAAAACTGTTAAATTTCACCTTTCACACTGCAAAAATTGGTAGTTAATAAGAAACGATTAATGATACCAAGTACGTTTTAGATAAAAGACAAGATAAGAAATTTAAGATAAGAGTCAGTGAAGAATTCCAGAGTAGATTACTTCGCAGTATGCAAGTGAATGGAAAACACTTTGAATATTGATTATAAAAAAGCGACATTTTTATTAAGTTTATTTTCGTAATTTGAATTTCAGGTTAAACTGTTTAGTTTTAATTGTTCAGGTATTAAATTTCCACCCTGCATTGAAAACTGTAATATTAGACCATACATATGGGGTCTCCGCATTCATAAAAATGTGGTCCATCGAATTGTGATGAAAAAATGTAGGGTTGCTATTTTTTTTAAATGAATAATGTGGTGGGGGTAAAATGATGGGAGTTTAATTTTTTTAATTATGATTATAAGATGATGTTCGACAAATTAAACTTCACGTGTCTCAGTGTTTTCCAAAAAAACTATTCTTTGCTGAATAATGAATTTTATTCCATAAGTGTGTTTCATACTGTATATAAACATATAAAAATTCAAACGGACCTTGGATATGGGTTCTAGACGCCCTAACTAGTGCATATTTGAAAAAAATTTAGAAAGTGCCACCATCGTTACCTATCTATTAGTGAATTTTGTTAATGAAAATCCACCAATAATGATAATAATAATGCCACAGTAGTCAGAATGGTGTGGTTATACCTTTCGCTGTTCATAAACTCACTGGGTCAAAGGTCAAAGCTCACAAAACGCTTCTACACAATCCCAGTCAAGAAAATCGTCAAGCATTTAACGACGCAAGAAACCGCTATGTCCGCATTCTTTCTGAGGCAAAAAACTCGATTAATAATCACATCAAAAAAAAGTCCTCTTAAGCTCCAACGGCGGCAAACCCTTCTGGACTCTTGCTAAATCTATCAGGAATAATTTCTGCAAAAGCACGTTCCCACCTCTTGTCTCAGGGGATGAAATTGTTTCTACCGCCCTGGGCAAGGCTGAACTTTTTGCTTCGTTGTTCGCCGCCAATTCTACTCTCAACCCACCTCCAAATGTTCAACCACCAACAGTCCCCAATGTCGCGCATAAAATGACGGATATCATTTTCAAAACTAAAAAGGTACGAAAGATGCTCTCTTCTCTTAATACCAGGAAAGCCTCTGGCCTTGACGAGATCCCAGCAATTGTTCTTAAAAAATGCGCACCAGAGCTTGCTCCTGTCCTGACTCGTCTGTTTCAGACATCTTATAATAAAGGCATATTCCCTAGTAACTGGAAAACTGCTCGAGTACAACCCAACCCCAAGAAAGGATTCAAAGCGCTTCCTAGCAACTACAGGCCTATTTCTCTCCTTTCAGTCGTCTCTAAAGTGATGGAAAAGTATATAAACACCGAATTACTGAAATTTCGTGAAAAACACAGTCTAATCCACGACAGGCAGTATGGATTCCGTCAGCGCAGATCGACTGCCGACCTCCTTTCCTTTGTCACCCATTCTTGGAACAAGTCTATGGAACAACACGGTGAATCCCAGATTGTTGCTCTAGACATATCTCAAGCATTCGACCAGGTCTGGCACGCAGCGCTGCTTAATAAGCTTCCGGCCTATGGCCTACCACCAAAACTTTGTACCTGGACAGCAAATTTCCTCTCCAACAGGACCATATCTGTTGTTGTGGATGGCCATTCCTCTAAACTGTATCAAATTAATGCAGGAGTTCCTCAAGGTTCAGCTTTAGCCCCTACTTTGCTTCTTCTCCACATCAATGACCTCCTCACTAGCACATCCAACTCAGTTCACAGCTACGCGGACGACAGCACCCTCCATTCAAATATACAATATTCTAAGCCTGTCTTTTTAGCCCAATTAGATGAGGATCGCAGACTCATGGAGGGTTCTGTCTCCGTGGATCTCCAAAAAATATTAGATTGGGGAAGTAGAAATCTTGTACAATTCAACCCCACCAAAACTAAGTCTTGCTTTCTTTCTCACAAGAGATACACCGGCCCTAGACCCATCACAATGAACAACCAAGTTATTCAAAGTAATGAGTCCTTTTCTCTTGTTGGCATTTCTGTGGATCGAAATCTTAATTGGCACCAACATGTCACATCAATTGCAGAAGCGGCTGCTAAGAAATTAGGTTTCCTCTTCCGGGCTCGCAAATACTTTTCACCAGCTAATCTCTATACCTTATATACTGCACAAATAAGGCCAAACCTCGAATACTGCTCCCACATCTGGGGTGCCGCTGCCGCTTCTACACTCTCTATACTGGACTCCATTCAAAAGAGAGCTATACGTCTCATCGGTGACCCTACCCTCACCCAAAGGCTGCCATCCCTTGCCCACCGACGTGTCGTTGGTGAGCTCTCTCTCTCTTTTATAGATATCGGCATGGGCACTGCTCAGAGGAGCTTTCCTCCATAGTTCCCCCACCTGCTGCCCCCAACAGATCCACCAGGGGAACAGAGCAAATGCACCCTTTTACTGTCCAGGTCACCAGACTTAGAACATCTTGTTATGCCCGCTATTTTGTTCCGAGGACTTCGAAGTTGTGGAATTCCTTGTCGGCACGTGTTTTTTCTTCTCCTCCGAACCTCCAAACCTGCAAGTCCAGAATTAACAAGCTGCCTCTTTCCTCCTTGTCAACACCCACGGTACGATAGTATTTAGGCTGTAAGCCCTCGGGGTGTGTTATTGAAATTAAAAATAAAAAAAATAAAAAACTGGGCAGTTCTTCCCATAACAACCATATTCAACGTATAAGTGACAAGTAACAATAATTATTTACTCATCCTGGTATAGGTGACACCATAAAGTATGTAGGTGAATGAGACATAAGGATATTCGGAGAACTTTGCCACTATAATTCCATTCGGGGTAAGCTCCTTTTCGCATAATGTCAGCGAGTATAACTCGACCCAAAATTTCTAATCTGAAAATTATATTAGCAATTCGTTTGTGTCGCGACTTGTGTCTATGACTACTGCTTCTTGTTCGTACCTCCGACCTTTACTTTCATATGGTAATTACTCTGAGTTTGTCGTCTACTTAATAATAAACATAACTTTATTACTTCGTAGACGACTACTAGGGCATCTCAGTGAAAATCGAGTTAGGGTTACAGAGAACACAATTTTAATTTAATTTTATGGTAAGAAGACTATACAACAACAACGCTTTGTACAGTAAAAGTCCTGAAGCAGCAATTGTGTGAATACCTTCCTTTTGCAAGTGGCTTGGATAAGTTCGTAGCCAGGAAAATTGGCCTGGTTTCTCCCGGAAAATTTTTATATCTCCGAAAATAACAAAGCTTTGGTAACCAAATTTCGTAGGCGGGTTTATATCAAAAATTGTGTACTATGCACCAAAATTTAGATCTTCAAGTCGAAAGATGAAAAAGTTATAGGCATTCAAAAAGAAAGTTTGGAATTTTAATCTAAAAACTAAAATCTAAAAGTCGCAATTTGAAACGTCAAAATTGGCAACATTGAGCTGCATCTCATAAAATTGTATTTGCAATCACAGATGGCCCATAATACGAATTTTCTTTTTAGCGAATTTTTTGTAAAACGAAAAATTCACTAATGATGATATCTGCATAGCACATTGTATAATTAAGATAAATAAATGTTACTATTAGTGAATATTTGCTAATAGAGAGGTCACAATGGTGAGACTTTCGGAATTTTTTTTAATGAGCACGAATTAGGGTCACTAAAACCCATATCCAAGGTCAGTTTGAATTTTTATATGTTTATATATATATATATATATATATATATATATATATATATATATATATATATATATATATATATATATATATATATATATATATATATATATATATATATATATATATATATATTTGTGTGTGTGCGTATGTATCCGAGCGATAGCTCAAAAAATACTCAAGTAATTTGAACGAATCTTGGCACAAGCCTTCATTTCGTTACAATCGCGGAAGAGTTCGTCAATCAGCTATAACGAACAGATTTTTTCTCAAAAAATATATAAAAATATTTTTGAATACATGAGAGAATGTACATGTTTTCTTTTTATTTCAACAACACACCATGAGGGCTTAGAGCCTTAATACTATCGTATCGTGGGTGTCGACAAGGAGGAAAGAGGCAACATGTTAATTCTGGACTTGAAGGTTTGTAGGTTCGGGGGAGAAGGAAAAACATGTGCCGGCAAGGAATTCCACAACTTGGAAGTCCTCGGGACAAGATGTTCTATATATGGTGACCTGGACAGTAAAAGGATGCATTCGCTGTGTTCCCCTGGTAGATCTGTTGGGGGCAGGAGGTGGAGGAACTATGGAAGAAAGCTCCTCTGAGCAGTGCCCGTGAAGATATCTATAAAACAAAAAGTGGTCACCAACAGCACGCCGGTGGGCAAGGGATGGCAGCCTTCGGGTGAGGGTAGGGTCACCGATGAGACGTATAGCTCTCTTCTGAATTGAGTCCAGGATAGGGAGTGTAGAAGGGGCAGCAGCACCCCAGATGTGGGAGCAGTATTCGAGGTTTGGTCTTATTTGTAAAGTATATAAGGTATAGAGATTAGCTGGTGAAAAGTATTTGCGAGCCCGGAAGAGGAAACCTAATTTCTTAGCAGCCGCTTCTGCAATTGATGTGACATTTTGATGCCAATTGAGATTTCGATCCACAGAAATGCCAACAAGCGAAAAGGACTCGTTACTTTGAATAACTTGGTTGTTCATTGTGATGGATCTAGGGCTGGTGTATCTCTTATGAGAAAGAAAGCAAAACTGTGATTTTGTGGGGTTGAATTGTACAAAATTTCTACTTCCCCAGTCCAATATTTTTTGGAGATCCGCGGAGACAGAACCCTCCATGAGTCTGCGATCGTCATCTAATTGGGCTAAAGAGACGGGCTTAGAATATTGTATATTTGTGTGGAGGGTGCTGTCGTCCGCGTAACTGTAAACTGGGTTGAATGTGCTAGAGAGAAGCTCATTGATGTGGAGAAGAAACAAATTAGGGGCTAAAGCTGAACCTTGAGGAACTCCTGCATTAATTGGATACAGTTTAGAGAAATGGCCATCCACGACAACAGAAATGCTCCGGTTGAAGAGGAAATTTCCTGTTGACGTACAAAGTTTTGGTGGTAGGCCATAGGCCGGTATTTTATTAAGCAGCGCTGCTTGCCAGGCCTGGTAGAATGCTTTGGATGTGTCTAGAGCGAAAATCTGGGATTCACCCTGTAGTTCCATAGATTTGTTCCAAGAACGGGTAACAAAGGAAAGGAGGTCGGCAGTTGATCTGCGCCGAAGAAATCCACACTGCCTGTCGTGGATTAGACTGTGTTTTTCAAGACATTTAGTAATTCGGTGTTTATATACTTTTCCACCACTTTAAAGACGACTGAAAGGAGGGAAATCGACCTGTAGTTGTTAGGAAGCGCATTGGATCACTTCTTGGGGGCAGGTTGTACTCGAGCAGTTTTTCAGTTACTAGGGAATATGCCTTTATTGTAGGATGTCTGAAACAGACGAGTCAGGACAGGAGCAAGCTCTGGTGCGCATTTTTTGAGAACAATTGCTGGGATCTCGTCATGGCCAAAGGCTTTCTTGGTATTAAGAGAAGAGAGCATCTTTCGTACCTTTTTAGTATTGAAAATGATATCCGTCATTTTATGCGCGACATTGGGGACTGTTGGTGGTTGAACATTTGGAGGTGGGTTGAGAGTAGAATTGCCGGCTAACAACGAGGCAAAAAGTCCAGCCTTGCCCAGAGCGGTAGAAACAATTTCATCCATTGAGACAAGGGGTGGGAACGTGCTCTTGCAGAAATTATTCCCAATTGATTTAGCAAGAGTCCAGAAGGGTTTGTTGCCGCTGGAGCTTAAGAGTACTTTGTTTTTGATGTGGTTTTTAAAAGAGTTTTTTGCCCCAGAAGGAATGCGGACATAGCGGTTTCTTGCGTCGTTAAATGATTGACGGTTTTCTTGACTAGGATTGTGTAGAAGCTTTTTGTGAGCTTTGACCTATTCAAGTCTGGCCTTGTTACAGGATTTAGAGAACCGGGGCTCTTAAGTGGCTGCAGAGGTTTTCTGTGTACGTGGAATAAGTAATTCCATGCCAGCTTGGATAATTTCGGTGACGTTTTGTGAGATATCAGAGGGGTCAGGATGAGAGAAGCATACAGACGCCCATGGAAATGAGAAAAAGTAATCTCGCATTTCGTCCCAGTTCGCGGAGTTGTAGTGCCAAACGATACGTGGGTGTGATGGCTGTGTGACCTCGGGTTGCATTGCGCAGGAAGCAGTAACCATGCCGTGGTCTGCGCGACCCAGGGGGGCGGTGACTGATATCTTATAGCAGTCAGGATTTGTAGTAAGAAGGAGATCCAAGCGATTTGAGCTGTGTGTTGGGATGCGAAGAAAGTAAGTAGGTTGCTGAACCATATTGGCTAAAGAATTTCTGACTGAAAAGGCCTCCGCTGCTCTTCCTTGTGGATTGGTTTTTGAGGATCCTAACCATTCCTTATTATGGACATTGAAGTCACCAGGAATAGTGACCTCGGAGGAAGGATATTCAGAAATCAGTTGGTCGGTTTTTTCAGAAAGGCAGTCAAAGAGCTGAACAAAGTTGTTGTCAGAAAGTGACCGATACATGCAACAGACGAATTTAGTTGCAGCCCTGGGACAGAGTTTTATCCATAATATATATTTTGTTCCAGCTTCTAAATTGGGGAGTCAGGGTATATTGCTACGGACGTACGCGCACACGCCTCCAGGCAATATAAAAGAGTAAAAAGCTCATACCCCGGGAAACTAAGGTGATTAGTGGCTGTTTTGGCACTAATTTGAGTTTCGGTGATGAAGAGGAGCTGGGGCCTATTAGCCTGGAGAAAATGGTGGACGGAGTTCAGGTTAGAATTTAGGCCACATATATTCGAGAAGGATATGTTAAATCTTGATGCTGGCGCTCCCTGTACACGCCTCTCTTGGAGATCCAAATGGAGGGGTATTTTCCCTCCGAAATCTTTTATACAATGAGGATCCACAATCATTTTTGCATATAAGGGAAACCAACTCATACACCAGAACCGGAAACGTCTGTTGGGACTTCACCGGCTTTGATGTAAGGGGTGGTACCTCATCAGGCGTGAAAAAAATCCTTAACTATCACGTAAAGGACAATTCCACTACCACCTACCATATTGCGAGTATACTTCTAAATACGTCAACGTTTTCTTCGCGGGAACGTTAGGAAACAATGCGGTTACATCAAACGAAATCAAAATCAACCAATTTAACTTCTTTAATTTTATTAGTAAAATCAAGTGAATTGGTTACTGAAAAACATTTATGTTTGACGGACAAGCCTTCAAACTCGTTTATCAAAGGCTTGCCCGTCAAACAAAAAAGTGTGAAAAAAATCTGAAACAGACCTCGGATGTGAATGCTAGGGGTTTTAATTAGTGCTCATTTGAACAAAATTTTGAAAATGCTGGAATCTTTACTTATAGAATTAGCAACTATATTTTAATGAAAATGCGCTAAATTTGTGATGCTTTCGTTGTCCAATTTTTAGCGAATTAAAAAAAAATTCGCTAATGAGGAAATGTATATATATATATATATATATATATATATATATATATATATATATATATATATATATATATATATATATATATATATATATATATATATATATATATATCCGACCGATAACTCAAAAAATAATGGACCAATCTTAATGAAATTTGGTGAGTACCTTCCTTTGCAAGTGGCTTGGATAAGTTCGTTATCCAGGAAAATCAGACCACGTTTTCTCGGAATATTTTTGTTTTTTTTTTCATAAAAAAATTTATATGTCTGGAAACAACAAAGTAAGGACAACCAAATTTGGTACGTGTGTGTGTGTATTATAAATAGTGAACTCTGTACCAAAATTTATGTCCCTAGCTTTAAAAACAAAGAAGTTACAGGCAGTTAAAGAAACAAATTTTGGAGTCTTCCTCAAAACGCCAAACTCGCAATTTAAAACGTCAAAATTGGCAATGTTTAGGCAAAGAACGTGAAACAAATACGGATTGTGTTTCTAAAAACTGTTTTCAGAGACCTGCCTAGGGCCCCCCTGTATCCACCACCCCCAACAAAAAGTTCTTGTTCACACCCCCCAAGAAATTTACGAGACCAGGAGTGAGTAGGGGTGTATAATTTTTTTTAGCTAATTTTCGTAGAACAAATTCGTTAATGCGTTTTTGCATTTTTTATTGAAATATGATGCGTTTGTTAGAAAAATTCTGGACGCAGTATATGCGTTTTGGTAGAGAATTTTTGGTAGCTTTGCAGTTTAGCTCCCGAACGCTTTTTAAAAAACTGTTTTCAGAAACCTACTTAAGGCCTGCCCTGGATCCACAAACCCCAAGAAAAATTTCTTGTTCACACCCCCAAGGAAGTTACGGGACCAGGAGTGACTAGGGGTGTATAATTTTTTTTTAGCTAATTTTCGTGGAACAAATTCGTTAATGCGTTTTTGCATTTGTTATCGAAATATGATGCGTTTGTAAGAAAAAATCTGGACGCAGTAAGTGCGTTTTGATAGCGAATTTTCGGTAAATTTGCAATTTAGCTCCCGAACGCTTTTCAAAAAACTGTTTTCAGAAACCTGCCTATCCCCCTCCCTGGATTTATAAACCCCAAGAAAAAATTCTTGTTCACACCCCCAAGGAAGTTACGGGACCAGGAGTGAGTAGGGGTGCTGGGCGGGGTAGGTAGTAAAAAGGAAACATGATCAGAAAATTCGAATAAAACGGGCTTGAAAGCTGTCTTTTTCACATCTTGAAGCTATATCCCCCTTAAACTCTGCCTACCCCGCACAGCACCCCTATCCCCCCAAATGCCGTAACTTCCTTGGAGGGTAGGAACAAGACGTTTTCCTTGTGGTTTATGCAGCGAGGATGGTTGTATGCACGCGACGGGGAAGGAAAATCTCCACGACGAAGCAAGTCGAACGGGGGGGGGGGGGGGTTGCTTCGTCGTAGGCATTTTCCTTCCACCCTCGTGTGCATACAACCACCCTCGTTGCATAAGCCACAAGAAGATCTTCTTGTTCATATCCCTCAAGGAAGTTACGTGACCTGTGGCAAATGGGGGTGCTATGTAGGATAGGCAGGGTTTAATGGGAATATGGCTTCAAATAAACAGCTTTCAAGCAGTTTTCTTCGCATTTTCTGCTCATATTTCCTTTTGACTACCTACCCTGCTCAGCGCCCCTATTCAGTCCCAGTCTCGTAACTTCCTTGAGGGGTATGAACAAGAAATTTTTTTGTGGTTTGTGCATCCAGGGGGTCCTAGTAATGTTTCTGAAAACAATTTTTTGAAAAGCGTTCGGGAGCTAATCTGCAAATTTACCGAATTTTCATTAAATCCTTCAAATTTCAATAACTCAATTTGCTATTAGCGTAAGCTTTGTTGGTTAGGAAACCAACATTTAAGTTTATTTTCGGAAAATTTTTGTATATTTTCAAACCATAAGTCATTTTGATAAAATATAGTACATTGTTTCTACCACATAGGCTATACCGGTAATCAGATTGATGCCTGCTCGCATTTGCTATTAAAAACATTTTTATGGAAATTCACTTCCATAACACACTTGCTGCATCCAGACTTTTGAAAAATGTTTATATATTTTCAAACAATAAAGCTATTTCGATGAAATATGGTACATTGTTTCTACTATATAGGCAACCAAGTTTGATGCCTGCTTTCATCAAAGAAAAACATTTGCTATTAAAAATTTTTTTTTTTAATTCGCTACCATAACGCACCCGAACTTTTTTAAAATAATCAGTGTTTTAGTCATAAGTCATGTTAATCCCTCTTGTGCTAAAAAGGATTTCAGGTGAGACAGGGCACAACAGGAACAATAAAGTTTTGTTCAGCCAGACATTTGGTAGCAGTGAACAGACTCGCATCTGACCGAAGTGGCCAAATGGAAGCTGGCATGTTCAAATTTAATCATCGCAATGTCTGACGTTACACAATGAGGATGTCACGGCGAGGTTTGTTCACTTGTTCAGTTTTATCGATTCGCTTTTGTTCATACCTGGCGCATCACAGAATACTGAGGTCAGGAGCGGAGACAGTGCCTAGCATTCTGGGATTCCCCAAAGTATTTTGTACAGTACAGAAACAAGAGTCACTTAAAGTTTATACGAATAAGCTAACACATTAAAAAGTCTGGACGCAGCAAGTGCGTTATAGGAGTGAATTTTCATACAAATGATCTGACACAAAATATTTTATTAAAACTTTTTTTCTTGTAAGATAGAAATCAAAATTTTGGTATATAGTTTACTTTTTATATCGTAAACCCACCTAGCAAATTTGGTTATTATATTTTGTGTTAAAAATTTATTTCTAATGAAAACTCTAAATTTTCCCGGAAAACCTCGTCCGATTTTCCTGACTAACGAACTTATCCAAGCCATTTACAAAAGGAAGGTAAATGCCAGATTTTATCAAAATCGGCCCTTTATTTTTTGAGTTATCGGTGTGATACATACATATATATATATATATATATATATATATATATATATATATATATATATATATATATATATATATATATATATATATATATATATATATATATGGCGCATTGAAAACGAAACAGACCAATTTGCGTCCAGGGAATTTTTTTTTAAGAAACTCAGAAACACATCAGTTTTAATATTGAGCGGGACATGTTTTGACATAAAACTCAACTTTCTCACATCAACCCTTTAAGGGTGGTGATAACAACCCTTATATTTTAAATAAGTAACATGGGTCGAGTGTTACATCATTTGAAAGCTCTTTCTTTTCTGAATTCAGCACACTAATTTTTTTGGAAATTTTATCAACAAAGTTATTCACAGTTGAAGATGTAAAAAGGCATTTCACTCATTCCGATAAGAAATGTGCTGATAGTCAATGTTTTGTTGGTTTGTAAACAAAAAATTGACTATCAGAACATTTCTTATCGGAATGATAGAAATGCGGTTTATTATTTCAGTTTATCGGTCGGTTTGATACTTGATAGTACTACCTAAAATTAATTTCACAATGGTGTATTCTGTAGAAGAAAGAGTCGAAATAATTACTCTTTTTTTCAAAAACGATGACTGTGCCAACCGTACCGCAAATTTGTTTAATGAACGACATCCGAACAGACATGTTAATAGAAAATACATTTTAAAGTTAGTTGCAAAGTTTCGACTAAGTGGTTCAGTAGCCAACAAAAAAACGGGATCCTGAACGTGAATTGCCGGTTAGAAATGAGACTACGGAGATTGAAGTTTTAGGACAAATTGCTGCAGACCCAACTTTGAGCACGAGAAAATTGGCCACTGTTTCAAACATCAAAAGAAGAAGTATTCAGCGAATATTGAAGCATAATAAATTTCACTCGTATAAAATTCATCTTGTACAACAACTGAATGAAGATGATTTTAATCGGCGACTGTTTTATATTTATATTATATCTGTTTTTCAGACGAGTGTACATTTTTATTAAACTCTGCAGTCAATCGTCATAACTGTACAGAAATTAAATGTCTAGACTGGCATTTTTGGAGACCGTTTAATCGGACCAATTTTTCTTGATGGCAATTTGAGTGGCGAAACCTATTTGGAGTTACTAGAAGATATCGTTTACCCTCTACTAATTGACATTGTTGAAAATGATGATCGCTATCAAGAAAATCAATTAGATTTTCAACAATATGGAGCTCCTCCGCATTTTTCACGTGTTAGGGAGTTTTCGAATAGAAAGTTTCCAGAGCAATGGATTGGGCATAGAGGTATTATTGAGTGGCCCCCTAGATCACTGGATGTAACTCCTTTAGACTTCGTTCTATGGGGCCATTTAAAGAGTAGAATTTTCGCAACAGAACCGGAGTCTCTGGAAGAATTACGACGTTGCATTGTTGAAGAATGCCGTCTAATAACTCCACAAATGCTCCAGAATGTCAGAGTTCGTTTTGAACAAAATTTTTACTTTTGTATGGAAGCTGGCGGTCAACAATTGGAACACTTACTTAACTGAATAAACATTTTTGAACGTTTGGTTTTGTTTTTTAGTTTTTTTAACGAAAATTGACTCATTAGTGCATTTCTTATCACAATGAATGAAATGCGTTCTTGCAACTCCAACTGTGAATAATTTTTAAACGAGTTGATAAAACTTCAAAAAAAATAAAACTGCCAAAAACATTAGTGTGCTGAATTTAGAAAAGAAAGAGCTTTCAAGGATAACACTCGACCCATGTTCCCTATTTAAAATATAAGGGTTGTTATCACCACCCTTAAGAGGTTGATATGACAAAGTTGAGTTTTATGTTAAAACATGTCCCCCTCAATATTAAAATTGACGTGTTTCAGGGTTTCTTAAAAAAAATTCTCTGGACGCAAATCGGTCTGTTTCGTTTTCAATGCGCCACCCTGTGTTTATATATATATATATATATATATATATATATATATATATATATATATATATATATATATATATATATATAGAGAGAGAGAGAGAGATAAGAATTGAAACTACACTACTCCACATACATCGAGGCATTTTGCTGGCCGTTCTGCATTTCATATACACCTGGTTGCATCTTCCCTCTGACTACACATAAGGTGCGACATTTGTCAAGCCCAAGCTGCAAGCCAATACCTCTGGTGGAAAACCCTTCCGCGATTTTAAGGAGTTGTTCCAGGTGGCTCCTTGTGGTGGCTATCAGCTTAAAATCATCCATATACAGCAGACGATTTAGCCTCATTTGCTCC
This sequence comes from Tillus elongatus, assembly GCA_964006375.1. NCBI lineage: Eukaryota > Metazoa > Arthropoda > Insecta > Coleoptera > Cleridae > Tillus > Tillus elongatus. Next base: position 54,892,767 of record OZ023262.1, read on the forward strand.
CTGTGATTGCTTTTTATATCGAAGCCATATCTGGTGGGGTTCAGGCGGTTTGGTTGTGGATTCAATGCGGGGCAGAAGCACAATGGACTTAGCCTTGAAATATACCCCTTCTAATTGGTATCGTGCTGGTTACGATGTTATCACCCGTTTGTACCTGTAACTGAATTTTTTTCTACACGTAGACATTGTGTGTTTATGGAACTTCAGGATATAAGGAGAGATGTTCAGCACACTTATACGCCATTCGTGTGGAACTGATTCAAATACATTTTTGTAATCCACGTAAGCAGCAAAGAGATTTCTTCGTCCATTGCAAGCTTGATTGCACACAACCGAATCAATTATTAGCTGTTCTTTGCGTCCCATAAATCCTTTGGCATACCCTTTTTGCTTGTTCGCAATTATGTTGTTTCGTTCACAGTGCGCATATATGCGTTTCTCAAGGCAGGATGTGATCAACTTATATAGGGTCGGGAAACAAGTTATTGGTCTTTATCTGCCGGGGTCTGCAGAATCCTGTTGGTACTTTGGCAGAAGATACGTATCTCCTTGTGTAAAATACTCAGGCATCTTCTTTGGGTCAAGTTTAACATCATTTATTTACACCGCCAATAGATGATGTGTACACCCAAATTTATTCAGCTGAAAGTTTTGGACGCCATCAGGCCCGGGTGCCTTCGAATTATGTAGCTCTTTAATAACCTCGGAGACTTCATCTGTGGTAAACGGCTCATAATACATTTGTTCATAACTCTGTAAAGGTCGGTGTTGTTCATTGTGGCCAATATTGCAGGAGACTGGTGTGACTAGTTGACTTTTCCAAAACTCTTCAATTTGTTCCTTATTTTGAAAAGTATCGGTGACTGCATTTGCAGCTGAATTAGGTTAACGGTAGAAACTCCTTTCAGAGCCTTCAAACATTGTATTGCCGCACTTCCTATTGTTGCTCACTTTATATCTCCCCAAGCGTTCTGCGTATACAGGCAGCTTCTGTTTTAAGGTGTCCAAACATTCTTGTGCAGTGTAATTGACTGGATCTTGTGCTGAGTGTTGTCAAACTCGGCGTATTATTTCCTCGACTCGTTTCTGCAATTTTCTTGTCTGTACTCCCCCAATGTATTACGTCAGTTGCCAAATTTTTTTCCGAAGTGTTTCCACTCTACTTATCAACCTTTCTTTCCATGGGGGCACCCTTTGACGCGAGTTTCTGTGATTGGACTTTCGATCAGAAATCTTAATGTCTAGAGTTTTAATTGCTGCAGTTGCTACACAGTAAATCAGCGTATGCATGTGCTACAATGTGTTGATTTCTAGAAGGTGCGATAGCAAAATTATTCTGTTCAACAGTTCCGATTTAATTGCCAGCGTTCTAGATTATCGTAGCATAGGTAATGGTAGTCTAGTATGGGGATTTATCATTCATACTGCGCGGCTGCATGTCTCAATTCTGTGGACAATTTGTCGATGAGTTCCTCATTTTCTTGCATATCCTCGATCTGTCCCAATAAACACACGTGCGTTTAATAAACGTCTATTTTACGTAAAGACCGTTGAAAAAACGTTATCAGTTATAAAAATTAACGTTGAATTCCAGGCTAAAAAGGCAACGTTACCATTTCTTCGTTGTAAAGATGTTAATTATGAAGAGTTTTTAGACATAATATTTATACGTTATTTCAACACATTTCGCCTATCAAAAAACTACGTTTAGTTGAGATTAATACGTTGAATATATGTATTTTATTAAACATTTTATAAGCGAATGATATTTTGTGTGGTATAAACGTTATATGTAAAACAGGTATTTACCTAATTTTTGTGAAAAAAAACATAAAAATTTTCTCGTTGTGAAGATCTAATTGATGAAGAGTATAATATTTAAACGTTGTTGCAACACAGTTCGCCTACCAAAAACCTACATGAAGTTTGGATGCATACATAAAATACACGTATTTTATCAGACATTTTATAAGTGAGAGATATTTATGTGATATAAACGTTATATTTAAAACAACTGTTTTCCTCATTTTTGTAAAAAAAAAGCAACGAAACAATTTGTCATTGTAAAAGACGTTAATAATTAAGTGTTTTAAAAGATAATATTTAAAGGTTGTTTCATCACAGTTCGCCTATCAAACACATGCATGAAGTAAGGGATTCATACATAAAATATACGTATATTACCGGACATTTTTTAAGCGAGAGATATTTTATGTGATATAAACGATATATTTAAAACCACTATTTTTCTAATTTTTGTTAAAAAAGCAAAGTACTTAACAATGTATCGTTGTAAAAGACGTTATTAATTAAGTGTTTTTAAACATAATATTTAGACATAGTTTCAACAAGGTTCGCCTATAAAAAACATACATGAAGTAGGGATTTATACATAAAATATACGTATCTTACTAGATACTTTTTAAGCGTGAGATATTTTATGTAATATATTTTATATTATGTACCTATAGGTATAAGTTATATTTTTTCCTGGCTTTTTAATTTTTTTTGTCACATAATCAATTTGAGAGGTATTCGACAATGCGGGTATGTTTTAAAAGGAGCTATTTTGTCTTTTGTATTCCACTGTGTAATACATAAAACAGATTTAATATTATGGCCTTGTAAATTAGTAAGTGTTTGTGCGCATGCTCAACAAGAACGAACAACGAATGGAAATAGAAACAGAACAGGTGATGTGATGGCATGGCGTGCAGTGTGTAAACATGGTGTTAAAATTAGATGTTATTAAATATTATATTCAGTACGTGACACTTGTATGTTATGGTGAATAGTGGTCTGTTCTATAATTTATAATTGTTTTATACACATTCACAAAGAATGATTATCATCCTGTAGCGATTTCCCTAAAAAGTTTTGGAAATAGGTACAGTTAGTGCAGCTCAAAGTGTCAAGTTTTATATCTTGAAGTTGGGTCAAGGTAAGTTGTATCACAATATGTAATAATTGTCTTCAAAAGTTGTCGAAGTTAATCACATTTCTTGTATTTTAATTGCTATATAGCGTTATTAGGTAGAATAAATAATTGGGACTTATGAATATAGCTGGCCTGTTTAAAATCGCCCATGTTGGTTGCTTTCTCATATTTTCAAGTTTAATTTTATTGAGACATTAGACGTATATTTAACGTTTATGAATACACCTTTTTTTCCTGTATTTTGATTGTTCGTGAATCAAACTTTCGAATGAGAGTAATAATGGTTACCTATGAGTTTAGAATTTATAAATTCTGATGTATTTCTTTATTTTCCCCAGTTTAATTTAATTTACACGATACATGTACACCTATATATATATATATATATATATATATATATATATATATATATATATATATATATATATATATATATATATATATATATATATATATATATTTCATTCGAACCCACGAGACTAATGGCAGTAGTATATGGTAATCACAATTTCATGACCTATTTATTTCTATTTATTAGTTTATAATTTTAGATGCTGCAAAGCTAAATTTTTCCCAACGTGAAAGAAGCGACAGAGCAATATTTTATGCTGTTAAGGATTGGTTGAAATTAGCTACTTCGAGAATGTCCACAGCAAAAAGCTAATGGAGCAATACTTTTTTTTTGGTTGAGAATTTGACAAAAAGATTCGGAAATATATTTTTTATTTCATGATTAAGACGCTATGATTGAAGAAGTTTGTTATATTTTTAGAATGTGGTATATAATTGTTTTAGTTTTTTGATAATGAAATGTAAGTTTTTTGAAATATATTTTTGTTTTTCAAATAAAGTTATTTTTATTTGACATTTAACTTGTTGTGATCTAATCCATTTTTATAAAGCCCATTTAAAATTATAAACATAAATAATAATTTGTCAATGGTAGGTTTATAAAATTTATCAGAGTAGCAAGTTTTGAAGTTTTGATGAACACTTAAAGTAAGTATCTACACCGCAATGGAGTCCAGTTTGACACTTCTACACCTAATGATCGTTTGTCCTATAAGTTGCCATCGTCAAAAAATTAATCGTAATCATCTTCTGCTGTCAGCTGGGTTAAAAACTACCATTTTGTAGGTATGTATTAGTTGTAATTCAAACGTTTATTATACGTCTTAATACAAGCAGTTTAACGTGACAGATTCCCGTTGATAAACATTAATTATAAACGTATATTCTTCATGACCGATGATGGTTAAATCAACGTTGCAAAACCCTTGTTAATAAACATGTATAAAAAATGTATATTATACGTCATTAACGGCAAATAGTTTAACGTTACAAATTCCCGTTGATAAACAGTACCTAATTATAAACGTATATTCTCCATTACAGATGATGGTTAAATTAACGTTGTAAAATCCTTGTTAATAAACATGTAAGAAAAGCGTATATTTAAACGTTAAAACATACATGTATAAAAAACGTTTTTATATTGGTTTAATTATATGTTTATTCGGGCGACATTTTTACCAAAATTAAACGTAAGGTAGCATTTTCCTCTTAAACGTTTAATTAACGAACATGTGTTTACTGGGGTTCTTCTTGCTCAGTATGTACAGGTTGCAGATTACTACCATCAAACAGCATATCGTTATTTTCCGTAACCGCTGTGTTAGTAATTTCACACTCAACTTCCCGTTTGATTGTATTCAGTCTCGTTTGTGTAATAAGGTTATTCCTAAGTATGACACGATCCTGATCCGATACTCTCTGTTGAGTCACCTGTATGTGTTGGTACACTATGAGAAATTCGGTGTGAAGTTGTTGTCTATGTCCGTTCGTCTGTTGTCCGAGTTGTGTTGCTCTGTAGTAAATCCGCATAAACGTTTCGTTCATATCCATAGTCCATTTCATGCACCGTCTTGGTAAGCCCATCTGGGTGAGCGCTGGCTGATTTTCCTGAGCAGCATCCTCCGTGGGTGGAGCTCTTGGTCTTCTTAGGCTCCTCTGCTTTTGATTTTGGATTTAATTTCTCACATGACAGGGACCCGCTCATCAGCATCCCGCCACCGACATCCCGCATGCTCTCATGTCCAGCGCCGGATCCAGACATGGCCTGGCGAATCCCAGGCAGCGGTATTTTTGCGAGGCTTTGGTTTTGCTCCATTTCCATGGGTGTGCCACCAGTTAACCCTGGTGGTCCAGTTAGGGATTGAGAAAGGAGTAAGGTAATATGTATAAGGAAAAAGAGTATAAATAGGACAGCGGACAGCTGACGTCGCTGGCTATACCGTCTACGTCGTTACGAGTAGCGGTAAGCACACTGCTGGAAGCAGTTTACCCACCGACCAGACAGACCTGTGGTCCTAGCCAGGGGCCCTTACAGAGTGCTACCGTCCTAGCCAGACAAACCCTGATTTTTAACGTGGTTGTTACTCCACCACTCCTCCTTTCTCACCCGGGCTTGGGACCGGCAATGGCGGAGTTTATTATTATTATTATTATTATTATTATTATTATTATTATTATTATTATTATTATTATTATTATTATTATTATTATTGTTGTTGTTGTTGTTGTTGTTGTTATTATTATTAGAGAACCCAACTCATTTCAATACAGTTTTCAGAACTAACGATCGTTTTGCTAACAAAGTTAGCGTCATCAGGGGGATGAATAAACTAAGCGAATGGTCTATGGTCTTCTCTTTATGATGGACCAGGAGAGTTCTCCTTTTATCCCGTTATCCTGAGCCGGTAGAATAGACTTCTGTTGGTTAGGTTATTATTTGTCGGTCATGTAGTATTTGCTATTGATTGGAAATTTCTTTAGGCCTCTTGATTTTGGTACTAAGCGAATAAAAACTACAACTCCAATTTATATGTTAGTTGACAAGCAATTGCGAACAGCGTCGTCTACGAAGTTATACAAATAATCTCCCTCTGTTTAGTCGAAAATTCCTATGTGTATATATATATATATATATATATATATATATATATATATATATATATATATATATATATATATATATATATATATACATGGTGTTTCAAAAATGATGGTCTCTGTTACAAGTGCACATTCAGCACAAAAAATAAGACTATTTTTCAATATAAACATGGGTCCGCAAATGCTTAGTTTTTTAAATACAGCGTGTTATTTGTTTTTGTCAGTTTTTCACGAATAAGTCCGAGTCAAATCAAAATTTTGACGTGAAAATTGGCATGTGGGGGTTTTCAAGTGCAAGAAATTTAAATATGTTAGTGTTAATAACACTGCTGGCAGAGGGCGCCACCTGTAAGACATGCATTGCATTTAATTGGCTATAATTTTTTGACACCCAGTAATATCGACCTACCGTATAGCTTCATTGCAGCCCTTATCAATTGTAAGCAAAAAATGTATATTTAAATTAAATCTCTCTGACACACCATTTTCGAGATAAATCAATTTTTGTATGTCGATGTCGCTCAAAAATTAATTCTGCGACAAATCATAGGAATACATTTTTCACCTTTCAATTGCTATCAGTATGTATAAATTTAATGTTCTTATTCTCTAGTTAAAAACTAAAATCTGACCAGAAAAAAGAACTGACAAGACACAATCATGAAGATAAAATAAAAAGCCATGATAACAAACTTTGAACAAACAATTTAACAAAGTGGTTTCCATCGTTACTTTTCTAATTAAATATAGAAGTTTTTACCGACAATGAACATGCATGTTATGTATTCACGGGCTTTTGGTAACTGTTATGAGGCGAAACGACTGTATGAAGAAGCCTTCCCAAATCGGAGAATTCCAGACAGAAGAATGTTTCAACGGATTGCCATCCGTCTGCGAGAACCAGGTACATACTTACATTATCTAATACATCGATCTGTCTCTTTGGAATATATATTTTTATTACCAGATACTCTTAATAAAGTTACTGCTGATCGAGGCATACCACGAAGTGCCCGAATTCCTGATTTTGAAGAGGCTGTTCTGGATCAAATTGAACAAAATCAAAAAATAAGTACTAGGGAGCAAAAATTGCGTGCATATCACATCCAATGTGTGCAGGCACTATCGTCTGAAAGAGATTTTATACCTCGCCTACAATTTTACCAATAGTTTCTTCAACATAATAATGTTGAGAACTTGTTGAGTTGTGTATTGGTCACTGACGAGTCTGAATTTAGGCGCGACGGGATCGTCGATTTTCGTAACAGCCATATTTGGGCTGACGAAAGTTCCCAGTTTTTGAAAGGCATCATCAACAGCAATTTTCCTTAAATGTATGGGCTGGAATTGTAGGATGTAATTTGATAGGACCAATTTTTTTACCTCGCAGACTTAATGCTACAACTTATCTTGAATTCCTGCAATACCAACTAAATGGGTTATTAGAAAATGTACCTCTTGACATAAGACATAACCTATGGTTTATACGACGGTGCATGACGGACCCCCCCCCCCACATTTCGCCCTAAATGTCAGAAATTACCCAAGCAATATTTTTGGACGCAGATTGATCGGACGCGGTGGACCTCAGCCATGGCCGGCTCGATCTTTTTATTTATATCCTATGGACTTTTATTTATGGAGGCATCTCAAAAGTATTGTTTATGAAGCAAATGTTGAAAATGTTGATGATCTGCAGCAAAGAATTGTACTTGGATGCGAACAAATTAGAAATACACCAGAAATATTTTACGACGTTTATGCTCCGCAGAATACGAAAGTGTATTAAAGTGGAGGGTGGCAATTTGAACATTTATTGTAGTCAGGTATCATAAAATGTTATAAACTTTTTTATTTGTTGTTTTATTTGTTGTTAAAATTGGCAGACAATACAGTTAATTACTTGAGAAAAATTTTTTGAGCGACATCGACATACAAAAATTGATATATCTCGAAAATTGTGTATCTGAGAGATTTGGATCAAATATACATTTTTTGCTTACAATGGATAAGGGCTGCAATGTAGCTATACAGTAGGTCGATATTACTGGGTGTCAAAAAATTATAGCTACTTGAATGCAAGCATAGTCTTACAGGTGGCGCCCTCTACCAGCAGTGTTATTAACAATAACATATTTAAATTTCTTGCCCTCAAAAACCCCCGCATGCCAACTTTCACGCCAAAACTTTAATTTGACTCGAACTTATTCGTCAAAAACTGACAAAAACAAATAATTTTAACACGCTGTAATTGAAAAACTAAGCATTTGCGGACCCATGTTTATATGAAACAATAGTCTTATTTTTTTGTGCTGAATGTGCACCTGTAATATAGACCATCATTTTTGAAACACCCTCTATATATATATATATATATATATATATATATATATATATATATATATATATATATATATATATATATATATATATATATATATATATATATATATATATATATATATATATATATATATATATAAATGTCACACCGATAACTCAAAAAAAAATTTGATCAAATTTTGTAACTTCCCCTTGCAAGTGACTTGGATAATTTTGTTAGACAAGAAAATCGGACCAATTGTTCCGAAAAAATATTTGGTTTCCTTTTGGGAAAAATTTATAACTCCTGAAACAACTAAGATATCGCAACCAAATTTTGGTTATATTATGTACCAAAATTTAGATTTCTAAGTTTGAAAAAAAAGTATTAGCATTTAAAGAAAAAAAATGTTGTGATACTGATGCACAGACAAGAGCACGAAAACAAAATATTTTGTATGGATAACAAAATCTACTGTATATTACAAATAAAATTTTCGTTTTTTTTGCGCAAGAAGGTTAAGAAAACAACTAAATTTTATAATTTTTCTTCTTAAATCTAGGAACCTGAAACGCATACGTGTTATGTAGCGAAAATATCGCAAGAAGTGTGTTATACACAGTTCTAAGTTTCAGCTTCAACCGTCATTAGGTAATTAGGTAATTTTGAAAAATAGAAATAAAATTAACCTTTCTAATCAGCCGCCACTGCATTCACCAATGGACGAGAGCGCCTATCGATCTGTGAACATTATTTCATATAATATAAAACCTTAGCCATATATCGAATGACCAACCAGAGAGGCCGGAACAAAGAACAGAAGCGGTCAAGAGCAAGAGGTCCATAAGGGAAATGAAATCCAGCGAAACAATTGTAAACATTGCTTCTGTTACATAGTCAAGTTCTAGACATTATAACTTCCGGATTCCTCTGTAAACAAATAGAAGGAGCATCATTCAAAAACTCGAATTGTATCGTATTGTGTTTTGTTCCTTATTTCCGCGACTTTCGTCATCACCGTCACCAGGGAGCAGTTTCACCTCACTGTTCTGAAAATTTCACGAAAACTCTTCCTATCTGTAAGGAGTGTAGGGATATTTAACGTGGCCAACATCGCAAAGGCAGAACATGTATACATGTTACTTCCGCAAACACAATTTCACAGTTAACACTCGGTTGATGTTAATTTACAGCATTGAGTACAGAGGCACACGTTCTTACCACTAAATCACCGAGGCTGCAACTTGAAATTTATGACACGCTGCTGCTATACTGGTCTCCAGTGACCGGACAGGCTTTAATTTCTCGTAATGTATTAATTGTCAATTTTGCCTAAACTTTCCTAACTTGCGAACACTATTTGTGCTGGTAGAAAAAGAAAAATTTCTAGACGCAGCAAGTGCACTATGGTAGTGAATTTTCATGAGCTTAAAATTTTGTCGACTTTGCCTTTTACTAAAAGTAAAACAAAATATAACTTATTTTAGTATAAACAATATAAACCTGGTTAAAAACAATATAATGAAATACATGATCTCTACATAAATCTTTACTAATGATTTATATAATCAGTTGCATAAATAACTCGAACAAAACAAATGATACACAGGAAATGTACTCAATAAAAAGTACACTAGGAAAGCTAAACAAATATTTCCCAAAAAAAAAGAACACAATCAACGTTAAAATGTGCATTTAGTACAATTTCCATCTTTGCCTCGTTGTTCGCCGGCAATCTACTCTTAACCCACCTTCAAATGTTCAACCACCAATAGCCCCCAATGTCGCGCATAAAATGACGGATATCATTTTCAAAACTAAAAGGGTACGAAATATGCTCTCTTCTCTTAATACCAGGAAAGCCCTTGGCCTTGACGAGATCCCAGCAACTGTTTCCAGAAAGTTCGCACCAGAACTTGCTCCTGTCCTGACTCGTCTGTTTCAGACATCTTACAATAGAGGCATATTTCCTAGTAACTGTAAAACTCCTCGAGTACATATCCAAAGCCTTCGACCAGGTCTGGCACGCAGCGCTGCTTAATAAACTTCCGGCCTATGGCCTACCACCAAAACTCTGTACCTGGACAGCAAATTTCCTCTTCAACCGGAGCATTTCTGTTATCGTGAATCGCCATTCCTCTAAACTGTATCCAATTAATGCAGTAGTCCCTCAAGGTTCAGCTTTAGCGCCTACTTTGTTTCTTCTCCACATCAATGACCGCCTCTCTAGCACATCCAACCCAGTTCACAGTTACGCGGACGACAGCATCCTCCACTCAAATATACAATATTCTAAAACTCTGTCTTTAGCCCAATTAGATAAGGAACGCAGACTCATGGAGGGTTCTGTCTCTGTGTATCTCCAAAAAATATTAGACTGTGAAAGTAGAAATCTTCTAGAATTCAACTCCACCAAATCTCAGTCTTGCTTTCTATCTCATAAGAGATACGCCAGCCCTAGACCCATCACAATGAACAATCAAGTTATTCAAAGCAATGGGTCCTTTTCACTTGTTGGCATTTCTGTGGATCGAAATCTAAGTGACACCAACATGTCACATCAATTACAGAAGCGACTGCTAAGAAATTAGGTTTCCTCTTCCGGGCTCGCAAATACTTTTCACCAGCTAATCTCTATACCTTATATACTTCACAAATCAGGCCAAACCTCGAATACTGCTCCCACATCTGGGGTGCCGCTGCCGCTTCTACACTACAGAGAGCTATGCGTCTCATCGGTGACCCTACCCTTACCCAAAAGCTGCCATCCCTTGCGAACTGATGTGCCATTTGTGACGTCTCTCTCTCTCTCTCTCTCTCTCTCTCTTTTATAGATATCTGCACGGGCACTGCTCAGAGGAGCTTTCTTCCATAGTTCCTCCACCTGCTGCCCCCAACAGATCTACCAGGGGAACAGAGCGTAAGGAACCCTTTTACTGTCCAGGTCACCAGACATAGAACGTCTTGTTATGCCCGCTCTTTTGTGCCGAGGACTTCCAAGTTGTAGAATTCCTTGCCCCGGCACAGGTTTTTCCTTCTCCTCCGAACCCCCTAACCTTCAAGTCCAGAATTAACAAGTTGCCTGTTTCTTCCTTGTCGACACCCGCGGTACGATAGTACTTAGGCTGTAAGCCCTTGTGGGTGTTGTTGAAATATTTTTTTTAAAATTTGGATTATATAACATTTTATCAATTTAAAGTACAACACCTAATTTAATGTATTTTTAAAATCACACATTTCATGCTTGAAATAGTTATAAGTATAATTAAGATGATTATGCACGAAAGCCCCCACGACAAAAGAGCTCCCCTCAACCTGACCCCAACGTTTTCTTCCCCTCCTATATGCCTACAACCACCCTTAATGCATAAACCAGAAGAAGAATTTCTTGGGAACAACCCTTAAGAAAATTGCCGGACCTTGGTCGAATCGGCGTTCTGTGCGGAGTAGACAAGGTTTAAATGAGGTATGGCTTTAAAATGTGAAAAGGGTACCTTTTCGAGGTCCGACTGAGCTTTTTTTCGAATTTTCCGCTCATATTTCCTTTCCGTCCAGCACCCCTATTCACTCCTCGTCCCGTAACTTTTTTGAGGGTTGTTTACAACGAGTTTTTTAGTGGTTCGTGCATCCAGGTGGGATTCTAAGCAAGTCTCTGCAAATTACATTGTGAAGCGGTCAAACTATGAAGGCAAATAGGTGTAATATCACAAGTGTTATACTTAATTGTACCTACACACTGTATAATTGTTTAACGATAATAAATAAATAATGAAAAAATAGGTATATAGGAGATTGTCAAAAGGAATAAGCATACTTACCACTCATACCTATAACAAGTTTTCTTACGTCATGAACAGTTTCAATAGATAAAAGTTGGTAGAAATAACAAATTTTAACATGACGCCTTTTCCTTATGCCCTTACTCCTATATTATGTGTAATGTGTATGTTATTAATGTATCAATAATGTTAAATGCATGAATGTTTATTTTGATTATGACACACAAGACAGTAGACAGACGCAAAATTGTCACAATAACAGAACCTAAAGTCATTGCTGCCAGATTGAGTAGAATTTTAGATATAAATTTTAAAATCATTACGAATGGGTAATTCCAAATTTATGGGTACTTAATCGTAGCTTTAGAGTACTTTTCAATTAGTTGATTAAAATTATCACTTCTCGTCTATAATTGTGACAGCATAATATCTAAGGTGTCTTATATTCCGAAATTTATATAAAATCCGACAACCCGTGACCTTGGACGATTTATATTGTATGTAGATTTATTTAAAACAGTATAGCTAGATTCTCGCCGCATCTTTCTGTCTTTGTCAGCACATAATGCGTATGGCCTCATGGAATTTGAAAAGTTGTCGTAGATTATTATTTATTTTTAGCGAACTTGCAATTTAGAATATATTTTTCATTCATGGACCACTTTATTTACAACTCGTTACACATCTGCATTTTTTCTTAAATCACTTCAATAGTTGAAAATATGGCGCTTAAAACTATTTTTCAATTTTTTCTAGGAAAAATTAGGTATTGGCAGCTGAGCAATGAACTCATCCAACCATTAACAAAGTCAAGGTACTTGCAAAATTATATCAAAATCTGTTAAGTATTTTTGAGTTCTCGGTTCGATATAGATATATATATATATATATATATATATATATATATATATATATATATATATATATATATATATATATATATATATATATATATATATATACAGGGTCGCTAATAAGTCTGGAAACGGTCGATTATCCGGGAAAATATACAAGGTGTCGAAAAAAGTTTTATACAAAAGTTTTTGGGTTCTTCAATGTCTACTAGGCGGTGATAATTTTATTTATACAGGGTTGGTCATACAGGCGTGGCACACCAATATTAATTTTTTTTTAATGGAACACCCTATATATTATTCGATATTTCAATCCTTCTCTTAATTTTGAGCAACATTTATCAGAAGCATAATGTACATAAACTCAATCGTTTCCGGGTAAAAAAATAAATAAAAATAAACGCTATTGTTTTTAAAATCTATTGGATGAAGAACAAAAATAAATGAAAAGTAGAATATCTCTTGAAAACAATCTGTGAGTGTGAAAAGAACCGGTTGCGATGTTTTTAACATTGTTTGAAATCCTATTTTATAAGATGTTCAAAGTGTTCTCCATTGACCTCCTGACAATAATGAATTCGCTTAACAAAACATTGCACTGCATTTACAAGAGCGTTTTGAGGAATGTTATTAATTCTTATTATTATTAACTCTTCAATATTCTGCGGTCTATTTTGGTAAATTAAATTTTTTACATGACCCCACAAAAAAAAGTCAAGCGGCGTCATGCCGGGAGACCTAGCTGACCATTCAATAGTTCCCCTGCGCCCTATCCATCTGCCAGGAAAGGTTTGATTCAGATATTCCCGTACCTCAATTCCAAAATGAGGGGGTGCCCCATCCTGCTGAAACCATATTTCTTCCGCTGGTAGATTTGGGTCGTTATTGTTCGGAAATAATCGACTAACGTCTGGAACAATTGATTCTTGCAAAAGTGTCAAATATCGAGCAGAGTTCAAATTACCGTGTATAAAATAAGGTCCTATGATATGTCCACCAATAATAGCACACCAAACATTTACTTTTTGCGGTCTTTGGGTGTGAATTTGTTCCATCCAATGTGGGTTTTCGTCTGACCAGTACCTACAGTTGTGTCGGTTGACTTGTCCATTCAAACAAAATGTAGATTCGTCGGAAAACAAAATGTGGTTGGCAAAGTTAAAATTTTGGCGTAACTTCTCCATAATAAGTTCACAGAACTCGATTCTGCGATCAAAATCGTCTTCACTCAGTTCTTGCAATAAATGAATTTTATATGGACGGAACTTTTCCCGCTTCGTAATCTTTTGAATTGAATATCGACTCATATTGTGATTTAAAGCCAATTGCTGTGCCGAAGTTTTCGGATTTTCCACCACATCCAATATTACATTCAAAGAATTTTCTTCATTTGTAACGGTTACTGGCCTTCCAGTTCTAGGTTTATCCTTGATACCGCCAGTTTCGTGAAAACGATGCAAAGTTTTCGAAACTGTGGATTTGGAGATCGATTCCCGCTCAGGATGCAACTCATTGAACATAATCACCACTTGAGCAAAACTTCGTGTTCTATCACCGTACCCTATCATCATTAAAATTTCGATACGTTCGGTTTCACTTAAACTTGCCATTTTGCACAAAAACTGTTGACACTAAATTACTAATGTTTCAAAACTGTTGACACTGAATGAATGTTTGACATTCGTTGTCCTGGAAACATTTTAAAACAAAAGAATAATACTGCGTTTCTTATGGGCATCTTATCTTATCTTGGGATTCCAAACAATGTTAAAAACATCGCAACCGGTTCTTTTCACACTCACAGATTGTTTTCAAGAGATATTCTACTTTTCATTTATTTTTGTTCTTCATCCAATAGATTTTAAAAACAGTAGCGTTTATTTTTATTTATTTTTTTACCCGGAAACGATTGAGTTTATGTACATTATGCTTCTGATAAATGTTGCTCAAAATTAAGAGAAGGATTGAAATATCGAATAATATATAGGGTGTTCCATTTAAAAAAAATTAATATTGGTGTGCCACGCCTGTATGACCAACCCTGTATAAATAAAATTATCACCGCCTAGTAGACATTGAAGAACCCAAAAACTTTTGTATAAAACTTTTTTCGACACCTTGTATATTTTCCCGGATAATCGACCGTTTCCAGACTTATCAGCGACCCTGTATATATATATATATATATATATATATATATATATATATATATATATATATATATATATATATATATATGTATATATATATAGGGTGATTCGTAACGCAATGGACACAGAATGTGTGCGTGTAGTGGACCTCAAATTATGCCAAATTTGTATATAAAATTTTTCTCTGGCGAGATATTAACCTTGGAAGATTCTTTAATATTTACAAGAAACAGCTGTATTGCAGCAATGCCCTGACATAGAAAAAGTCTGGGCGCGGCAAGTGCGTTATGGAAGTGAATGTTCATAAAAATGTTTTTAATTACAAATATAGCGCTCTAATGCGAGCAGGCATCAATTTGGTTACCGGTATAGCCTATATACTAGGAACAATGTACCATATTTTATCAAAATAATTATTTGAAAATGTACAAAACTGTTTCGAAATCAAAATTTGAATGTTTCCGAGAAAATTGGTCTCCTGGCCAATGAACTTTAGGTTAATAGCAAATTGAGTTATTGAAATTTGAAACATTTAATGAATATTCGCTACCAAAACGCCAAAACGCCCTTGCTGCGTCCAGAGTTTTTTCTTACAAACATGCATCATATTTCAATAAAAAATGCTAATAGATATATAGATATATATATATATATATATATATATATATATATATATATATATATATATATATATATATATATATATATATATATATATATATATATATATATATATAAACACGAATCTCCCCATTAGTGAATTTTTTAAAGAAAATTCACTAAAAAAGAAAATTTAAATCACCAACGACTTATGGGCCAGCCTGTAATTGTAGAAATATTTTTTTAAATGTAGCTCAAGACAACCTATAATTAATGTATACAATTTGTTTTGATATCTTGCATAATAACGGATATATTGAGCTTTAAAAATTTTTTACGAAACTTCGACAAAAATGATATACCATTAACCGATAAACTCTATAGCCTACTGCTAAATCATCAGAGAAAAGGTCTATTTGAAATGAATTTTCTGGGAATATTTTAGTATAATGAAGGACAATGACGATTGAAACTAAGACATCAGGCTTCGTAAAACATTCTTCTTGAGACATTTTCATTCCATAGCTCATATTAGTTTCAGGTTCATTGGCCTCAATATCACCAATTTTGACGTTTTAAATCGCGACTTTGACCATTTGAGGAAAACCCGAATTTATTTTTTTTCGGTCCATTATTTTTTTAGTTATAGGTGTGACACACACACACACACACACACACACACACACACACACACACACACACACACACACACACACACACACACACACACACACACACACACACACATATATATATATATATATATATATATATATATATATATATATATATATATATATATATATATATATATATATATATATATATATATATATATATATATATATATATAAACTAAAAAAGTATGGACGGAGCAAGTGCGTTATGGAAGTGAATTTTCATTAAAATCTTTTTAATAGCAAATATATCTCTCTAATGCAAGAAGGGATCGATCTGGTTACCGGTATAACCTATATAGTAGAAACAATGTACTATATTTTATCAAAATAACTTATTGTTTGAAATGTACAAATTTTTCGAAAATAAAATTAAAATGTTTCCGAGAAAACTGGTTTCCGAGCCAACAAACCTTGGGTTAATAACAAATTGAGTTATTGAAATTTTTTTACAAACATGCATCATATTTCGATAAAATGCAAAAATGCAATGATATAAGTGTTCTAAAAAAAGTTGTGGGTATCACCAACGACTTATGGGCCGCCCTGGAATTGTCAAAATAATTTTATAAAATGCAGCTCAAGACACCCTATAATTAACGTATACAACTTTTTCTCGGATCTTGTATAATAACAAATATATTGAGCTTTACCGTAGAAATGAGCCACTCTGTATATACGTAAACAGATAAAAACTAAAAGTAAACCCGGATATGGATTCTAGGGGCCCTAGTTTGCGTTCATTTGAAGAAATCTTTTTAGAATTCAAAAGTCGCGGTCTCAAGCGTTAGAGAAAGTGTCTACTTGAAATGAAATTTCTGGAAATATTTTAGTAAGAACACTCCTTGCGTCTTTTTCTTTACATAATCCGTATTTGTTTCAGATTATTTGCCTAAATGTTGCCAATTTTAGCGTTTCAAATCGCGACTTTGACTTTTTGAGGCAAACCCCTTTTTAAATGCCCATAACTTTTTCGTCTTGAAACATACAGATGTAAATGTTGGTACTTGGTTAACTTGATAATGCAAACACGCGTACCAAATTTGGTTTACCTTACTTTGTTACTTCCGGAGATATAATTTTTTTCCGAAAGGAAATATAATTTTCCGGGAAAACGTGGGCCGATTTACCTGGCTAACGAACTTATCCAAGCCACTTGCAAAAGGAAGGTACTGAGAAAATTTGATCAAAATGGAACCCATTATTTTTTATGTTATTATTATATATACCTATATATATATATATATATATATATATATATATATATATATATATATATATATATATATATATATATATATATATATATATATATATATATATATATAATTGAAACTGACCCTGGATGTGGATTCTAGGGGGCCTAGTTCGCGCTCATTTGAAGCAAATTTTTCAAAATTCAAAAGTCTGAATCTCCTCAATAGTGAATTTTTTTTAAAGAAAATTCACTAAAACTGAATAATAAGTAAAGTGCAGATATTCATAGAAAATTAAGTTATCGCAAAAAAATTACACTTACAACGAAGTAGAGATGCCTACTGCTTGCAGCCGCTACCAATAAGGAATACCACACCCAGCGCCACCATGCCGCATCCTGGAATCACTTGCACTCAAACATGTTAACGTGGGAAGTGATTATTCTATTTAATTAACACTTCACTATATTTTAAATGAAATAAAGAAAATGATGGGCACGCACAACACTCGATACGCCGGTTGTTTCCAAATATGTTGGCACTCATGTTAAACTAAAGTTAGTTAAGCCACAATGATCAACAAACTTTTTGAAAATCAAACAGCCGCGCACCACACGAGGAAAAACACGCCGCGATCCCGACTGGAAGTTGCAGAAATAACAAAATGAAATAATAATTTAGACAATAAATGAATTAAAATGCATTTAAAACAGTCCAAAACTCCCAGAGATGTTTCCACGTCGCACTCCAATGAAAAACTGAACGACAAATGTGTCAATGTGTCATAGGTGACCAGATTGAAAGAAGAATTTAATGTGAAGTTTTTTCTCCACTTGCACAACAATGACAAACTTGATTGTTTATCGGAAGTGGCGTTTTTTGCTCACAACCTTATCGCGTTTCAGCTCTTGTCTGCTATAAATAATGCATTTTAAAAGTTGTTGTAGTGTAAAATTAAATTCTATTTAACGTAGTTTTGATAAAGGGGTATAAAAAACTGAGTTTGTGGCCTAAAAAGTAAAACTGTGATTGTATCTGGGTGAATGTTGTTAGGATGTTTTATTCTATTAATAAATTAACTAATAATATCGTATTAAAATAATTCAATTATGAAAGAGTTTGATGCAAAAACTTTATTCAGCAGATTAAAAGGGTGTCTTTGCTTGTCAAAATAAGGTTAATTAAAACTTTAGGATTACACTGTTTTCTTTATTTTGTTACTAGATACTTGTATGTTTCCAATTTCATGTATGGTTTAACCGAAATGTAGTTGCATTCGTGTGATACCGAATGATAAATGATTCTCTCATGTCGTTAGTTTATACAACAATAAGTTCGTAGTACTTAAAGCAGCTTAACCCGTCTTTGGCCAGTATAACTTAATTTTTATTTAACTATAATAAATGTTCTGTTTTTATTGAACACTAAAATAATATAAAATAAATGTAATATGTTATATAATAGAAATTGCACTTGTAGTTGGCAGGTTTTAAGAGGTACAAATGAAATCAGGCATTATTAATAAAATTAGTTTATTTAAAAATCTCGGGACGCAGCAAGTGCGTTATGGTAGTGAATTTTCATAGAAATGATCTGGCACAAAATATTTTATTATAACTTTTTTTTCTTGTAATATAGAAATCTAAATTTTGGTGTATAGTTTACTTTTTATATCGTAAACCTACCTACCAAATTTGGTTATCATAGATTTTTTATTTTTTAAGATAAATTTTTTTTCCAAATGAAAACTCAAATTTTTTTCAGAAAACCTCGTATGATTTTTCTGATTAACAAACTTGTCAAAGCCATTTACAAAACGAAGGTACATGCCAAATTTTATCAAAATCGGCCCATTATTCTTTGAGATAAAATTTTTTTTCGAATGAAAACTGAAAATTTTCCCGGAAAACCTCGTCCGATTTTCCTGACTAATAAACTTGTCAAAGCCATTTACAAAAGGCAGGTACATGCCAAATTTTATTAAAATCGGCTTATAACTTTTTGAGATAAGAATTTTTTTCGAATGAAAACTCAAAATTTTCCCGGAAAACCTCGTCCGATTTTCCTGACTAACGAACTTATCCAAGCCATTTACAAAAGAAAGGTACATGCCAAATTTTATCAAAATCGGCCCCTATTTTTTGAGTTATCGGTGTGATATATATATATATATATATATATATATATATATATATATATATATATATATATATATATATATATATATATATATATATATAACATATAAAAATTGAAACTGACCCCGGATATGGGTTATAGGGGTCCTAGTTCGCGGTCATTTGCAAAAAATTTTTCAAAATTCAAAAGTCGGGATCTCCCCATTAGTGAATTTTTTCGACGAAAATTCACTAAAATTATTGACTCTATATAATGCAGTGGATAAAATTTAATACATTAGATGAAAGAAAAAAAATGTCTGGACGCAGCAAGTGCGTTATAGTAGTGAATTTTCTAAAAACGTTTTTATAGCAAATATGTCTCTTTTCCTGAAAATATGCATCCAATTTAGTTACCAGCATAACCTATTATTAATATGTTCCAGATATAGAAGCAGAAACAAATACGGCTTATGTAGAAGAAATATCGTAATCAGTGTGTTTTATGAAGTCTTAAGTTCAACTTCGTGCGTTATTGTCCTTCATTTTACTTAAATATTTGCAGAAAGTAAAATTCAAAATAGGCCCTTTCTCTGACACTTTGGCAGTAGCTTCAGTTATAGAGTTTATTCTATATATTAAAACTCTGGACGCAGCAAGTGCGTTATGGTAGTAAATTTTCATTAAAATGTTTTTATTGCAAATATGTGTGTTTTCTTTTTAAGAAAACAGGCATCAATTTTGGTTACCAGTATAACCTATATAGTAAAAACAATTTGCCATGTTTAATAAAAATAACTTTATTGTGTAAAAACGTACAATAATTTCCGAAAGTAAACTTAAAGTGTTCCGGAAAAAATTCGTTTCTTGGTCAACCTTATAGGTTAATAGCAAATTCAGCTATTCGAATATGATGCATTTGATCAAAATTCGCTACCATAACGCACTTGCTGCATCCAGAATTTCTTTTCTTACAAACATGAATTCTATTTCGATGGAAGATGCAAAAATGCAATAACATAAGGCGTGTTTGATTAAAAAAAAAGAAAATTTGTATCACCAACGACTTATGGCCCAGCCTGTGATTGTAGAAATCTTGTATAATAACGGATATATTGAGCTTTATTCATTTTTTACATAAATTCGACAAAAATTATATACCATTAAACGATAAACTCTATAGCTAAGACTACTGCCAAGCATCAGAGAAAGGATCTATTTGAAATGAATTTTCTGGAAACATTTTAGTAAAATGAAGGACAATGACGGTTGAAACTAAGACTTCACGGCTTGTAAAACATTCTTCTTGAGACATTTGATTTCCATAGCCCGTATTAGATTCAAATTATTTGCCTAAATGTTGCCGATTTTTACGTTTTAAATCACAACTTTGACGTTTTGAGGAAAACCCCAATTTTTTTTTAAATGCATATAACTTTTTTGTCTTTTTACCTATATAGCCAAATTTTGGTAGATGACTCCAATAAACATATAAATGCGTACCAAATTTGGTTGCCCTTACTTTGTTAATTCCAGAGATATAAATTTTTTTCGAAAGGAAACACAAAATTTTCCGGGAAAAATTGGGAAGATTTACCTGGCTTACGAACTTATCCAAGCTATTTGCAAAAGAAATTTATTCACCAAATTTAATCAAAATTGGCCCATTATTTTTTGAGTTATCGGTGTGATACATATATATATATATATATATATATATATATATATATATATATATATATATATATATATATATATATATATATAAAAATTGAAACTGACCTCGGATATGTATTCTGGGGGGCCTAATTAGCGCTAATTTGAAGAAATTTTTTCAAAATTCAAAAGTCGGGATCTCCTCATTAGTGAATTTTTTTTAAGAAAATTCACTAATAATTGATTTAATTACTTGTGACACTATAAGAATGAATTGTGCAGCACACTCTACAAAAGAAAATTAAAGCCACAGACAAACAGTGTACTTAACTTTCAGCTTCAGGTTGAAGGGGTCCTCCTTGGCGATGGTGCTGAAGAAGGGTCCTTCCTGATGATGTTGTTATTGAGGGCTCATTCCTGGCGATGTGCCACTTAGGGGGCTCTTCATTTACGATGGTGTTGAAGGTTCCTTCCTAACGGTGGTGTTGAAGGGGGCTCCTCACTTACAGTGTTCTTGGAAGGTCTTCTATTTGTGATGTTCAATTGGGGGCTCCTTACCAGCGGTGATGACGGCCGCCTCCCAACCAACGGTGATGTTTAAGGCCGCTTCCTAACTAACGGTGGGGTTGAAGACTGCTTCCCTACCAACGGTCGCAGCAAGTCCGTTATGGTAGTGAATTTTCATAAACATGTTTTTAATAGCATATGTGTGTGTTTTTTTTTTTTCAGAAAGAAGGCATCAAATTTGATTACCAGTATAACCTATATAGTAGAAACAATGTGCCAAGTTTCATCAAAATAACTTTTATGTTTGAAAACGTACAAAAGTTTCCGAAAGGAAACTTAAAATGTTCCCGAAAAAAACCGTTTCTTGATCTACCTTGTAGGTTAATAGCAAATTGAGCTTTTTAAATATGAAGCATTTAATCAAAATTTGCTACCGTAACGCACTTGCTGCGTCCCGAAATTCTTTTCTTACAAACATGCATTATATTTCGATAGAAAATGCAAAAATGCAATAACATAAGGCATGTTCGACTAAAAAAAAATTGTATCACCAACGATTTATGGGCCACCCTGTGATTGTAGAAATAATGTTTTAAGATGTAGCCCAAGACACCCTACAATTAATGTATACCATTTTTTTCATATCTTGTATAATAACGGATATATTGAACTTTGTAGATTTTTTACGAAAATTCGACAAAAATTTTATACCATTAAACGATAAACTCTATAGATAAGACTACTGCCAAGCATCAGAGAAAGGGTCTATTTGAAATGAATTTTCTGGAAACATTTTAGTAAAAGTCTGGACGCAGCAAGTGCGTTATGGTAGTGAATTTTCATAAAGATATTTTTAATAGCAAATATGTTTTTTAAAGAAAGCAGGCATCAAATTTGGTTACCAGTATAACCTATATAGTAGAAACGATGTGCCATGTTTCATCAAAATTACTTTATTCCGCAAGTAAACTTAAAGTGTTCGCGAAAAAACTGGTTTCTTGGTCAACCTTATAGGTTAGTAGCAAATTGAGCTATTCAAATTTGAAACATTTCATGAAAATTCGCTACCATAACGCACTTGCTGCGTCCCGAATTTCCCGAACAAAGATGTATTATATTTCGATGGAAAATGCAAAAAGGTAATAACATAAGGCGTGTTCGATTTAAAAAAAAAAGAAAATTTGAATCACCAACGACTTATGGGTCACCCTGTAATTGTAGAAATATTTTTTAAGATGTAGCTCAAGACACCCTATTATTAATGTATACAATTTTTTTTTCATATCTTGCATAATAACGGATATATTGAACTTTACAGTTTTTTTTACGAAAATTCGACAAAAATGATATACCATTAACCGATAAACTCTATAGCCAACACTACTGATCAAATTGGTTATCAGTATAACCTATATAGTAAAAACAATGTGCCATGTTTAATCAAATAACTTAATTGTTTAAAAATGTACAAAAATTTCCAAAAGTAAACTTAAAGTGTTCCCGAAAAAACTCGTTTCTTGGTCAACCTTATACGTTAGTAGCAAATTAAGCTATTCAAATTTGAAGCATTTAATCAAAACTCGCTACCATAATGCACTTGCTGCGTCCCGAATTTCTTTTCTTACAAACACGCATTATATTTCGATTGAAAATGCAATAACATAAGGCGTGTTCGACTAAAAAAAAAATTTGTATCACCAACGACTTATGGGCAATCCTGTGATTATAAAAATATTTTGTAAGATGTAGCTCAAGACACCCTTTAATTAATGTATCCAATTTTTTTTCAGATCTTGTATAATAACGGATATATTAGGTTTTATTGATTCTTTACCAAAATTCGACAAAAATTATATACCATTAAACGATAAACTCCATAGCTAAGACTACTGCCAAAGCATCAGAGAAAGGGTATATTTGAAATGAATTTTCTGGAAATCTTTTAGTAAAATGTACGACAATGACGGTTGAAGCTAAGACTTCAGGGTTTGCAAAACATTCTTCTTGAGACATTTTATTTCCATAGCCCGTATTAGATTCAAGTTATTTGCCTAAATGTTGCCATTTTTAACGTTTTAAATCGCGACTTTGACGTTTTGAGGAAAACCCCAATTTATTTTACTTTAAATGCATCTAACCTTTTTGTCTTTTAATTTACAAAGCTAAATTTTGGCAGATAATTTACCTATAATGATAAAAACCTGCGTACCAAATTTGGTTGCCCTGACTTTGTTATCTCCGGAGATAAATTTTTTGTCGAAAGGAAACCAAAAAAAATCGAGGAAAACCTGGGCTGATTTTCCTGACTAATGAACCTATCTAAGCCACTTGCAAAATTGGTCCATTATTTTTTGAGTTATTGGTACGATATATATATATATATATATATATATATATATATATATATATATATATATATATATATATATATATATATATATATATATATACACGGATCTCGTCATTAGTGATTTTTTTAAAGAAAATTCACTAAAAGGGTGACCCACCCCTTTTTGAGTTTATATCTACTTCAAATTTTTGTCAAATAACGATGTTGATAAAAGAAAACCAACTACCAAATTTGATTGTTCTATTTAGGGCACTGCAGCGATACAGCTGTTGCTTAATTATTGAAGAATCTTCCGAGGTCAATATCTCCCCAGCCATGGGCGTCAGAGAGACATTTTATAAAGAAAAAATCGCAATGTTTTGAAGCCCTCTACATGCACACATTCTGTGTCCATTGCGTAGCGAATCACCATGCATATATATATATATATATATATATATATATATATATATATATATATATATATATATATATATATATATATATATATATATATATATATATATAAACATACAAAATCTAAATGAACCTTGCGTTTGGGTTCTAGAGGTCCTAGTTCGCACTGATTTGAAGAAATATTCCAAAAGTCTTACCAACCATACATCTCTTTTGGAAATTTTCTTAATGTAAATTCACTAATAAAGGTAATCGGTTATCCGATTTATACCATTTTTTTGTTAAATTTTTACTCTACAGAATACCCGACAAATTTGGAGAGTACCATATGCAGGATGCACGCTAAAGATAAATTAGACGGTATCTGCTTTATCTAGGTAACGGCAGACCAGAGATTACACTGTCTGTGGAAGCATTTAAGTTTTATTAGAGCACCAGGCAAGACGCTCTTTAATTTTAGTTGTTAATTTGAAATAAAACTCGTAAAGAAACTGCAAGGAGAGGAGTCGATGAAATAATACTCTTATTTAGAACAATAACAATATGATTTTTGATTCGATCCTTCTTAAATGCTTATTATTGTATTTTACACAAATAGTCACTGAAATAATAAAAGTCTGTGTTAACGCCCCAGACGCCAGCCGACGGCAGAGTTAACCAAGAGAAGAAGGGGTACCTCAGGTAGAAGGGACCTCTAGTATGAGAGTCGGCAGAGTTTTCTTTTTAGTGATGGGAAAAACAGTTATTTTCTGTTAACAGTTGAAGCCGTTAACGTTATTTAATAATAACAGCTGAAAATAACGGCTTCAGTTATTTTAAACTGGATAGTCGATCGATATTATCCTACATTCCCAAAGCTGTGAGCGAGAGTGAGCACACTAGTATAAATGCATTGTATTTTTACCCCGTTATTTCACGTAGTGTATAAATCTCAAATTTTGTCGATATGAAAAGGAAACAAAAGGTTAAGAAATTATAATAAGCGTGTCGTAAATCTTTTGCCACTCTAAAGTGAAACTTTTAGAAATCAGAAAGGAGTCTTCTATAAGAATTTACTTAGATGTTTTAGGAATTATAAACTAGTCATTTCTCACAAATTTATTTTATCAGGGTCTTTACGTAAATGTCAATGCCACAGCAAGAATCAATAAATATCATTATTTATCACGCCTTGGGACGTTAGACGTTAGAACTTTTATTGCTACACAGGGAGTGATTCTAAAAACTCCATAACATAACGCAGCTAATAAAATTTCGGTAAAGAAACAGTATAAAAAATTGAGTTTGAGTTTAAAAAAAAATTGGAAGATATATAGTATTAATTGTTTATTTATTATTTTAATATTCGTTGTTTTAAAATTAGTTTCAAGAATTTCAAAGGGCTGTAACTTGGAGGAGAAGGGGTTTTAAGAAAAACTTAATAAAAAGACACCCCTTATTTTTCGCCAAAGAATCACCCTGCAAAATTTTTCGTATCAATTTGGAAGCACCCTGTATATATATATATATATATATATATATATATATATATATATATATATATATATATATATATATATATATATATATATTCATTTAATTTTTTATATTGAAATGTAGGTATATAGATATTAAAAAATGTTGTATCATTATATTTTTTTAATCAATTTGATAACTATTATCAGTAAGTGAGTGGCGAACGTGTCGCCACCTAGTTCGGAACCAAGTACTATGTTGTCACGCCCTCTCCAAATAATACAGAGTATTAAAAATAGAGACGGTATACAACTAACTAACAATTTAAAAAATTGTTAGCCCTGGCCCATTTCTACCCCAATATAGGAACAAAGTATGTAAGACTAGATGCATTCTCGCAACAATTAGAACCGTAGACCGGTTTCGCTCTCATTAGAGCTCCTCAGTACGGCATACTAATTGCAGCAAAAATGCACCAAAAATAACACGGCTATCGTTACTTCACTTAGTGTTTTAAGACTGGCTATACGATAGCCGTGTTATTTTTGGTGCATTTTTGCTGCAATTAGTATGCCGTACTGAGGAGCTCTAATGAGAGCGAAACCGGTCTACGGTTCTAATTGTTGCGAGAATGCATCTAGTCTTACATAACTATTATCAGACAAACGAAAATGACGTGTTAACTGTTTTCTTAGGTAATGTATATAAATTTAAATAAATAAGTACTTTAATTTCACGTAAAATAACCCTATTTTGCGTTGTCTATAGTGAAAGTAATAACACGTTTTTACAGAAATTCATCTTTTTACCCAACATTTTTGATTATTAAATATTTGGCTTTACATACTAGTGGGAAACTCAACTGTTTCAAAAATAACAGCTTCTCAGTTTAACAGAATAACTCTGTGTAGTAGTGTCGATATGCCGTATCCCCATCAACAACCGGTTAAAGTTAAAATTAAAATTAAACCGACCGTTTTATTGTACCGAAGATCGTACGTCCCTAAAGATGTGAGCGAGAGCGAGCATTCCCAATCTCAAGGCTATTCATCCCGTTAAATGGTTAAATAGCAATTGCCGATGCCGATGAAAACCGATGTTTATTCATCGAACCTAGTTGCAGTGGAAGTGGAACTGAAACAGACACGACTCCGAATTCTAGCTTAGTGTAAAAAGCGTTATTTTTTAAGCCGTTAGTTTTATAAGTCGTTAACTGGTGGTTACCGTTACGTCTCGTTAGCCGTTAAAAAATAGCTGACAGTTAAATAACGACCCATCACTAATTTTTTTCTAGTACACATTCAACGATCAGAATCAAAAAGAGCAACACGCCTAGGTGTAGAACAGGTTATATCATAGTATTAAGTGCATCATTTGTAAATTATTAGTTCAATATATTATATCAAACAACAAGAAATACAGTCCACTAATTTCAACGAACCAGCAAGATATTTAAGCGGACATCATTGGTCCGCAACATTTGGTCAATTCGAGCCAGATTATTCAACATAACATTTGATCAATCGAGCCACATCAGTCTGGACGCAGCAAGTGCCTTATGGTAGTGAATTTTCATAGAAATAATCTGGCACCACACGTTTCTTTTAAATTAAATTTGGTTATCAAAGCTTTGTTGTTTTCGGAGATAAAAAAAAATTCGAAAGAAAACACAAAATTTTCCTAGAAAATCTGGTTCGATTTTCCTGGCTAACAAACTTATCCAAGCCACTTACAAATGAAATATATCTGCCAAATTTCATCAAAATCAGCCTAATGGTTTTTTCCAACATATCACCACCATTTCTTCATTTGCAAATTTATGTGCCATTATAAGTACCTATGAAAAGTCTGGGCGCAGGAAGTGCGTTATGGTAGTAAATTTTTATTAAAATGTTTTAAATAGCAAATATATGTTTATTTTTAAGAAAGCAGGCATCAAATTTGGTCACAGTATAACCTATATAATAGAAACAATGTCCCATATTTCATCAAAATAACTTTATTGTTTAAAAATGTACAAAATTTTTCAAAAATAAACTTAAAATGTTCTCGAAAAAACTCGTTTCCTGACCAACGAACCTTATAGGTTAATAGCAAATTGAGCTATTTAATTTTAAAGCATAAGGCACTTGCTGCGTCCCGAATTTCTTTTCTTACAAACATGCATTATAATTTCGTGGTCGAAATTCAATACATTAAGGGTCAGCTTAGGACTGGCACGGACGGGGGGGATCCGATTATCTAGTTAAAACAAAGCATTGTTTAATCTATTTGAACTGAGCAGATTTTCCTGACTAACGAACTTATCTAAGCCACTTAAATAGGGAAGGTACTAACCAAAATCAGCCTCTTATTTTTGGAGTTATCGGTGTGATACATACATACATATATACATATATATATATATATATATATATATATATATATATATATATATATATATATATATATATATATATATATATATATATATATATATATATTATATATATATATGATAAAATATTGTACATTGTTTCTACTATATAGGTTATACTGGTAACAAAATTTTCTGCCTGCTGCGTCCAGACTTTTTTATTCTCTCGTGGTACACTCAGTTATTATTATTATTATTCATCATTGTTCACACTTCCTTTAAAGAAGTGTACATAAAGCATTGACACATCGGTCCAGGACAAGATGGCCAGCTTCAATGTATGTATTAAAAATACTGATGCGTGTCTCCCATTACCCTCCGGAAGAGAGACTGCAAGCATCCAGTACAACCGATTTTTGAATGGGTAGGTATAATTTTCATTCTAGGCCCAGTTGTTCAAGGCTCTTCTTCAGGCTTTTTGGTATTTCGGCTGTGGCGCCGACAACAATGGGGACCACCACAAGCGTATCCATATGCCACATCTGGAGAATCTCATCACACAGTGGTAAATATTTATTAATTTTCTCCGTGTATGTTTTTTGGATGTTACCAGGGAGTGGTATCGCAAAATCCACCAAAAACGTCTTTTTGTCTTTTTTGAACGTCAGAACGAGATCAGGGTTGTTGGTTGAGATTGGTCGATCTGTTTGTATTTTTCTGTTCCAATAAAGACGGATTTCTTCATCTTCACAGATGTTTGGCGGATCATAATGGTAATATGGAACAGTATTTGTAAGGCCCATGTATTTCTCCTGCAGCTTTAGGTGTATGATCCTCCCAACTCTGTTGTGTCGATCTATGTAGGGCCCCGGAGCCAGCACTGAGCAGCCCGCATGGATGTGGTCCACGCTCTCCTCCATCTTGTCACACATGCGACATTTGATGTTTTCTAACCTTTCTCCCAGAACTCGTCTTCTATATGCCCTTGTTGGAATTACCTGGTCTTGTATAGCCGATATGAAGCCTTCGGTTTCAACATTAAGGTTACCCCAGCGTAGATAAGACGCAGACGCTTGTGTGTGCATGGTCTCTCCCTCCATCACAGCCAAGTGTTCCCATGGAGTGGCTTGCTTCTCCACTGTTGCAGCTGTTGTTCGGGGGTCGTGGACTCGGCGAGAGGGCAATAGGTCTTATCGGCTAGTCTTAATGGCGTGGCTCTCCTATCAGCTTTGGCAACAGCTAGATATAGATCGCTGGTTTCTGCCTTTTCATAGAAATAATTTCTTAGGTTCTCCAGTTGCTTATGGTGTCTAACACTCACATCCGGAATTCCCCTGCCTCCGAACTTTCGCGGGAAATGGAATCTTTCAGTAGAGGATCTTGGATGATGAGCCCTGTGGTTTCTACATTCCTTTCTTGTTTTTATGTTCAGCTCATTTAGTTCGGTGTTTGTCTATTTTATGATACCAAAGCTGTAGGTTATGGCAGATGTTGCATAGGTGTTGACTGCTTTTGTCATATTTCTCGCTGACAGTTTAGTACGGAGAATGGAGCGAATTCTTTTAATGTAGACTTATTTAGTTGTTTGCTTTGCTATATGATGGTCGATATCCCTGGCCTGAAAGTACCCCAGATATTTATATTTGTCCTCCTCCTCCATTCCCTCTATGATTCCTTGATTCCTATAGCTTTCATATCCCTGATGTCTTGTCCACTTACCCTTCTCCATGCTGCTAATTTTGCATTTTTCTAATCCAAACTTCATTTGGATGTCACTGCTGAACCGGTCGACGCAGGCAAGGAGATCTTTTAGATGGTTTTTAGTTTGTTAATAGAGCTTTAAATCATCCATGTACCACAGGTGACTGATCTGGCAGTTATTATGTGGCAAGGTATATCCCTTGCTTTGGTTGTTGAGCATCTTTGTTAGTGGTCGAAGTGCTAAACAGAACCCAAGAGGGCTAAGGGAGTCTCCCTGAAATATCCCTCTTCTGATGTTGATGGTTCCTGCATCCAAATGCTCCTTCGGTGAGTTGATGACTACCCGTGTCTTCCACTGTTCCATTGCATGTTGTAGGAATCCACAGATATGTTGGTCCACCTTATAAAGCTCGAGAACCTCCGATAGCCAAGAGTGAGGAATACTGTCGCCTTCTGGTAGTCTATATATGCAGTGTGCAAAGAGCGTTTTGTTCTCTTTGCGTGATCCATTACTATGGCGTCTATGATTAATTGTTCTTTACAACCACTCGATCCTTGTCGGCAGCCTTTTTGTTCCTCATTATTATTATTATTATTATTATTATTATTATTATTATTATTATTATTATTATTATTATTATTATTATTATTATTATTATTATTATTATTATTATTATTATTATTATTATTATTATTATTATTATTATTATTATTATTATTATCATTATTATCAACATCATCATCATCATCATTATTATTATTATTATTATTATTATTATTATTATTGTTGTTGTTGTGGTTGTTGTTGTTGTTCTTGATGAAAAAGAAAGTTCTGGAAACAAACAAACTAACCAGAACATTATCAAAACCTTGTTCTCGAATCTACTAAGCTTGGAAAGGCAAATGTATTTAAAACGAAAACGATATTATCCGTTTATATATTTACGATAAGCCGAAAAACTTGACCGACTTGGCATAACCGTTACTATACTCAAGAAATTTTTATCAGAATGGGGTAACTGACAAAGGTATTTCCTTTATTAGCTTGCTATCAAAATACTTCTCTGCGAGGTAGATAATCCGAGCGGCATTTATAAAAGCAAAACTCGGCTCATTTGAGACTGTTCCCTTAAGTGTAAATTTGATATTTAGAGTTAATACAGCCCGTCGCCTTGTGAAGTTCTTGCATACGTAAGTTGTCTAATGAATTTTCATCCGCTTCATGTTCAGGTAACTTAAAAGGAGCCCCTAATGAAATTAGCCAGAAGTTACTTCATAGATTTTCATATTTGTAACACCAAATTTTAACGCAACGAAGTTGAAAGGCGCGTAGCTGTTTTAAAAGTTTTGACGCAGCAATTGCGTTACGATAGCAAATTTGTGTAATGACTTTTATGTATCTAAAGAATTTCAGATGGAACAAAAACATTGAAAAGGATAATAGAAAAGGTTTAGACACAGCAAGTTCGTTTTGGTGGCGGATTTTCCGAAAAATATTTAGAAGCACGGAAAATAAAAAATAATTTGTTACAAATGTCTTTGAGAAAAGACATTTAAAGACTTTTTTTTTCATTAAAATCGGTGGATTGGCGAAAATTAAAATAACATATATATCTAAATTTTTGTGTATCGTTTACTTTTTATATCATTAACCTACCTACCAAATTTGGTTAGCATAGGTTTTTTTTTTGAGACCTAATTTTATTCGAAAGAAACTCCAAGTTTTCGCGGAATAACTGGTCCATTTTTCCTGGATAACGAACCAATCTATATATATATATATATATATATATATATATATATATATATATATATATATATATATATATATATATATATATATATATATATATATACAGTGTGTCAGTTTGTCCCTGGATCGACGCATAAATAGGTGAAACAGTCTGTAATTTTTTAAGTTGAAACTTCATTTTCTGGGAATAAGCTCAGCTTGAATAAAAAAATAATTTGTGTCATAAGTTTAGTTTCCAAAGATGTAAGAAAGTATGTCAAAAATTTACAAAAAACTAATTTTAGCCATTTTTCATTAAGAAAAATTCGCTAGTAGCGAGGTCACGATGAAAAACTTTTGAAAATTTTCTCAGATAAGCGCAAATTTATCCGAGCGATAACTCAAAAAATACTAAACTGATTTCAATCAAACTTGGCAAAAATCTTTTTTGGGCGAAAACCGAGGTCGAGTCGTTAATCAACCTTTATGCTCAAGTTTTTCCAGTGGAAAATCGGGAAAAACTTTTTGAAAACGCTATATTTTTGTAAGTATCAGAGTAACTGGAATGATACTTTACATGTGGCTAAAAATAGTGCAAATAAACCTATATTGTAAATTTTAATTTGGTACACAATATTTAGAGTGTTTTCCAAATTAAAAATAAAATTCCAAAGACATGCGTTGAAACGACATAGTGGTTAAAGTCCAATGCCTGACAGACAGAGTAGTTAACTGCCACGCGTAGATTAATTCATACAACAGGTATAAACCATACATCAACGATAACCAAACTAAATATATACCAGGCAGAAAACATACTACCCGAACCAGCAATCGTGAAATGGCGGCCGCAATTCTGGAAAATGACAGACGACATGAAATTAAAAATTTGCCAATTGATTGTTATTTAACTGGGGGATACCATCAATTATTAAAATACACTATATTTGTAGCTTTATTAACGGCCCCAAACACAGTTTTAGCGCACCATAGATATATTATGCTGTCGCATAATATAGCAGAAATTTAAACAAATTCAAGTCAAGTCTCTATAAAAATGATTCTAAAATAGTTTATTTTATCTTTAAACTTTAACATAAGACGTCATATAAGACCGAGACAGTCGTGGGATGTGTTTCAGTGGTAATTCTACTAATTCTGTAATTAATTATTTCTGTATACTTTAAATATAATATCCCGGGCATGAAGCCGATCTAAAGTATTACGCAAATAAAACGTTAGTTGGCGTGTGTCTAGATGGCGCAGGGGTCATCGCGCTTGCCTCCTAAGCAAAAGGCTACGCGATTGAATCCAGCTAGATGAATGTGTGTTTTTTTATGTTTTATTTTGACATTTGGAGACACAATAGTGTACAGATTTCATACGTTTTGAACAAGATCTCATTTTTGTTTAAATCGCCTAAATAAGTTTGTCACCTTTGAGTCTGAAATTATAATTTTGTTATTGTTGATATTGAAGAAAAAAAAACGGTTTGATTAGGTTGACTAAAACGAAATCCCACTGGCAATTAATAAGGAAAAATAACTGCTACGTTTATAATTTGGCAGATACTTTACTTTTCTAAATATGGATTAATTTTCCTTCTGGAAATCTTCTGTATAACTATAATGAAATTTGTAATACAATTTTCGTTTAAAGAGACTTACGCTTTCTACATATATAGCACAATTTCGTTCCTTAGCTTCATGGAAAATTGAGTTTTGAGCATTTTTCTCAAAAGGAATTAGAACGCAAGATTTTTTTGATAATGGAGAGATATGGATGGTAACACTTTCGAAAGAATTTTTCAAATGTACGCGTACTAGGGCCTCTAAAATCGATCTTCAAAGTCTGTGTAAGTTTAAAGTATTAACTTTACTAATATACCGTATAATAATAGTGTACAATTCTTATGAAAATTCGCTACGATAACGCACTTGCTGCGTCCCGATTTTTTTTTACACTGGGAAAGTGTCTTGTCTCTAGGAGATACGAAGAAATGTTATTAAGAAAAGATGATCGGAAATAAAAACTGAGTAGGAATACAAAATGTTAAAATCCTAAGCCTGCCTTGATATTTCGCATAATTTTAATTCCACGCATCCTCCTTATTGAAGATATTAAAAAAGTGAATTAATTTTACTTTAAACAAAAATAGATATACCAAAGAATTAGGGTATATTAAGAACGTCGCCGAATATAACGTGCTTACCTAGTGGAGAAAGTAATTAACAAACAGAAAATAAAGAAAATGTTAGCGGAGTCAACTACGTTTAGAAGAAAGAAAGCCGAAAAAACCTTTGTTTGCTTACCATTTGAACCTCGAATCACGAGGGGTCTAGTTAGCCTTTTTTAACAGCCAACTTGCAATTAACGTTTTCGACAAAAAATACTTTAAAAAATCTGCTGGGTAACCCAAAGGACAAGGATAGTACGGCCAAAATGTCGGGAATTTATGAGATAAGTTATAAATAAGTAAAGACTGTAATCTTAAACACGTCGGAGAAACGATAACATCTATTGCAATTAGATTCAAAGAACACTTAGCATAATTAAAATGCGGTACTATATATAGATCTTCCGTCGCCCGACATATTTGGGATAATAATCACCACGTTAATGAGGAGAATCTGAAATAAATAAAATATGTTAGACAACCGGGACAGCTGAATGCCTTCGAGAGTATATATATATATATATATATATATATATATATATATATATATATATATATATATATATATATATATATATATATTGGTAAATAAAGTAGTAATAAGAAATGTATGAACCTTGCTCCGCCACCCATGAGCAGTCACCTGGTAGATAACTTTATAAAATAAATACCTGCAGAAGCACGTTCGAGAGATAATAAAGGAATACAGATATTTCCGACAAACGAAAATATGTTAATTTAGGTGTCGTTGAACCTTCCCAAATCGCTAGTGACCGACTATCTACCGAATAATATTAATAGAGTTGTGAATGTAAGATATTTTGAATTATTCATCCTTTGATGATGCTAACTTGGTTAGTGAAACGATCGTCAAGTCTTTTAAAATGTGTTGTGGTGATTTGAGTTCTTCAAGTGTGCTTATTGTATACCTTAGTTGAGAGTGCTGTCCGCGATTGATTGTCAACTAATATATAAATATTATTTCTAGTTTCTTTTCACTAACTTTATTCACCCTTCTAGAGCAAGACTATCGTCAGGTCTAAAAACAGTGGTATGGTCAATTGGGTTCTCCAAAGTGGACTTAACACTATTGAACTAATCAATTATGAAGGGATTTTATTAACTAATATTTCATTAGTGAATTATTAATAGTGAAAGTTCTATAATACATGTAACGCATTGGGACATGTATAAATTTAATAGCAGAATATCAGAAACTGTAATGTATGTAGAGCTAAACATCCAAGGAAATAAATAGAAGTTTCATAATGTAACTAATGTTCTTCGGTCGCGCTTGGTGGATTCAACAGTGAAAAGCAATTTTGTCCGCTCTGTTACTTTCTGCTCTGTTGTACGAAGCTACCCTAAATGGCAATTAAACACTTGGTTATGGTGTTTCGCTATTTTAGTTGTTTAGTGGATGTGTTTTGTGCATTTGTCACAACACACTTGATGGCATGGAAAGATTGGCCAGTCGCAATATTATGATCTATTGTTTACACTTTAGTAACAGGTTTTGTGCCGAAGTGGAAAACTTTTGGTTTTAGTTTTGATATAGCGGTCTGTGTCTGTCCTGTGAAAAGTTTGAGATATAGTTTACATAAACTCCGGACGCAGAAAGTGCGTTGTGTGAGTGAATTTACGCACAAATATATCAAGCATTAATATCGCGATTTGTCGCTAACCTAGAAACTTCAATTTTGGTGCAAATCAAGTTCCCCATAAAAGGAGTATGTGTATTAAGTATCATAAAAATTTCTTTGTTACGTTCGTAAATACAAAAATATTAAAATCAAATTATAAATATTGTTGGAGAAACATAATTGGTACGCCCCTGTCTCTTTTACTTTCATTCGGTTGCACTATCCAAGTTTCTACCTGGAATAGTTATCTCTGGATTTCACAATCCTTTTCAATTTGCTGGTAATCTCTATCCTCTAGCCGTCTGTATTGCATTATGTTTACGCGTGAATAATGTCATACAAAGAATACTTATATACCGTTAGGTCCTTTCCTGTAAATAGCTTTAGCCGTCTTTGACGTGTTCTTAAAATGTACCCAGTGGATTTCTTCACTAGGAATAATATTTCTAACTAGTTGGTCATCCTGCATTGCCGACATTATGTCAACTACGTCAACTAGCGTTACGCCTAAGCTCGATAAAAGCAAGCCCTTCGCAAAGCACAAAGCAGTTCGACTACGAATCTCATCTTCTAAGCTTATTGGGACTTCTAAGGTCCCAATCTTCTACTTAAACACCGCTCGTGTGATTAAGCCAGTTTAGTTCAAGTTCCAATCTTCCTACAGAAATTCCGTTCATACAGTGATACCGTGAAAAGTCAGTGTTTTCTTCTAAATTATAAAGTATACGTAATCAACTTCCACTATACGTACAGTTAAATAAATGCAATAACAAGTAGCTAATAAGATTGTGAAATCTCCTGAGTAACCCATTAAATCAAGTGTAAAACCGCAAATTGTAAATAAATGTTAGTTCAAAGTGTACATAGTAACAATAAATACATATATAAATATAAAAAGTGTATTATTGAAATCTTCTGGAATCCAGTGCACCTAGAGTTATAAATACAGTCCACATACAGTCCACATCTTCAACATATTCTTCTTCCAACGCTAATTAGCAAAGCCGACTAGTTAGCGAGGGTGGGATCAATCCACCTGCAAAACATTGGGGAAAGAAAACAATCTCTTTCTCCCCCAAATATAAACATTTCGATACAGAATAATATAAACTATATTTTGACCTCTATACAGGGTGCCCTATAATTAATTGGACGTTAGCTAAGTGATGATACAGTAAACTAGATAGGAGAGAGAGTCAATAAGTCCGTGACTTTTTGAATGAAATACAAGTTTTTTGACAAAAAAGTCATTTTATTTCTCAACATAGTCTCCTTTGAGCTCTATACACTTCGTCCAACGTTTCTCCAAATCTTTTATCCCTTCCAAAAAATAAGATTTGTCGAAGTCCTCAAAATAGGTATTTGTTTGTGAGATGATATCATCATGGGAGTCAAATCTCTTTCCGCCGAGCCATTTCATTAAGTTTGGAAACAAGAAATTATCACTCGGGGCTAAATCCGGAGAATAGGGAGGATGAGGGAGCAATTCATAGCCCAATTTATGCAATTTCGCCATAGAGACTACACATGTGTGCACTCTTGCATTGTCTTGGTGGAAAAGAACTTTTTTCTTGTCCAAATGCTGTCATTTTTTCTTCAAATTATCATTGAATCGGTCCAATAAGTTGGTATTATATTCGCCATTGATTGTTCTTCCCTTTTGAAGGTAATCAATGTGGTTTATACCACGTGCATCCCAAAAAACGGTCGCCATGACTTTATTGGCTGACAAACCCACATTGGCCTTCTTCGGCGTCGATTCGCACGGCGAAACCCACTGTTTTGAGTGCTGCTTGGTCTCTGGTGTGTTGTGGTGAATCCATGTTTCGTCCACGGTTACGAAACGGCGCAAAAACTCGTCCCTATTGCGGTTGAACAACGCCAAACACTCCTTCGAAGTTGTCACACGAATGCGTTTGTTGTCGATTGTGAGCAAACGCGGCACCCATCTTGCGGATAGCTTTCTCATACCCAAGTGATCATGGAAAATCGAAACCACTGAGCCATGTGATATGTGTATGGCTTTCACAATCTCCCGCACTTTCACTCTCCGATCGGCCAACACCATATCGTGAATTTTTTAAATTGTTTTGGGGTGTAGCGACCTCAACTGGACGTCCAGTCGAAATTCAGTAACCCACTTGTTTACCATGCAAATTGGTTGTGCAGAATCCCCATAGTGTTTATCAAGCTTAGCCTTGGTTTGAGTGATGTTTTTTTCCGCAATAAATAATGTTCGATGAGCACACGAAATTAACTTTTTTTCATTTTCGTTATAACTCAAGAGGTTGTCTGCTTTCAATGACTATCAAACACAAACTAAATGACGCAGCTTGCTCAAAATTTGACATGAGTCAACTGACAGATGCTTGTTGACAGGAGCAGTGTTGCCCTTCCTGTGAAGAGGCAGGAAATTCAAAAAGTCACGGACTTATTGACCCGCCTTTGTATATCAAGCAAGTGCCCTTAAAAATTCCATATACGAAAAGTTTGGCCTGAGCAAGTGCGTTACGGAAGTGAATTTTTATAAAAATATTTTTAATAGTAAATATATGTCTCTCTAATACAAATAGGCATCAATCTCGTTACCGGTATAACCTATATAGTAGAAACAATGTACCATGTTTTATCAAAATTAGTTATTGTTTGAAAATGTACAAATATTTTCCGAAAATAAACTTAAAATGTTTCCGAGAAAACCAGTTTCCTAGCCGACGCACCTTAGGTTAATAGCAAATTGAGTTATTGAATGTTGAAGCATTTAATGAAAATTCGCTACCAAAACGCACTTACTGCGTTGTGGTGTAAAGTTAGTTCGCCTCCACGTGGTGCACCCTGGATAGCGTCTAATATTAGACGTGAACTAAATGAACTAACCAGACCGTAACCCTCCTAGTCATGTCTTAGGAGGGCCGGGAATGCTTGCCTTAATCGGCCGGCATTGCGAGGAGAGTCCTCTATAAAAAACCCACATCGCAAGGTCGTTGGAGGGTTGGTGCCGAAGCGATGATGCTTCTGGCCGTTGTGGCCGGGCATTGGCAGGATGGTAATCCTGTCTCTAGCGTTACCCTCCCCAGGGAAACCGGGCGACCTCCCTGTGAACATGCCTCTCCATGGGATGCGGGGCTCTTCCATGGAGGCTGATTTTCCCTTGCTGCTCGTGGGAACAACATAGACACGACATATACAAACCCAAACGAGATGGGTAAAGCTCTCGATCTCCAGGAAACTGGAGAACCCATGGAGGTAGAGAAGGGGGAAGTCCCCTCTCTTACCGATAAACCAATGGAGGGGGGGGGGGCAAGGACAATCCTGTCCCCATCATCTGCATCTCCGTCCTCCGATGAGGAGCGGGAGCTGTTAAAGTCTCCCGTGGGACCCAAGGAGGGACGGGGTAAAAGACAACGGCTGCCTGGATCCGCAAGGAGACAGCTCAGACGACTACTCAAGGCGGGGGCGCCATATTCAACCGCCTTGAGTCAGGCACTCACGGAGTCCCGCCGATCTCGGGTGGGGGCTGGGGGCCCAGATGGGACGGTTAAACGTCTCGGTGAGCCT
Organism: Tillus elongatus; assembly: GCA_964006375.1. Lineage (NCBI taxonomy): Eukaryota > Metazoa > Arthropoda > Insecta > Coleoptera > Cleridae > Tillus > Tillus elongatus. The sequence continues at coordinate 54,931,886 of OZ023262.1, forward strand.
GGGGCCTCCACGGATGGGGCCGGCAGCGGGAAGCGACTCCGGTCGGACGGCAGCACACCTCAGCAGAGGGCTAAAAAGCCCCGTGAGGGTGCTGGCAGGAAAACATTCAGTGAGGTGACTGGAGGGGTGAGAGTGGGCATTATCCACTCTGAATATCCCTCCTCATCACTGAAGAACGAACAACTGCTGCTACTGCAGGAGGCCATACTGAAGGCTGTGCAGAGCAGTTCAGAGGAAGAACCCAATATAAGGTTCCGGGGCTGCGCAAATCGACCCGGATGGCTACTTATAAATTGCGAGGACGAGACCAGCTCGCACTGGCTGGAGCGAATAGTTGGGGGGCTCCAGCCGTGGGAGGGGGCTCGTCTTAAGCTGGTGAGAGGACAGGACCTCCCCAGGCCTCATGTCTGTGTGGCATATCTTCCGGACGGGGTGGAAACACTGACGCCCGAGGATGTGCTCGCCAGACTGAGGCGAATGAATGGTGGGCTGAACACTCGGGAGTGGACCGTACTACACCGAGTAGCGACGGGACCATCAGGACAGACATGGACATTTTCGGTCGACGATATGTCCATGAATACGCTGGAGGGAATTGGCTTCAGACCATTCTTTGGCTTCGGGCGGGTCTTGTTCCGGCCGAGGGTTAGGGGGTCTGCGACTGAGCCTAAACCCACAGCTTCTGCTACCAGCGTCGCCTGTAAACCGGCGACAGGTGCGGGCCCTTCCGGGAGTGGTGGGGGATCAATCCCCCCGTCAGTACCCTCGAGTAGTGGCACCGTGGTGGGTGGTAGCTCCACCAAAAAAACTGACCCCAAGAGAGGAGGTGGCAGGACTCAACCTTCCACTGGAACCTCCAGGGGAATACAACAGGGGAAAGGAAAGTCCACCCCTGGGATACCTACCAAAGGTAGACCCTCCTCTAGGAAGCTTGGTTATCGAGCTTCTAAAAAGGAGGAGGAACCAGCACCTTAAATCCTTTTCCCTTCGAGCTCCTTAACCTTCATCCTTATCCTTCACGAACACCTATCCCTTTCCCCATGCCCACTAATATAAGGTGCATGCAAGCAAATCTGCATCATGCTAAGGCTGCGACATACCTCCTTAGCATGAAATTAAAGGAAGAGCAAATAGATATTGCACTTCTCCAAGAGCCCTGGACCGCCAACTCGGAACGAACTAAAGGGCTGGGTAACACTTCTGGTAAGATAGTAGAGGTGGGCACTGGCACTAACCCCAGAGCCTGTATCTGGATCAGAAACAACTTGCAGTATTTTACACTTTCAGAATACTGCACCAAGGACATGGCATCCATCCATCTCGTGATCACATCCGGGGGGACCAGGCTGGAAGTAGTGGCCTGCTCGGCCTATTTCCCTGGAGACAGAGATGCAGAACAACCACCTCCAGCAGAGGTGCGGAAATTGATCGCCTACTGCAAGAGGAACAACTATCACCTCGTTATGGGGTGTGATGCGAACTCCCATCACCTGGCTTGGGGGAGCACGGACACTAACAGGCGAGGTGAGTCACTATTTGAATACTTATTAGGGGAGGAGCTAGTGGTAAACAACATAGGCTCGGAACCCACCTTTCTTACAGCTAATCGGAGAGAGGTTTTAGATCTTACGATCAGTTCAAGACTTTTGAGCTCAAAAATCCTCAAATGGAGGGTGTCGTCTGAGCCCTCTTGTTCAGACCATGCCCATATCCTATTTGAGATTGAAACAGGCCCTAGACCTGTGGTGGAGTTTCGGGACCCAAGGAGGACGGATTGGGAGGGGTACAAGCAGTCCCTCGCCGCCGGACTTGGGTCCACTATCCCCACAGTGAGGGATCGTGATGAGATAGAGATTGCGGCTGAACAGATTAGAGAAGCTGTGGTCTCTGCCTATCACGAAAACTGTCCACTGAGGTCAAAGAGAGACAGTCGAGGGTCTACTTGGTGGAATAATAACCTCGAAAAACTACGTAGAGAAGTTAGACGTCTCTTCAATCGTGCTAAGATTACAGGCAACTGGGAACAATATAAAACTGCTCTAACACAGTATAACAAGGAGATTAGGAACGCAAAGAGGGAGTCCTGGAGGAGGTTCTGCGGGGACATTGATAGTGTGCCCAGCGGCGCCAGAATCCACAGGATTCTCTCACGCGACCGTGTACAGGAACTGGGATCGATAAAACGACCAGATGGTTCCTTTACTGAATCTCGGAAAGAAACGTTAGAGCTCTTAGCACACACACACACTTCCCAGATTGTCTGATCCTGAGCAACGGTGAGGTCCTACCATCTGAGGGACGATCTAAACGTCCCCAAAGGGAGGACTGGCTAGTTGCTCGGAGAATAGTTACAGCCTCGGCAGTGGAGTGTGCTGTGAATCACTTCCAGCCATTCAAGTCGCCAGGGGAGGATGGCGTGGTACCGGTCCTACTACAAAAGGGACTGGAAATTCTCCTACCCTACCTTATCAGGCTGTTCAGAGCGAGTCTGGCCTGGAACTATATTCCTTCCAGCTGGACGGTGGTTAGGGGGGTTTACATTCCCAAATTGGGACGTAATGACCTCCTACCCACTTCACTGAGACCTCTCAGTATCACATCATTCCTCTTGAAGGGATTGGAAAAAATACTGGACGGACACATTAGGGGGAACATCTTACCCAAGAACCCCCTAAATACCCACCAGTATGCCTATCAAACTGGCAAATCAACTGAGTTAGCGCTCAATAACCTCGTCGAGAAGATCACACACTCTCTGGAAAATGGAGAGGTTGCGGTGGCGGCATTTCTCGACATAGAAGGAGCATTTAATAATGCATTACCGATCTCCCTCTACGAGGCCACTATCGCTAGGGGGGTGGAACCTACCATCTGTGGCTGGATTGGAAGCATGCTGCACAATCGGACCATTATTACCTCATTACGGGGAGAGGTGGTTAGCGTTAGGGCTGCGAGAGGGTGTCCTCAGGGGGGCGTTCTATCCCCCCTGCTGTGGTCCCTCTTTGTGGACGACCTGCTGGATATCCTCGAACTCTGGGAGGTTGAGGTCCAGGCGTATGCGGATGATCTCGTCATAATGGTTAGAGGCAAGTCTGAGGAGGAACTGTCTAGTACTCTTCAAGAAGCACTAAATGTAGTCAATGATTGGTGCCGAAGGCAACAGATGTCTGTGAACCCTCGTAAAACGATCATTGTCCCGTTCACCAGAAGAAGAAGGTTGGACAAATTAAAACCACCTAATCTTATGGGGGAAAACATACCATTCTCGGACCAAGCAAAATATCTGGGAGTTATCCTAGATAAGAAGCTCAACTGGGACAGACAGTTAGAAAATGTTATCCGCAGGGCTAAGATGTCCCTGTGGACCTGCCGGAGAATCTGTGGGAACAACTGGGGAACAAACCCCCAACAGATGTACTGGCTCTATGTAGTGGTTATCAGACCTATGATAACATATGGAGCCATAGTTTGGTGGCCTAAGGTACTTCGCGGTACCGCGAGGGCCAAACTGGCTCATCTACAGAGACAAGCATGCCTGATGATAACGGGAGCGATAAGCACCGCACCATCAGTCGCTCTGGAGGTCCTCCTCAATATTCCCCCACTTCACATATGGTTGGAGAGGGTGACGAGGTGGACAACGTACAGACTAATACAAACGGCAGATAACATGCCGAGGGAAGTCAATCTGAGAGGGTCCGGACTCCTTGATGACAGTGATTGTCACAGGATACTGGGAATGGTCTCAGACTTGATGCCTACAAAAATCAGCAGAGATCTGTCTTTCAAGACCGTCCTCCCGGAAAGGGAGGACTGGGACCGGAACCAATCGACCCTGTTGAGAGCGGACCTCTGCTGGTACTCGGACGGCTCCAAAACCAATATGGGAGTAGGAGCCGGCGCCTATGGGGGCAGCACCGATGCTAGACTATCAACTAGTCTCGGCAAGTACGCAACCATACACCAGGCAGAAGTTTATTCCATCGAGATGTGTGCAAGGGAAAGTTTAAAGGACCTATGCACAAACAAATCGATAAAGATATATGCAGATAGCCAAGCTGCAATAAAGGCTCTTGGTTCCTACCGGTGCAATTCAAAGACGGTATGGAGTTGTAAATCTGCCCTTAACGAATTGGGCAGCTGTAATGAGGTGTCGCTGGTCTGGATACCGGGTCACTCGGATCATGATGGCAACGTTGCGGCAGACGCGCTTGCCAGGAGTGGTGCCGAGTGCGGCTTTATCGGACCAGAACCGGTGCTGGGAATAACATCTTGCACAGCAAAACGCACCTTAAAAACCTGGACAGATAGAAAGACAATTCAATATTGGCAAAATCTTCCAGGATTAGCTCACTCCAAGGCCTTCATAAATGGCCTGTCTGAGTCAAGGGCTAAGAAACTACTAGAGCTGAACAGACAACAACTGAGAACTCTAGTAGGCCTAGCTTGCCGCTTGCGGCATCACATGCACCGTATTGGAATCGGTCAGGAGACCGAGTGCCGACTGTGTATGGAGGATGACGAAACAGCAGAGCACGTGCTGTGTTCCTGTCCGGCAGCGGATAGGACTAGACACCTGCTCTTTGGCAAGGTAAAGCTTGCTCCAGAGGATCTGGATCGACTTTCGCCCACAAAGGTTATCGACCTCTGCAGGAGGCTGGATTTGTTGGGCGAAATATAAACATTAGGCGTGAGCCACAATAGACCGTTGGTCGCGGTGGAAGGTCCGGTATGGACCACTCACAAACAACCTAACCTACTGCGTCTAGATTTTTTTCTTATAAACATGTATCATATTTTGATATAAAATGCAAAAATGTAATAATATAAGGGTGTTCTAAAAAACAATTGCAGGGGTCAACAACGACTTATGGACCAGCTGTGATTGTCAAAATATTTTTATAAGATGTAGCTTAAACTATAATTAACATGGTAACATTTTTTTCTCGTATCTTGTATAATAACAATTGTGTGTGTGTTTTGTTTCTTTAACGTCGGCCTATTTCCGCGACTATGGCCAATCACCTACGCCAGGGAGCAGTTTCACCTTACTATCCTGGAAATTTTGCCGAACCCCTGCCTTTCTGTAAGGAAGGTAGAGATCTTTAACGTGCCCAAGATCGCATGGACACGGAACCGACGGCTTTACGCCCCCTACGAAGGGCGGAACGTGCAGACATTCAACTTGCTCAAATACAATGTCGGAACCTCGGTTGATGTTAATTTTACAGATTGTACTGAAAAAGTGAAAGGAGTACCCTGGGATCGAACCCAGTACCCTTTGGTTCAGAGGCACACGTTCTTACCCCTGAACCACCGAGGTTCTTTATAATAACAATTATATTGAGCTTTACCGTAGAAATGCGTCACCTTGTACATATGCAAACAAATAAAAAGTGAAAGTAAACCCAAATATGGATTCTAGGAGGCCTAGTTTGCGCTCACTTGAGGAAATCTTTTTAAAATTCAATATTCTCGGGCTCCCCAATGACGAATTTTTCTACGAGAATTAGCTAAAAATTATAGACCGTTAAACCATAAACTTAACTAAACCTACAGTCAAAGCATGAACTTAACCAAACCTACAGCTAAAGCATCAAAGAAATGGTCTATTTGAAATGAATTTTCTGTAAATATTTTAGTAAAATAAAGGACAATGCCGGCTGAAGCTGTGTGTTTTGTTTCTTTAACGTCGGCGTATTTCCGCGACTATGGCCACTCACCGACGCCAGGGAGCAGGTTCACCTCACTATCCTGGAAATTTTGCCAACCCCCTGCCTTTCTGTAAGGAATGTAAGGATCTTTAACGTGCCCAACATCGCATGGACACGGGACCGACGGCTTTTTCGCCCTATCCGAAGGCGGAACGTGCAGACATTCAACTTGCTCAAATACAATGCCAGAACCTCAGTTGATGTTAATTTTACAGTTTGTACTGAAAAGAAAGGAGTACCCTGGGATCGAACCCAGTACCCTTCGGTTCAGGCTGAATCTGAAACTTCAGCGTTTGCAGAACACTCCTCTTATGATTCTTTACATAATCCGTATTTGTTTCAGATTCATTGTCTATATATTGCGAATTTTGACGTTTCAAATCGCGACTTTGACGTTTTGAGGAAAACCCCCAATTCTTTGTCTTTAAATGCCTATAACTTTTTTAACTTACATACCCAGATTCTGGTACATACGTCACTGTTTATAATACAAACAAGCGTACAAAATTTGGTTGTTTTTACTTTGTTATCTCCGGAGACATGCATTTTTCCGAAAGAAAACACCAAATTTTCCGGAAAAACCTGGGCCGATTTTCCTGGCTAACAAACTTATCCAAGCCACTTATAAAAGGAAGGTACTCACCAAATTTTATCACAATCGGCACATTCTTTTTTGAGTTATCGGTGTTTTATATATATATATATATATATATATATATATATATATATATATATATATATATATATATATATATATATATATATATATATATATATATATATATATATATATATATATATATATATATATATATATATAAACATATAAAAATTGAAACTGACCCCATATATGAGTTTTAGGGGTCCTAGTTTGCGCTCATTTGAATTATTTTTTCAATATTGAAAAGTCGGGATCTCTCTATTAGTGTTTTTTTTTTTAAGAAAATTCCCTAAAATGGCGGTTGGTAAACGAAATATAGTATGCTATGGGCCCAAGTTGGTGAATAAAGTACCAGGACGAATAAGAAAATATGAAAAACATAAATATAATAGAGGAATAGAGGGCCTAGTTAGTGCTCATTTAAAGAAATTTTCTCAAAATTAAAAAGTCGCAATCTCCCCATTAGTAAATTTTTTGTATGAAAATTCACTAAAAATCACAACAAGAAAACAAATTTACATATGGTAAAAGTGCGTGTTTTATCTGTTGATTTATAAAATGATTTTTAAAAAAGAACTTACCTAATGGTGCTTGAAAATTGCTATTTAATACCGTGATTCTCAACACTATAAACGAATGATACGCATAACATCATTACAATACAGGAAAATTACTTGATCAATATCTTATTGCACAAATTGTGCGAAAGCTTTAAATCTTTTCACTTATCTAAACCACCGATTCTGAACTGTCAGAAGATTAATGGAAAACACCGGTAATTCGGAATTATAAACATAAGACGTTGCACAAGTGACGTATTGTTAGAAGTGGTCAAGTGGAAGTCAGGGCATCCATGCGTTTATAATCGTATTCTTGCATACCTGCCTATCATACCTACTTGCATACTATAATAATTAGGAGAGACCCAACAAACGCATTTCAGACAAAATTAAAAAATGAACTTAAAAATGTGTCTCTGTTTAGTCAACAAGAAAAGAAATATATTTTATATAAAAGCCCACACCACCAAAAATGTATAGCCATCTGAAAATTCATAAGCCAAATATACCGGTGAGGCCAGTAGTTAGTTATGTTAATACACCTAATCATAAGATAGCGAGCAAACTGGTTTCAATTATTAGAGAATACAAGTTAGAAAATAATTCATTTAACTTTTTACTATATAGGAAACCAACTTACACTGACACAACCATACCATACGATTCATGTCACCCTTTTTCACAAAAACTGCCAGCCTACCATTCTATGGTACATCGTGCATTGTCAATACCTATGTCACAAAACAATTTTGAAAAAGAAATTTCAATAATTAAGCAAACAGCATTTAATAATGGCTACTCTGTTAAAATAATACATAAAATGATCGAGAGAAAAGAATACAAATTAGCGATTAATTTAATTTATCCAAATATTAGAGACAAAGAAGACAACAGATACGTTTCGATAACTTATTTTGGAACCATTTCAAAAAACATTTCAAAAATTTTAAATACCTGTACAAATATAAAAGGTAGCTTTTAAATATTACAACACGATGTGTGATTTACTATTTAACGCTAAAGAAAAATTTTGTTTCCTGACAAAAGCTGGAGTTTATAAATTAGCTTGTACACATTGTAACGCAATCTACATAGACAATAGCTACCTTGTTTTAAACGAGCAAACTGATTTAATGAACTCCCCTTTCTTGGATATTCTTCTTTCTAATTAAATAAGTCAAAGAAAATAAACTGAACTATTCTTTCAATAATTCTTTGTAATAAGATAATGAGTTGATGTATGTCGATACTTTCGTTGTATAGAGACTGCTTTTATAATGTTATTGTTTAGTTATTTTATTGTTGTAACTTATATCATAGTTATTATAGGCTAGTTTTATTTTTATGTTAAATATTGACATACATCACGTAGACATTTTGAAAGCCTCATCTGTCATCTGTGTTTCATTTTTTATTTTCATTTTGATAAAATTTTTTGATCAAAACATAGTAACAGATCTTTATTTGTAGTTGTCATGATGTCGTACTAATTCAATTTTAATCTATCTGAGAATGCTGTCAAGCAGCGAAACTATAGTCACAGAAACGTTGAAGAACATCCTAGAACTTCCAGAATTCGTAAGCGCAACTTGCTCCAGTTAGCTTACGCGCTGGCTACGTCCTTCACCAACAAAAACCAACAGTGAAGCCAGAGAAGTAGTCTCCAAGTCTGTATGTATAATAATTATGTTGCTTTACAATAAAAACCAAACATCTTAAGAGTCCTGACCCACAAAGTGCATTATTCTAGCATATTTCCATGAGAATTTGCAAACATCTTAAATTTTGGATGCTGTTCGATCATTTGTAGCTCAAAAACAAATTCACCGAATCTGCTCTAATTTTGACAGGTTGACAGATGTTTCTTGGGGCTTTTGATTAGTAGACAAAAACAAAATTTCCACTTTATACCCCGAGATCTTTTTGAGATTTTGTTGATATCGCGTTCCACCACGTTGCTCTCATCAATTTTGTTTTTGAGGTCAAGTGTGACTCTTAACCATATTGTTATTTGCAAAACGCACAATCCAATAGTCAAATAGTTTGGTTGTGTGAATTTGAGTGCGTATTATTCGTCCGACAGCTCCTAAATGTATGCAACCCCTGCTTACACCAATTCATTTAGGCGTATGTACAATAATATACTGGCCGACGATATTTCATCCCGGAAGTGTTTAAATTTATGCAATAGGCAATTGGCTTAACACTTTTGCGTATTGATATAGTATACTTATGATTAAGTTACAAGACCCATTGTTTTGGATTTATAAGACCATTTTAAAGCAAACCAAACTCGCCAAACTTACAGATTTTTTCTGATATTTGAAGAAAAAAAAGGCACCTAATAACAAAAAAGTGTTGACGCAGCAAGTGCGTAAATAAATTTGTCGTATTAAAAAATAATGTAAAGAAAATAGAAAGTTTATTAAAATCTGGTTTTTCTTTAAATTAAACTCTTTTAATGAAAAAATTGAATAAAACTTACATCATTCGATTTTTTTTACGACAATAACAGAACTGCCTGTCATTCATATAACCATAAATTTTTCAACAATTGTGCAACTATGCATTATAAAATGTAAAAAAGTAGATGCCATCAAAGATAACTTTCTTGAAAATAAGAAAATAAATGCTAAATAATTTGTGACTTCGCTTTAAATCACATTTTCCTAATTAAAATATAGAATCAAATGGGGCGGTTCGAGGGGGACCTCGCATGCTGACTCTGCGGCTAAGGGGAGGAATCAGCCCAGCACATCTTGTGCGAGTGTAAAGCTCTGGACCGCAAAAGACAACTGATCTATGGTCAGTCTAGACCGGAGACAAAGCAATATAAAACTTCGCCTTACCAATCGCTGTGCAGACTAGTTCAAGGCACAGTGGTGTTGGAATGGGTGGAGTAAAAAGTCTAAGGGCATGCACAATAAGCCAAATGCTGCAGTGCTATCGGGGCGGCAAAGTCGCGGACGAGCCCTGAGGGGAAAAAAACCTTAGTTGACGTATTACCAGATAGCTCAGTGAAAGCGGGTTAGTCTAGTACGCAGAAGGTTGCATGATCGAATCCAGCTCGATGAATGTATGTTTTTATATGTTTTATTTTGACATTTGGAGAAACAATAGTGCACAGATTTCATACGTTTTGAACAAGATCTCATTTTTGTTTAAAACGCCTGAATAAGTTTGTCACCTGTGAGCCTGAAATTATAATTTTGTTATTGTTGTTATTGAAAAAGCCGGTTTGATTAAGTCGACTAAAACGAAATCATACTGACGGTTAATAAGGAAAAATAAGTGCTATGTTTATAATTTGGCAGATACTTTACTTTTCTAAATATGAATTTAAGTTTCCTTCTGGAAATCTTGTGTGTAATTTTCATGAAATTTGTGATACAAGTTTCTTTTGAAGAGCCTTATATTATCTACAGATATAGCAAAATTTAGTTGTTTAGCTTCATATAAAATTCAGTTTTGGGCATTTTTTTTTCAAAACGATGTAGAACGCAAAATTTTTTTGATAGTGGAGAGATATCGATCGTAACACTTTCGAAAGAATTCTTCAAATGTGCGCGTACTAGGACCTCTAAAATGGATATTCAAGGTCTGTGTAAGTTTAAAGCATTAACTTTACTAATATGCCGTAGAATAATAGTGTACAATTCCAATGAAAATTCGCTGTTATAACGCACTTGCTGCGTCCCGAAATTTTTCTTGACTCTTCACTTCATCAATTTGATATAGCCCCGATTCTCAATCGAAAAACGTGCACATCTAACCTCTTGCTTCTACGTGACTAGTTGAAGCATCTGACGTCACAACAATAACCGAAGCGTTTATGGCCACGTGACATAATTTAAAATACATGTGGATCAAATTTGATGCAAATTACCTATTGCCTTAAGTAAAAATAACACGTTTCCATGGAAGCAAATAATAATCATCATCAACGTCCATACGATAACAGACTTGATAAATAAATTGAAATTATTTTTCTGTATTTTAACCCAATAAATTATAATTCCGTAACCGAAAGAACAAATTTTAAAGATGTTTGCACACATACCTACTTTTTTCGTAGATTCGAATTTTATAAAATCACGCCATTTAAAAAGTCTGCACGCAGCAATTGCGTTATGATGGTGAATTGTCATATTTTTAATGGCAAATATGTATGTATTTTTTTAATAAAAGGCATGGCATTTGGTATAATAATAATTTTTTCTTAAAATTATTAATAAAGAAGTTTCCCATATGGTTCCAACTTACGGAGGCATACTGTACATCAGTGGCGGTTCGTCCGTTGACGCAGGTGAAGCGCTGTTCACCAATATTTTTCGGTTAAGCTAAACTTTTTTATTCAAAATCTACCATAATTTTAATTTTTTCATTCTCTCAAATTCATTTGGTACAACCACATAAAAATATCTTGTTACGTCGCGCCGCAGTTGATAATGTATTTCTATAGTAAATTATGGTACGATATAATTTGCAAGCCCGCCCCTGATCACCGAATTGAATGTATACATGCCCCAACACGCTGCCCTTACGTATTGCAGACCATAGAATACTCTAGAGCGTTAAGCAACTGCAGACTGACTGAGCCAGATTCGTTTGTATAGAAATTCTGCATCTATTTCGGGACGTTTGCCATGGCAACGGCACGCGCACTGGTAGGTTGGTGTTTATTAGTCACAAAAGTGATGCAGAGTTCTGAGCCTGCTTCAAAGCTTAGTGTCCGTCGTTTATTTAGATTGAGTCGGATCGTCAGAGGCGTATTTTTATTTTTACTATGGTGCCATTAAATAATCTGGTATGTATCAGAGTTTGAAAAGCTGGCTTTTTCATGTTTCTTTTTGGTAAGTGGAATCTAAAAGATTAATTTCAAAATAATAAAATATTAGATATTAAATTTCAAGTTGTAAAAAAAATAAGGGCCTTGATTTTGAACAAAAAATATGCTTATAGCACTTCCCTCTATAAACAGATTTTCATAAATAATACGCGGCGTATTATATTATTGTATGCGTGCGTGTACAGTATGTGTACAGTGTCTCATCGAATATTTCTAGACATTATTCCTTGTGAAAGTCTATATTTTGGTGCAAATGGATTTTTCATTTAAATACTGAAGTGCAAGGAGAACGCGTGACCTCTGGGGGTCTTCGTCTCCCTGGACCCCCCGCTGGGGCCGCGCGAATTCTGCTTCACCCTCTCCCAAAGTCGCGAGCTGCCACTGCTGTATATATATATATATATATATATATATATATATATATATATATATATATATATATATATACATGCTATTTAAGAATTTAAGAAATTAAAGGCTTTCAAAGGGGGGGGGGGGGGGGGGTGCTTCAAAAAATATCGAAATGTCGATTATGCCACCAAATAGTCGCCAATAATCTGTTATGCAACCCTACATATTTTAAGTCCGATGCCTTTCTTGATTTCAAACTTATAGCCTTGTTGCGTTACTTTTGCCTTATGCGCACCTGTAGGTATACATATACAAATATTCGCGATTTGAGAGTTATTCAAACTTTCGTGTAAATAGCGACCCATTTAACTTTAATTTTAACAGCCGATAGGTACCGTCTAAATCGACGATATCATCAATTTAAAAATAATACTTGTAGCTCTAATTTTAGATAATGAGTCAAATTCCTGCTCGTTAAAATTTATTTGTTCTTGGCGCCACTTAAAGCGCCCTCTCCTGCCTGCGATCGAATAACAATAGGAAGAACAATAACTACAATATAAACAAGTAGATTTCTTTTCCAGAGTTTCTATATAGTTAGCAAATAATTTAATTTAAGAAAATTCTTTCATAACATCCTCTCACAGTTTTGTATACAAAGCTTTTTAGGTGGCAACGAATGCGAACGAGATATTATTTGGACAAATCACTTTAACTTTTACCTGTAGCACGTGTTGAAAGATCAGCTGATCGCGGCGCCCTCTCATGCTATTCGTGGAAATTAACTCATAGATTTGTTTTGACATCGTGCAATGCGGTAATCCAAGCCAGACAGAGTGGGAGTGTGTTGTCCATCTTTGTCCGTAGACGCAAGCATCTGGCATTGGCTCTTAGCTCGGTCTGGCAGTCAGCTGTTTGGTGTGGAAGTACGATGGCTGCTGGTTGTTGTGGTACCAAAAAACAAAAACTTAATAATTTATCAAGTGTTCCATCCTACAATAATGGTACCACGGTAGTGACGAACGGTATAAGCAACGGCACAGGAATGGTGGCTTTACCAGAAATGTGCTTCTTTTGTTTTGATGTACTGTACTGTCATCTGTATAACCTTGCTCCGCCAAAAACTCCATCCTTCAGCAACGATTCATAGTAAGTATACATAAATTTATCGCCTTTATTGCTCTTGCGTTATCAAAAAAACCGTTTAACCTAGTGTTTGTAAATATTTACAGTTTATAAACATGTGCAGCTTAGGTCATTCAACTGTCTGCCACTTTCCTTTGTTTAGTACTGAATACCAACCTTGAGAAAAGTGCGCTTTAACTTTGTTATTTTTACAGTCCATTATTCGTAACATGGAAAATTGGCAAGGACAAACGGCTGAGAGGCTGTATTGGCACCTTTAATGCTATGAATTTGCAGTCAGGCCTGCGAGAATATGCAATCACCAGTGCTGTCAAGGATTCTCGTTTTAGCCCCATTACACGCGAGGAGTTTCCAAAGTTAAGTGTGTCAGTGTCAATTCTGAGACATTTCGAAGATGGAGATGATTATCTTGACTGGGAAGTCGGTGTTCATGGAATTCGTATCGAATTCATCAACGAAAAAGGGAACAAACGGACAGCTACCTACTTACCTGAGGTAGCATCCGAACAAGGTAAGTTATCATATCACAGGATACATATAATAATAAACAATGGGCCTTTAATATTTTGTTGTAATTATGCAGTTTAGTAATATCCTAAAACAAATTACAATGGCTTCATTCACCAGGCGCACCAGTTAAATAGCCGAGTCAATAAATGTGTTCACAAGTCGAACTCGTCTATTGCAGATTTCTGACAGCAGAATAAATTTTTACTGACTAACTCAACATAATGCTGAAACATATGCAGTTAAGTAGTCGCACACAGTTCTGAATTTGTCCATTTTCACAGGCATTCTGTATGATTCCCAGTTCATAGAAAGTTGTTTGAGATGCTCTAAAATGGTTATGAAAATCATCTGAAGTGTAATTTGATATCACATTCTCATAATAATTTTCATTTGGGTGAATTTGCAGATTACCTCTTGAACAGTTTTTGATAAATCGACTGCTGATAGATAAAGTTTGGTATCTTACATGCATGCTGGCACTATTTTTACCTTTTGTTCTCTTGCCTTTGCAGAGTTATTTATATTCAAAGTTTTTTGAAAATTTCAACCTTTTCCTTTATTGCCTTAGTCGGTTCTGTCTTAATTGACATTTCAAAGCACCATGGTGTTACGGTCTTAGTCACTTGTGCTGTCTTTGCTACTGTCCCGCTCACTTGTGCATGGCCGCCCTCTGGGATTTTCCTTCCCCTTCTGCATGCGTCAGCAACCTGCACATTTCCTTACGCATAATATCTGGTGGCGACCGTGGGCGGCAGAAAATTTTGTGCGGAGTGGGGGACAGGGTAGCTTCGAAATGTTAAAAGGGTGAATTTTTATGGGCATGCTATGCTCATTTTTTGCATTTCGCCATTTCTTTCAATTCTTCCGTGCTGATCTACTTTCAATTACCTTCTTTGTTCCCTATGTTACGACGTGGTTATTCTGCATGCCCATTGATCGTCGGGGGAGATATTCCTCTGCCGACCAATGATCTGCTTCTTCGTTCTACCCCTGCTTCGGTTGCTTGCTCCTTCTTCAGTTTCACTTACGTGTTATGTGTTGAACAGTGTTCGGTGCGTCTGCAATTTTTCGGGCTTTCTTGTTTGTTCTTTGAGTCTGCTCCAAGCTCCGATTATGGCTGAAAAAACTGTGTCGAGTTTGCCGATGGTTACACAATGCGGTTACAACGTCTGTCTTTGATTTGTTCAAAGGGCGACTTTTTATGGGCCCGCTAGGCTCTTTTTTCGCATTTTCCGGCTAGTATTTCCTCTTTATCTTTTTTCCGGCCCAGCACCCCTGTTCACTCCTGGTCCCGTAACTTCCCTGGGCGGTGTGAACAAGAAATTTTTCTTGATTCATGATCAAGGGGAGTTTTAAGGATGTTTCTGAAAAAAATCTTCAAAAAGCGTTTGGGTGGTAATCTACAAACTTACCTTCATTTGTCCTCAGTTTGTTTTATTTCAGGCGGCACTGTATCCAGTGATGAGCTTTATTTATTAGCAGTAAAAAAATGATACATTGTGTAGATACAAATAAGTTACATAAGATGTGCTTTTATATTCTTCACAGTTTCGATTGATTGTGCCTAATTATCAAGAACATTTGACAGATACACAGTATCATTTTTACAAGTCCAGTTACCATTTACAATAAATTTTATCGAACATCCAGAATTGGTAGGGCCACTTGCTCCAGTTACCTTACGCGCTGGCTATGTCCTTCACCAACAGTGAAGCCAGAGAAGTAGTCTCCAAGTCTGTATGTAGTATGGACAAGTTTCACCAAGTAAGGGCAACAACAATCAATGAATCTCAATCCAGCTGATGACTCTAAACAAATCCATCGTTACTTCAATTAAGCAGCCTTCTTAAGTAAATCGTCAGCTAATTCGGTTAGAATAAGGTTTCTAAGTTGATGATTATATTCATTATCAATCTTTGTTTATAAAACTTACACTTTTTAAGAGGTTGCTTTGATTTGAGTATATGACTGTAGTGTGCAAATTTTCAAATGCAATCATTAAAGGTCTAGCACCAAAATTGCATCTAGTCAACAGATGAGTGTTTAAACTCAGCTATTATTGGTGCCTGCTGGTGAACGCGGTCCTTTACAGTTCAGATAACTACCATGTACTAAGACATTCTCACAATTAGAACCGTAGACCGGTTTCGCTCTCATTAGAGCTCTTCAGTACGGCATACTAATTGTAGCAAAAATGCACCAAAAGTAATACGGCTATAGTATAGCCAGCCTTAAAATACTCAGTGAGTGGTGGACGTGCCGCCACCTAGTTGCGGAACCAAGTAGTATGTTGTCACGCCAGCTCCAAATAACACACACTGTTAAAAAATAGAGACTGGATATAATTGTTAGTTAGTTGTGTCCAGTCTCTATTTTTTTAACACTGTGTTATTTGGAGCTGGCGTGACAACATACTACTTGGTTCTGCAACTAGGTGGCGGCACGTCCACCACTCACTGAGTATTTTAAGGCTGGCTATACTATAGCCGTATTACTTTTGTGCATTTTTGCTACAATTAGTATGCTGTACTGAAGAGCTTTAATGAGAGCGAAACCGGTCTACAGTTCTAATTGTTGCGAGAATGCATCTAGTCTTACATACTTTGTCCCTATATTGGGGTAGAAATGGGCCAGGGCGCACAATTTTCTAAATTGTTAGTTAGTTGTATCCTGTCTCTAGTTTTTTAACACTGTGTTATTTGGAGCTCGCGTGACAACATACTACTTGGTTCCGCAACTAGGTGGCGGCACGTCCACCACTCACTGAGTATACCATGTACTAATAGATAAGGGCATATACATAGTGTTCCAATAGTGTGTTAAAGTCAAATATCCAGGGGTTTCAGTTGGCATAAAATTATAAAGTTAAGAAATCTGTCATAAAATGTCATAAATTATTTATTTTGTCATAAAAAATAGACTGCACAAGTTTTTCATACTTACATTACAATTGATTCGATTTTTTTAAATCAGTTCTTTAATCAAAGTTCACACTTAAAATTGAATTGATGCTTCTCATTTTTATTCTGTGACGCCGGCGTCACAATCTAGCCTACAATATGCACGTTATCTTGGCGCATTCAAATGTTATGTTCGAATGTCTGTACTTCTGTCTTTATTTCTATATTATATGATGTAATTTAGAGTAGCGCATTTTCTCTGAAATCACAGGTGCGGAGGGAGCTTTCAAACACATATAGAATGCTTTCTCCTGTTGCTACAGTATCAGATGACGTGTTTGTTAAAAACAATGTGTGCAAATTTCCGCTCCCCAAGTGTTGGTGGCATATTTCACTGCCAACGAATGCATTGCAAGAAAAATTTCTCTTGAAAACGTTGTTACTACAGCATCAGTGATGTGGTTTTTATAAGCACGGTAATGTTAAAACTTCCACCCCCAACTTTTGATGGCAGATTTCACTGCCAACAAGTGCATAGTTTGATATTTGATAACAGAAATGTTTCGTAGAAATATAGAAAGCTGAAAATGTACAGTCTTTTAGAAGAATTTTAATTTACGCTTTTACGATCATAGTATGAGGCCGTACATACATTAATTAAACAAAACACATGCAAAGCTCATTTTTGAAAGACACCGTTAACTATGTGTTACAGCATCTAATGTCGCTTTGTCTATTACCCCGAAAATAGTCAACTTGCATCGCTGTTAATAAGTGTAGTTTTATATACCTCTTAAATATCCTCTCGACTTGCCCTTATAATACTAAGCCCCGTGCCATCTAGTATAATTTAATTTAATTTATATGGGGAAACCCCACTAAGTGCTACAATCAGAGATGTCCGGATCAGATCTGAACCGGTTCAAAGATTCGGATCTTTAAAAAGATCGGAATGAACCGACTCTTAAAATTATAAATGACAGATCCTGAATCTGAATTTGATCTGTCGTGAGTCGTGAAGCAACAAACCAACCGCTATTGACTCTGACTCTGGCACGCTGACATATGTTATACCTGATCCGGCTGTTACATTCTCGGCTCTCGGATCACGGCGCTGTGAGCAATGAAAGAATAATCAAAAGGTCGGGTTGAAAAAGGCACACCTAAATAACACGATCCGAGATCCGAACCCTGAAACGTTCAGAATTCAACTTAGAACGCTCAGCCTGTGTGTTGCAATTTAAGTATTTAGATTATTGAAGGTTTCATAATTTTTGTATTGGGTATAGGTATATATTATATCGTTTGTAAAATCTATTTTTCTTGTACCTATGTATTGTGTAAATGACTTATTTAAGTATCCAATAGTAGGCAATAATAGCAACAATAAAAATATAATTTCATTTATCTTTTTATTTCTCAATTGAGTTCTTTTTTCCGTTACAATTTGACCACTTTTACTAAAAATTCTTGCACATGGCACTGAAGTAGCCATAAGATATAATCTTTTTTAACATATTCATATAATCTTGGATATATATTTCAATCCGTATAATAGGTTCTCGCTCTTGATCACCACTTTTGTTTTGGTCGATCTTACTGAATGCAGTATGTAACAAGACACAGTCACGCGAAACAGAGATTCATTGGGATTCAAGAACCAGTTCAAGGATCCGGAGCTTCAAAAAGATCCGGAGCCGGTGATCCGACTCTCCGAAAAGATCCGAATTTCCCATATCTAGTAACAATACAAGTAAAAGTACAAATATATATATATATATATATATATATATATATATATATATATATATATATATATATATATATATATATGCACACATAAATCTACAAAGAATCACAGCAGAACTGCTACAAAAAAGATACACAGTGAGTTCAGCAGTTCACTGCAACAGCATATGCCCTCTGAAAGCAGACAGTGAAACACAAAAGATGTCAAAATTGTCAGTGATCTCATTCATAATACGTTGATATGTATCGATGGGTGAATTAAGTCCATAATTAATGCCATGGGATGGCACAAAAAACAAGTTATATGACCTTAACACTCTGTTAGGTACATTCAAGCCGATTCTTCCCACAATCTCATCGGAATCCACAAAACCATTCACAATTTTGCATATAAAACTGAGTCCGGCCACTTTTCTGTGGCTTCAAGAGAGCTCAGCGTTAACAAACTTTGTATCTCTCCATAGCCATGATCAGGTATGGAATAACCAAGTCTGTAATACTAAGTGAGTGGTGGACGTGCCGCCACCTAGTTGCGGAACCAAGTAGTATGTTGTCACGCCAGCTCAAAATAACACAAAGTGTTAAAAAAAGAGACTGTATATAACTAACAGTTTAGAAAATTGTAAGCCCTGGCCCATTTCTACCCCAGTATAGGGACAAAGTATGTAAGGCTAGATGCATTCTCGCAAGCTGGCGTGACAACATACTACTTGGTTCCGCAACTAGGTGGCGGCACGTCCACCACTCACTTAGTGTTTTAAGGCTGGCTATACTATAGCTGTATTACTTTTGGTGCATTTTTGCTACAATTAGTATGCCGTACTGAAGAACTCTAATGAGAGCGAAACCGGTCTACGGTTCTAATTGTTGCGAGAATGCATCTAGCCTTACAAGTCTATAATGTAAGTCTATGATCCGATCGGGAATGTTCGGATTCTCTCCGGCTGGGATTTATCTGGCTACTGTGACACAGGTCACGGTAGTCTGGACCAGACATCTGCCAGTTTTTGACTGCGGTAAGTCGCCTCTTACGGCAGGCAGGAGTTCCCCAGGCCCACGGGGCCTTGTTACTATGAAGGAAAATATAGGTTCATTACTATGATCCAGATATTAAAGAACAATCGAATGTGTGGAATGATTTAGATTTTATACGACCCAAAAAAAGTCAATGTGCAAAAGTCGGTTGACCACAAGATTAATCGATTAGATAGGATGTCAGGTAACTCTAAGAGGGGATAAACGTGAGAGGAGGGCATTACGTTATGTGTATTCTAGATGCGGATAACTCCTATAGTCTCACATTGCTTTTTGGTGTTTTAAAGAACATTTATTAGAAATTTGTGTAACTTTTCATGAGTTTGCTAAAAAGAATTTCGAATACAATCACTTGCAGATTTATTTTAATGTTTATTTCGTATAAAGCAGCAGTTAAGTAGAAACTATTTTGTGGGGTATTGTGTTGTAAAGATAATTGCACGCTGAATGAACGTTATTACGAATTGGACGTTATTTATTCAAGATTATTTTTATATTAACAATTAAATCCGTGAATCGTCATAAAGGTAGATATGTGTTTAATGTAAAAAAATAATAGGTTATAGGTATATATACTTGAAACAAGAACTTGACAGATAACTAAACGTAAATATCTGTCTAAATACCTGGTGGAGTTGCTTGTAGTGTCTTAATGTGCAAAAATAATTCTAAAAAGTCTGGACGCAGCAAGTGCGTTGTGGTAGCGAATTTTCTTTAAAATGTTTTTAATAGCAAATGTCTTTCTTTGATGAAAGCAGGCATCAAACTTGGTTGCCTATATAGTAGAAACAATGTACCATATTTCATCGAAACAACATTATTGTTTGAAAATATATTTTAAAAATTCAAAAGTCTGGATGCAGCACGTGTGTTATGGAAGTGAATTTCCATAAAAATGTTTTTAATAGCAAATGCGAGCACGCATCAATCTGATTACCGGTATAGCCTATGTAGTAGAAACAATGTACTATATTTTATCAAAATTACTTATGGTTTGAAAATATACAAAAATTTTCCGAAAATAAACTTAAATGTTGTTTTCCTAACCAACAAAGCTTAAGTTAATAGCAAATTGAGTTATTGAATTTTGAAGGATTTAATGAAAATTCCCGACCAAAACGCACATACTGCGTCCAGTTTTTTTTTTTTTACATACGCATCATATTTCGATAAGAAATGCAAAAATGCATTAACTAATTTGTTCTACGAAAATTAGCTTAAAAAAAATTATAGACCGTTAAACCATAAACTTCACTAAACCTACAGCGGAAGCATCAACTTAACTAAACTGACAGCCAAAGCATCAAAGGGTCTATTTGAAATGAATTTTCTGTAAATATTTTAGTAAAATGAAGGGCAATGACGGTTGAATCTGAAACTTAAAGGTTCGCAGAACACTCTCCTTGCAACATTTTCTTCTCACAGTCCGTATTTTTTTCACGTTCTTTGCCTAAACATTGCCAATTTTGACGTTTCAAATTGCGAGTTTGACGTTTTGAAAAAACTCCAAAATTTGTTTCTTTAACTGCCCATAACTTCTTTGTCTTTAAAACTAGAGACCCAAATTTTGGTACAGGCTTCACTATACAAACACGCGTACCATTTGGTTGCCCTTACTTTGTTATTTCCGGAGATATAAATTTTTTAGGAAGAAAACACAACATTTTCCAGGAAAATCTGGTCAGATTTTCCTGGCTAACGAACTTATCCAAGCCACTTGCGAAAGGAAGGTAGCACCAAATTTGATCAAGATCGGTTCATTAGTTTTTGATTTATCGGTCAGATATATATATATATATATATATATATATATATATATATATATATATATATATATATATATATATATATATATATATATATATATATATATATACATATACATATATATATATATATATATATATATATATATATATATATATTTATATATATATATATATATATATATATATATATATATATATATATATATATATGTATGTATGTATGTATGTATGTATGTATGTATGTATATAAACACAGATCTCCTCATTAGCGTTTTTTTTTTAATTCGCTAAAAGGCAATGGAGAGTGTAGATAAACTTTCCATCCTATATTTACCAAAGGATGTAAAAATAGAGTAGGTATTAGGTAAATTTGCAGATAACTTAAAGAGGACTTTTAGAAAAAAATCAGAATGCTGCTTAAAACCCCCTTAGATGTAAAAACCACAAGAAAAGTTTCATACAAACAACCCCCACGAAAGTTACGCTACCAGGAGTGAATAGCAGTACTTGGCAGGGCAGAAGATAAAAAGGAAGTATAAACAGAAAATGCGAAAAAATAGCTTAGTAGGACATATATAAGCTGCCCTTGTCCATTTTGCAGCTACACCTCCTTGAAATCCTGTGTATCCTGCACAGAACCCCTATTCGCCCCAATTCCCGTAACTTTCTTGTGGTTTATGCATTGAGGATGGTTGTATGCATGGATGTAGATCCCCAGTGTATGGGGCGCAGTTTGGGTGTGTTTCGTCCTGGGGGTTTTCTTTCCCCTTCTACATGAATACAACCACTCTCAATGCATAAACCACAAGAAACATGTATTGGGAACAGCCCCCAAGAAAATTACACGACCTGAGGCGAATAGAGGTTATGTGCTGTATAAACATGATTTTAAGGACGTATCGCTACAAGACAGGTCGAATAGCTCAGTTCGCGAAGTGAGTAACCTCTAGAATCTGACTAGGAGGTCGCAGGTTCGAGTCTCGTATTCAGACAGTGGGTCTTTTTCACTCGAATCTGGAAACGCCGGCTTCTGATGGGTTATGGGTGGTGTCCTTTGTCTATATGTGTATGTAAGCTCCCCCCGTACAAGTCTAAGACTTCTGGGTGCGGAGTTTGTATACTGTAGTTTTATTATTATTAATATGGAATAAAGACAGCTTATATAGGTCCGGCTTAGCTGTTTTTTCGCATAATTCGTTTTTTTTTCTTCACCATCCATCACCATCACTCTTGGTCCCGTAACGTTTTTGGGGGTTGTTTGCAAGAATATTTTCTGTGGTTTATGCATCCAAGGGATGTTCTAACCATGTTTCTAAAAAACATATTCTAAAAGCCCTGTGTGAGCTCAACCGCAAAATTTAATTTACATATTGCGCTGGCACAATTTACTATGTAACCTCGGTGGTTCAGGGGTAAGAACGTGTGCCTCTGAACCGAAGGGTACTGGGTTCGATCCCGGGGTACTCCTTTCACTTTTTCAGTACAAACTGTAAAATTAACATCAACCAAGGTTCTGCCATTGTATTTGAGCAAGTTGAATGTCTGCACGTTCCGCCCTTCGTAGGGGGCGTAAAGCCGTCGGTCCCGTGTCCATGCGATGTTGGGCACGTTAAAGATCCCTACCCTCCTTACATAAAGGCAGGGTTCGGCAAAATTTCCAGGATAGTGGGGTGAAACTGCTCTCTGGCGTCGGTGATTGGCCATAGTCGCGGAAATAGGCCGACGTTAAAGAAACAAGACACACACACACACAATTTACTATTATTTTAAAATTAAATAAATATAAGATATGTGAGTTGTTTGCTTAGAAATTAATTGTGAAAATTATAAACCTACTATTTTGTATGTGTACAAATACATACCTATCTAAATATTATAAACTTACATAATTTACTTATTCTGAACTAAGTAATGTAATACACGTTTTTTACACCGAATGTTATAAAATAGAGACTATACAACCAACTAAGAATTTAGTTAGTTGTCAGCCCTGGCCCATTTCCTCCCTAATGTAGGGACAATGTATGTAAGGCTAGATGTATTCTCAGCATAATTAAAACCGCAGACCGGTTTCATTCTAATTATAGTTCGTCAGTACAATATACTAATTACAGCGAGAACAAACCTATAAAGTAATACGGCTATGGTAGCCATCCTCGCAAAACTAAGTGAAATGTTCGAGACGTTTTACATGTGTCGCCACCTCGTTGCGGAATCAAGTGGTATGTTGTCACGGCAGCTCCAAATAACACGGAATGTTATAAAATAGAGAGTGCATACAACCAACTAGCAATTTAGTAAATTGTCAGCCCTGACCCATTTCTTCCCCAATATAGGGACAAAGTATGTAAGGCTAGATGCATTCTCACCACAATTAGAACCGTAGACCGGTTTCGCTCTAATTAGAGCTCGTCAGTACGGCATACTAATTGCAGCGAAAAACACCTATAAAGTAATACGGCTATGGTAGCCAGCCTCATAAAACTAAGTGAGATGTAAGACACGTTTTAACACGTGTCGCCACCTCGTTGCGGCACCCAGTAGTATGTTGTCTCGGCAGCTCCAAATAACACGGAATGTTATAAAATTTTTCGCTGCAATTAGTATGTCGTACTGATTAGAGCGAAACCGGTCTACGGTTCTAATTGTGGTGAGAATGCATCTAGCCTTACTTACTTATTCTGATTATTTGCAGATTACCTATTAACTGGGGCATATACAGTAAAATAAGTAAACCATTAAAAAAACTAAAAACCTAGGTTATGATTTAGAAGAAAAGCATTCTGTCCAATTTGAGGCACTATAAATTTAAAATTTCATAAATATTACTGTTTTTAATCCTTTTCAAGATAAACCAATTAATTAAATCCATTAATTTGAAATCGACTAATATCCTAAAACTTCAATGATTTCTATTACTATCTGAACAACATCTTGATTTTCAGTTATTATTAAATGTTTAATCATATTATAAGTTCAAAAAGACATTTCTTTGAAAAGATTAACATGAAAATTCCGGCTGATTGCAATATTCAATGCACTATTATTCCACTTAATTTAAATTGAGAATACATGTGACGTATCCCGCTCCACTCTCTGATTGGTTGAGAGTTACCAGACAACCTATATAATCCATAAACCTTGGGTTGACCTTGTTGTTGCTTCGGTTTTTGGGACAAAGATGGGATAAATTTTTATATTGTAGGCTGCGCCTCGTATATTTGGCTTCCTCCTCTTCGTTTTGTGATGAGAGCAATACTTGTATTATCGCGATATTCTAGGGCTTTGCTTCCATTTAATTTAATACTAAAAAGAACTAGACTGATTCTGTTTACTTCACTGATGAAAAGTCTATAATTAATAATGTAATCATTGTATTTTCGTGATATTCAAGTTTTAGTCTGTTCTGAAAGGTCAAAACTAAAATCGGAACAAATTAGTAGAATATTATGTTGCACATTGCACTTTGTTATGTTACTGTCTGGACAAGTGTTTGATGAGTCAGCACCTTATCTTTATGTTAGTGAACTACTAATCTTCTTTTAGTTCAAAAAATCCTTTGTTTAGGAATCAAAACATCAGTTCATATTTAACCCAGATATGCACAAGAATTTTTTTAAAGCAAAAATGCCATGAAACTTATGTATTGCCGACTTGAAAAACTACAGAACACGTAAAAATTGAAAAAAAGGCCGTCCTATATATAAGACGTTGGGCATTAAGGATATTGTATTATAGTGTTACAAAGCACTTCAATAGACGTAGGTGCGGTGTTGCCACATCTCCAGAATTTCCCCCAACATCTGGGAATTTTTGCGCAGTCTGGCAACACCGCCTCCCCACCCCCTGGGGGTGCCTGGGGTGACCCCCCCTCAGGCGAAGTCTCAACCCTCTAGGACCAGAAATAACGAAGTTACCAACTTGTACCCCGTCGGAACGGATAACTGAGGTCTGCACATTCCGAACACCCTGTATATACACCCTGTATACGCAGAGAACCCTTACACCCTGTATACGCAGAGAAATCTTATAGTTCGAGAAACACCTCTTGTGTAACATAGGAGTGGTGACCACATTTGGATCATCCTGTATATACATCCGCCTGTATACACACGGGACCGATCTGTATTCACAGAACCTTCTAGTAAAAGAAGGTCCTGGAACGTTCTGGAATGGAACGCTCTAGAAAGGAGGGGAAGGTACGGCGAGTATATAAAAGCGAAAGCAAGCCAGCCCGAGTTCAGTTTAGTAAGAGAATGTGGTAGTGACTTGAAGAAGCAGTGTAAAGTGTTAAGAGAGTAGCTACTGTAGTACCAGTGTAGAGACTTGTGTGCAGATTAGTAATTGTAGACAGTAAATTAAGTGTTTTGTGAGAGAGACATTCTAGAAATTTTATTGTATCCTTATTTAGAGTGTAAATAAAGTTGTTGTGTTAAAATTTAAAGTCTCACTTATCCAGAACCCGGAGAAAACGCAACAATAAGTTTAAAGTATGAAATGTCAAAAAACATTTTACATGTAGACTAATGTTTCATTTTATGCATCTTGTAACATACTTTAACTATTATTAATGACTGGTTAATTAAAAATAATTAAGGACGTTTATAGTCATTGAATCAAAATAATTAATAAATAGATCAAATATATGTAACTCGAGCAGGAGGTATAAATCAGTGGCGGCTCGTGACTGTGGGAGTGGGTGAAGCAGAATCCACGCGGCACCAAAGGGGGGTCCAGAGAGACGAAGACCCCCATGTGTGCCGCAGACGAAATTTTTTAATTTTTCAAGGTCACGTCTTCTCCGGCACTTCAGTATTTCAATAGAAAATCCATTTGTACCAAAATATAGACTTTGAAAAGGAATCATTTTCGGAATAATGACCAGGAATATTGGATGAGAGGACACTGTACACGCATGCATACGGTAATATAATACGGCGCGTTTTATGAAAATCTGTTTATAGAAGGAGGAGCTACAGGCATATATTTTTTCAAATTCAAGGCCCTTCTCTTTTTTTATAACTTCAAATTTTATATCTAATAGCGAATTTTTCGTGAAACGAAAAATTCACTCATGAGGAGATCTGTGTTTATATATATATATATATATATATATATATATATATATATATATATATATATATATATATATATATATATATATATATGACTGGTTTTTCCGGGCAAATTTTGAGTTTCCTTTAGGAAAATTTTTGTATCTCCGAAAATAAATCTATGACAACCAAATCTGACATATACGTTTCTACTATCAAACTTGCCCTACGTGCCAAGATTCAGATCTCTACGTTAAACGGGAAAAAAGTGATTGGCATTTAAAGAAAAAAAAAATGGGTGCCACTGGTGGTCAAAGGAAAGCACAAGAAAATAATATTCTATGTGATTAACAAAACCAATTAAATATTACATACAACAGTTAAGTTTCCTTGACGCAAAAAGGTCAAGAAGTAGCAGAAAAATATTTTTCAAGTTTTATAATTTTTCTTTTGAAAACGTCGAAGTCGCGATTTGAAACATCAAAATTTGCAATTTTCAGACAAATAATCGGAAACAAATACGGATTATGCAGGAGAAATGAAATAGTAGGTGTGTTTTACAAAGCCTTAAGTTTCAGCTTCAACCATCATTGTCCTTCATTTTACTAAAATATTATCGGAAAATCAATTTTCAAATAGACCCACTTTCTGATGCTTTGGCAGTAGTTTCAGCTATAGAGTTTATGGTTTAATAGTCTATATTTTAGCAAATTTTCATACACTTATGAACTTTGAAAAGACCTTTTCAAATGTGTGCGAACTAGAACCCATAAAACCCATATACGGGGTAAGTTTCAGTTTTTGTCTGTTTGCATATATACAGGGTGACGCATTTATACGGTAAAGCGCAATATTTTTGTTTATATAAAAGATACGAGCAAAAATTGTATACGTTAATTACAGGGTGTTTTGAACTGCATCTTATAAAATTATTTCGGTAATCACAGGGTGGCCCATAACTCGTTGGTGATACACGCTTTCTTTTTTAATGGAACATGCCTTATGTTATTGCATGCTTGCATTTTCCATTTAATTATAATGCATGCTTGTAGGGGAAAAAAATATTAATATCGTTCATCGTTTTTGAATTATTTCAATTGTTTTGCAAGTTGTCACCGTTTTGGCACATTGCACAAACATATCACAAATTGTAAAAAGGCCAATAGAGCCGCATGGAAATGACACAGATAGTTTTTTGTTTGTATTACTCGTCGAAAAAAGCAAGCTGCCGTATACAGGCACTCTCAAGTAGTGGCTGAATTTGAAAAATTTTCGCAGAAATGTTTTTAGTGTTTCCATAGAAATCATTTCTTGTAACATTTTTGTGAAATGTTACATGTCAATAATAAATGTTTAGTAAGTTATTGTAAATAAAAGTTGTCGAATTTTTGTGAAAAATACAACATAGTGTAACATTACTGAAGGCAATTTCTGCCCAAAAAAATTGTGAATTTTTGCAAAATTTCATTTAAAAATTTACTACGTTGGTCATAAAGCTGTGTGTCATTAATTATATCTTGGCATGTGTGTAAATGGTTTGAAGAGATTTGTTGGCCAGGAAAATTGGACCAGTTTTTTTTCTAGAACATTTTAAGTTCGGGGCATGTATACACTCAATTCGGTGATCAGGGGCGGGCTTGCAAATTATATCGTACCATTACTATAAAAGTACATTATCAACTGCGGCGCGACGTAACAAGACATTTTTATGTGGTACCAAATTAGTTTGAGAGAATGAAAAAAAAATTAAATTATGGTGGGTTTTGAATTAAAAAAATTAGCTTAACCGAAAAATATAGATGGAGCAGCGCTTCACCTGCGTCATCTGACGAGCCGCCACTGGTATAAATTAAATATGGCGTGATATCTCGCCATTGTTGTCTATATGTCGGGTACACCGAAACAAAAATGAAAAGAGAGAGGTCTAGTTCACATCATTAATTGTAAAATCAAATACTGAACATTGACAATGTAATTAATTAACAACGCCAATGATAGTTGATGACAAACTGTGAACATTGAAATTATTACTTTAAATAAATTGAAATATAAAGTGAAATGTAAATTGCAATATAAATTGAAGGAAAACAATCAGATTAAGCCGTAAGTGAGTAGCGAACGTGTCGCCACCTTGTTCGGAACCAAGTACTATGTTGTCACGCCCGCTCCAAATAACACAAAGTATTAAAAATAGAGACGGTATACAACTAACAATTTAAAAAATTGTTAGCCCTGGCCCATTTCTACCCCAATATAGGGACAAAGTATGTAAGACTAGATGCATTCTCGCAACAATTAGAACCGTCTACGGGTAGAAATGGGCCAGGGCTAACAATTTTTTAAATTGTGAGTTAGTTGTATACCGTCTCTATTTTTAATACTTTGTGTTATTTGGAGCGGGCGTGACAACATAGTACTTGGTTCCGAACTAGGTGGCGACACGTTCGCTACTCACTTAGTGTTTTAAGACTGGCTATACGATAGCCGTGTTATTTTTGGTGCATTTTTGCTGCAATTAGTATGCCGTACTGAAGAGCTCTAATGAGAGCGAAACCGGTCTACGGTTCTAATTGTTGCGAAAATGCATCTAGTCTTTCAGATTAAGCCGTTTTTACTTGATGTTGGATGTTGACTTTTAGGGTATGTGACAGGGCTTCGTTTCCAGGACGAATTGATTACTTAGAGCTGGTAAAACTTCTCAAGACGATATGGGCGCAGCTGGACACTGCCCTGTAGAATTGAAGGTATTCTACAGATCCATGGGCCCCCTCTTGAATGGTGGTTACTTCGAGGCTGGTGACATTTTCCCCCTTGCTCTGGGCGTATTATTTACGGTGCTGGTGGCATTTGCCCCCTGCTCTGAACGTTTTATTTACGGGGCTGGTGACATTTGCCCCCTGCTCTGAACGGGATGTTCTAAATAAAAAAAGTAGATTTTCTCTTGATACGTGCTCTTTTATGGTTACAGAGATTTTATGTCATAAAATTGGAGTATTTCATACTTACATGGAACTAAAATATTAAGCCTACGGCACCATTCTGCTCCTTGTGCACACTAGATATTACAACTTAATTTAAATGCAATAGAAGAGGAAGCTGGTGAATTTTTCGTCGTATGTATAACTGTCGGTGTCGGAGATAAGTGACATCAGTTATTTTCAGACAGTAAAACATAGCCTCACGTTAATTTTAGATTTTAGAATTTCTCTATTAAACCAGAGTATTCAGTTATTCGATGGACAAAAGTGATGACGCCATAGATGACTATTATGTCTATTATTGGAAATATAACAGTGGAAAATAAAGAGAAACCTTTACGGCGTTACAATCTAGTGATTGTTTTTGAATGGCAGTGGCGATAACTAGTTTGCATCTTTTGGGGTATGAGAAAATGCCCGGTGTTGTCATATCAGATTCCCAGGTTTCGGTTCGCATTTGGTTTTCCTGTACCATTACGGCCTCTTTCCTTTACATTTGACTGAAGTATAGTCAAGGCTATTTGTTTTCTGAATAACAAGTGATCTAACTGGGTTTCATCGGTAAATATTTTTTGCAGCTGCCATGCATTTTGTGCAGCCAAATCTACAACTTGCATTATGTGGAAAACTTGTAAACGTCTTCTTAAATCCTTTGTTATGAGATTAGGACATTTTTTTACACTGTTTTTAACTTCGTTAATAATTTTTGGTAACTGATTTTTATCTAATTTTCTATACGGCCCTGACTATTGCATTACTCACTCGCTCTTTATAATCACTTTTGTCCATTATCACAACTTTATTGCCTTTATCCGCCTTAATATAATTAATCCTAAAGTCCCCAAAAAATTTTTGCTTGGTTCATTAGAAAGTATTTTTATATTAAGGTCTATTAGGAACACAACTTCATTGAATCGTGCGGCACCTTTAATTTCTAGCCCTTTATCTTCACTTTGCATTTGACCGCTTAAACACTCCGAATTTGTCTGGTAGAATAATAAATTAATGTCAATAACTCGGCAGGTTTATACATATACTAATCTATACTTTTGTCTCGACTTAAAGATATGTTTGTTTTGTTTGTATCTATGAAGTTAATATAAATACTATCACGAAGAATTAACATCAATATATAGTTATTATATAGTATTTTAGTTGAATTATTTATCTTTTGTTAGAGTGTTAACATGTTGAGCCAAACACCCGGTATTAGTTTTCTATTTAAAAAAAGATGAGCGGAGTTGATGTTGTTTATCTAGCCAGATGTTTGTCGGCTTGATCCAATATCCACATAGTAAATTTCTAGATCGAAAGGGAACGTGCAGATTCCTTAAATAACTCTGTTTCTTTAAACCTATTATCCGTATATTAGATAAGGGCTCATAAATATGTCGACCAGAAGATTAAAGCAGGTCTTCGACCTCGTAGTTTCACCACACAATAAACAAACGATCGTTCCTGGACGACAAGTTTACTTCGGACTAGTTAGTTTACCTTGACGCGATATAAATACATGTAGCTAGTTGTTTAGTTTAGAATTTATCTACCTCTGAAGATGTTGACATTGTCAACGAAACGATCTAAGGTCTCTGAAATAAGTGTTGTGGTGATTTGGGTTTCTCCAAGTGTACTTATTATGCATATTGCAAAATTTTGATATTATTGTCAAAGATGTTGTGAAAATCATTGATGTATATATTAATAAGCGTCGGGCTCAGTACTGAGCTTTGAGGCAATCCATTATATTAGTTGTGAAAGTGAAAGTTTGTTTGATGAAATCAAAAAAGTAATCCATAATTCTCTCCATAACTGTAGGTTGATCTGAACAAAACATCATACAAATACTTGCTGTGATAATAACGTGATGGAAAGAAAATCATCACCAAAATTATGGACAATTATTAGAATTTATCCGATGCCGATAAGTCCCCAAGAATTTTAAAGTATGTTACTAATTTTAATTAAAGCTACTTAGATATTGAGTATACCAAATTATATTATCCGGAGTGTTTTTAGGGATTGTTTGAAGAGAAAATGTACTAATAGTTTAGATCGTCATCACAAATGTAAATTCTTCGCGGCGTTCCTAAACCTGCGCGGACGACCCCGCATAGCTTGTAATGTCTTTGACGACCTGACCTGAACGGACTGTCTGACAATATACAGTGTGTCTCAGCGAGACTGGTTGTTAGAAGCTTATGGAGATCTGGCCAGAAAATTTGAAGTAGATATACCTAATTCATTACACTCTCTTTAACTGAAATGTAAAATAAGCACTTCCCGTTATACCGCAAGCCATACCATCAACTTTGTTAATTTGAATGGAAACCCCTGTATATTTTTGCATTTTTTAAATAGAAATCATAACTTTGGATATTTTTAGCGAATTTTTATTTAAAAAAATCATATATCATTATCACATATGATACCTGAGGAGGATATACCAAATTCCATTAAAAAAGAATTGTTAACCATTTCGGAAAAGTGTATTTGTGTGACCCTTCTAATTTCGAAACACCCCTGCAATTTTTCTATTTATAACACGATTTTTTAACGCGATCTCAAAAGATAGAAAATAAAGAAGTCTATAGATTCTGTGAAAATTGTTTCCTATGCCATGTGATCACGACCTACTAAAACTATTTTCATGTGTCACAGCAGTTAAAAACTTTTTTTTCTTCAACTTTTGAGATGTTGGTGACTTTCATAGTTCGTCATAATAATTATTATTTAATGAAGTTTTGTATGTGAAAGTTTTAAAGAAGGGCGAATCCAGTGGTGTACTCATTTTTCTTAAAACCAACCCTAAACCTTTTTGGTAATTTTTGACATACGAAAATAATTTTAGTAGGCCGTGATCGAATGGCATAGGAAACAATTTTTACAAAATCTATAGATTTCTTCATTTTTTATCTTCTAATATCTCGTTAAAAAACGCGTTATAAATAGAAAAGTTACAGGGGTGTCTCCATATTAGAAGGGTCACACAAATAAACCTCTCTGAAATGATTCATTATTCTTCTTTTTTGATGATATATCTATTTTGAGTGAAACCGAATGCAGTTGCGTACTTATTTTCTTCCTAAAAACGACCCTAGCCCTTTCTCCCATTTTTTCACATATTAAAAACTGCATTAGTAGGCTCTGACCGGTGTGTGTGTGTGTGTGTGTGTGTGTGTGTGTGTGTGTGTGTGTGTGTGTGTGTGTGTGTGTGTGTGTGTGTGTGTGTGTGTGTGTGTGTGTGTGTGTGTGTGTGTGTGTGTGTGTGTGTGTGTGTGTGTGTGTGTGTGTGTGTGTGTGTGTGTGTGTGTGTGTGTGTGTGTGTGTGTGTGTGTGTGTGTGTGTGTGTGTGTGTGTGTGTGTGTGTGTGTGTGTGTGTGTGTGTGTGTGTGTGTGTGTGTGTGTGTGTGTGTGTGTGTGTGTGTGTGTGTGTGTGTGTGTGTGTGTGTGTGTGTGTGTGTGTGTGTGTGTGTGTGTGTGTGTGTGTGTGTGTGTGTGTGTGTGTGTGTGTGTGTGTGTGTGTGTGTGTGTGTGTGTGTGTGTGTGTGTGTGTGTGTGTGTGTGTGTGTGTGTGTGTGTGTGTGTGTGTGTGTGTGTGTGTGTGTGTGTGTGTGTGTGTGTGTGTGTGTGTGTGTGTGTGTGTGTGTGTGTGTGTGTGTGTGTGTGTGTGTGTGTGTGTGTGTGTGTGTGTGTGTGTGTGTGTGTGTGTGTGTGGGTGTGGGTGTGTGTTGGTGTGTGTTGGTGTGTGTTGGTGTGTGTTGGTGTGTGTTGGTGTGTGTTGGTGTGTGTTGGTGTGTGTTGGTGTGTGTTGGTGTGTGTTGGTGTGTGTTGGTGTGTGTTGGTGTGTGTTGGTGTGTGTTGGTGTGTGTTGGTGTGTGTTGGTGTGTGTTGGTGTGTGTTGGTGTGTGTTGGTGTGTGTTGGTGTGTGTTGGTGTGTGTTGGTGTGTGTTGGTGTGTGTTGGTGTGTGTTGGTGTGTGTTGGTGTGTGTTGGTGTGTGTTGGTGTGTGTTGGTGTGTGTTGGTGTGTGTTGGTGTGTGTTGGTGTGTGTTGGTGTGTGTTGGTGTGTGTTGGTGTGTGTTGGTGTGTGTTGGTGTGTGTTGGTGTGTGTTGGTGTGTGTTGGTGTGTGTTGGTGTGTGTTGGTGTGTGTTGGTGTGTGTTGGTGTGTGTTGGTGTGTGTTGGTGTGTGTTGGTGTGTGTTGGTGTGTGTTGGTGTGTGTTGGTGTGTGTTGGTGTGTGTTGGTGTGTGTTGGTGTGTGTTGGTGTGTGTTGGTGTGTGTGTGTGTGTGTGTGTGTGTGTGTGTGTGTGTGTGTGTGTGTGTGTGTGTGTGTGTACATATAAAAATTCAAACGGACTTTGGTTTCCGGTTCTAGGGGCCCTAATTCGCGCTCGTTTGAAAAAAAGCAGTCTCACCATTGATACCTCTCTATATTTTTATTTTTTATTTTTTTTTTAAATTCGTTAAAAATACGTATTTGCTAATAAAAATATATTTACGGAAATTCACCACTTACTATACGTACTTGCTGCGTCCAGACTTTTTTTAAATAACTTTAAAACGATTTCATTTAGGTATAGGAACATGTAATACCATTTTGTCACAATTTTTATTGCTAACTTGATTATATAACGAAAAGTAAGTCATGCAATTAAAAATTTATATTTTTTTTTACATTTTTAAGTTATTCTGAGGCAAAAAATATATTTCAAAAAATACCATCGATAAAGGGATCTTTAAACAACAATCTTACAGTTACAGCCGATTTTGTATACATCAAGCAGCTGTCAGAATTTCGGAATAGAATTTTTTCTCAAAAACTGTAATAGATAGTCTAAATAATAACTATTCGACATCATGATTCCCATATAAGAATGCAAAAATACACATGGTGTTCAATTTAAAATAACGAAGTTGATTGCGACTTCCGGTATAACCGGATGTGTTAGAAATATGAACATATTTTAGTTAAGGA
Organism: Tillus elongatus; assembly: GCA_964006375.1. Lineage (NCBI taxonomy): Eukaryota > Metazoa > Arthropoda > Insecta > Coleoptera > Cleridae > Tillus > Tillus elongatus. The sequence goes on from OZ023262.1 coordinate 54,966,135, forward strand.
GAATGTATTCAATTATACCTAATTCTAAATTTTGAAATTTTTATTCTGGCCAGAACTCTATAAACTTCTGATGACCGGTCTCGCTGAGACACCCTGTATATCCGCTTGTTTGAGGAAGCACTCTTGTTTTCTTTTGCGTAGTCTTAAGAGCGTATAGGTATCTGCCTAAAATACAGTGAGTGGCGTATCCGCCTAGATAACAGAACTAGTCCATCCTGGACCTGACGCCATGTTAGCGCGCCCCAGTACCCATATCCATTCTTGATCCGTCCGTACCAAACCAGGTACTGGGGAAACTGTAGCTGGTTGTCTGTCGGCTCCTTTCGATCCAATATATCGACTTCAAACGTAATTTACAGACACGGCCGACGAGTTATGTGGTATTCATGTCATGTGTGGGCTCCCGTAAACCCACACAACAAATTTGTATGCGCAGCTCTAACTTGTGACAGTTGGTCTGTCCGTTTTATTCTATGGCGTCAGTTTCTTGCCCCCTGGCTATGTGTCAAGTCTTTATTTGCTTAGTTTACGTTTGATGGGCTCCTGTTTTTCTGCCACCCCAGCTGTGCGGCGTAGGTTATTGCAGGCCTTACCACCCGGATGTACAACCAATATACCATTGAACGCTTCAGGTCCCAGTTTTTGTCGTAGACTCTGACAACTGATTTTCTGACGGTTTTTGCAACGTGTTGATTCCAGGTAGATTGTAGATTGTTTATTGAGTCGTATGTCTTTTGGCCTCTCAGCGCTGCGGCCCCAATGGGTCTCTTGTGCATCACTATTTCTTCTAATAGTTGCCCAAAAATATCAGACTTTCTATATGGTCTACTATCTTTTTGGGAGCTATTTCACCTATTTCCTAGGGTTTTGAGGTCACCCCTCCAAGGTATTTGCACCTTTTGCAGAACTGAGCCATGCAGTCGCATAGTTAATGTTCTATTGTTTCCGCTGCTTCATTGCAGTGTTGGCAATTTTCACTATCCATATTACCCATCTTCATAAGGTGAAACCTCACTGGGGAGTGCTCTGTGAAAAGTCATATGATTATTCTCAAGTCGCTCCTGTTCAATTCAAGAAACAGTTCAGGCTTCTCGATTGATATGGTGATGAACGGTTTTGCTTGCCTTAAAACCGGCGTTTTACTCCAGTATGAGAGCATTTGATTCCTCTCCCAAGTATCAAGATCATTTCTTACATGGCTTTTTGTTAATCCACAGTGTGGCTCTGTACCATAGAATGATGTTATTGCTGCTCTTTTTACAAGGCTACCTGCTTCCTATTTTCCTTCCATGCCTTAATCCCTGGTATCCACATCAAAGTTAGCCAGTTGCTTAAAGGTTTTTTTTTTGCAGTTCCAGGTTATTTTAGAGCTGGTTTTGAAAGACTACAGATTCTTTAGTACTGCCTCACTGTCTGAGAGGATGTAGCTCTATCTATTTCTAAGTCTTTTTTGTATGTATTCCTGTACACAGCCATTTATAGCTAGCACTTCTGTTTGAAAAAATGGTGGAAGTTTTTCACAGGGACTTAGCAAGTCTGAAGTTAGGTCCTCTTTTTCCCAGCCCTGCTCCCTCCATTTGTTTGGACCCGCCTGTATACCATGCGGATGAGTTGTTTGTCAGCGTTTTACCGTCTCTGTCCTATGCGTGGCGGTCACTTATGACCACGTCAAATGAGAATATGAAGTCCAGTTTAGCTGGCATGTGAGCTGTTGATTTGGAGAGTGACCGATGGAATACTTTCCAGGATCTCTAAGTGGCCAACGAAGTCCCCTGGTAGGAATTTGTCTGCTTGAAATAGCCTCGATGCACTACTGTACTGCTTCCCTCTTTACGCATATCTGCAGTGGAGTCACATTCAGCATTACCTCTATCGCAGCTGTATGGCATGCTGCCATAGCTTCCGTTTAATCCAAGACAGCCTCCGCAATTTTTGCAATTTGCTTTGTACTGAGGGTTGTTCCATTTTTGACCACCATACTATAGATGCATATTATGTGACCATGGGTTTAATCACAGTTTGGTATATCCAATATACCATGTGGGGATTCAGCCCCCATGTCTTTCCCACGAGTCAACGACAAGTCCAGATTGCCGTTGTGGCTCTCGAAAGGGTTTTAAGTGCGTGTTCAAATTCAGTTTTTGGTCTAAGAAGATCCCTAAATATTTTACTGCATTGGGAAATTGTGTCTGTGTTTCATTCAGAGTGGGGGCTTTTAAATTTAGTTTCCTTCTGTTCGTGAATGGCGCAAGAACTGTCTCATGAGGATTGACATTAAGCCCATCTGGCTCACACCAGTTTCTTACTATAGTTGGGTCTGTTTGCATTAGGCTAGATATTACAGCATCATGCTTGCCCTTTACTGTCAAGACAATATCGTCTGCGCATTTTTGGACTATAAATCCTGTTCCGCTCAATGTAGTTGTAAGTTTATCAACAACGAGCGACCACAGCAGAGGTGATAGCACACTCCTCCCTGCGGGCAACTTTTTGCTGTCGCCACTTGCCTTGGTTTCATTTGTAACCTCTGTGACAACACGGCTTTTTAGCATGGATCAAGCCATCTTACAATGGGGAAATCCACTTCCCTTTCTTATAGGGCCCGTTTGATGGATTGATATGAGGTGTTATTTAAGGCACCCTTTATGTCAACGAATGCGCTGAGGTCTACTTCTTTGGCCACAAAGATTTTTTCTATATCCCTCACTAAACAGTGGAGGGAATCTGATAGGCGAATGGTTGAACATGGAACGGTTTCCTTGTGAGGGTTTCGCTCCTAATGTATTGATCTCATGCGTTCTCCATGGTCTTTCGGAGAAAGGATGTAAGGTTAATGGGGCGCCTTGACTTCGGGTGACGTCGGTTTTTTTTTATAAACACCACAATTGCCTTTCTCCATGCCTGCGGAATATGGCCTAGGGTTAAACTAGCTCTGAATATTCGTTGCAGGTGGTGTTTTAATATGTCAAAACCCCACTGTAGCAAGACTGGAAATATACCGTCTTTGCCAGGGATAGTTTCAGAGTCTAAGATTACTCCTAACTTATTTTGCCTCCCCTAACACTAGAATTTGTTTACCTTTGAAAACAGAGCTCCAATACCCTAACATCTACGACCCAGTAACCACTATCTTGGCGCTCCCTCCGAGATCCTCCAAGAACCCCTTAAATCACCCCTATTTTCTGGTGCTACTTTTTCGCCCAATTAAAAACTGCGGTCTATACAACATTTGCTAGTTTAACTCCGCCGTATCGTTAGAAAATTAATATAATCCTCGCGCAATCTAATGACAGTAATCTTACTACGATTTTTTCTGACGGCACTAATTTGGCCTGACCAATCAAGTCGCGCCATCACTACGTAGGAGTTTTCATTTAATTACACAACTATCGTTTTTGAATTCCGGCGAACAAACTTCAACGTAAGTCTGCATGTGTTCCATTATGGTTGCAATTGCTGGATATTATCGGTATTAGTAATGATAGAACCTTGCAGTTTTCGAGAACTTTAGCTGCTTTTTTGTGAAACGAAAGATGCCGCAAACAAAATTGCCATAGGCCTCTTAGTTTCCGAGTTACAGGGCGATATTTAAAATATGCATTTTCAGGTACACTTTGTATTTCAGTTGTCTGAAAACTTGTCAAAAAGGTAAAAACAAATCCTTTTAGAACTTTTTATGTAGAATCTAGTGGCTTAGTTCGTTTTTTCTAGATATTATTGTTTTTTAAATATTGACCATTTTTTTTTTAATGGGACACACTGTATATTGTCAAGAAATTAATTTGCATTTTCACAAGCTTCTCAAAAATATTATAACATATAGTTCTGTTTTCATAGACAACGAAAAAATCCTAATTTTCTTGATTTGCAATCAAAATAGTGCAGTTTGCTATGCAAAAAATGTTCCAATGTGACAGTTCCCAAAATTTGTTCTGTGTCGTGTCACCGCTTGTCTTAATTATATAAATTTTGTTTCATTTTCAAATTTGGTTCTGTTTTTTTTTTCGCAGACTCATGGAGGGTTCTGTCTCTGTGGATCTCCAAAAATATTAGACTGGGGAAGTAGAAATCTTGTACAATTCAGCTCCACCAAATCTTAGTCTTGCTTTCTATCTCATAAGAGATACACCACCCCTAGATCCATCACAATGAACAACCAAGTTAATCAAAGTAATTAGTCGTTTTCACTTGTTGGCATTTCTGTGGATCGAAATCTCAATTGGCACCAACATGTCACATCAATTGCAGAAGCGGCTGCTAAGAAATTAGGTTTCCTGTTCCGGGCTCCCAAATACTTTTCACCAGCTAATCTCTAAACCTTATATACTCCACAAATAAGGCCAAACCTCGAATACTGCTCCCACATCTGGGGTGCCGCTGCCGCTTCTACACTCGCTATCCTGGACTCCATTGAGAAGAAGAAGTCTCATCGGCGGCCCTACCCTCACCCAAAGGCTGCCATCCCTTGCCCACCGACGTGCCGTTGGTGACCTCTCTCTCTTTTATAGATATCTGCACGGGCACTGCTCAGATGAGTTTTCTTCCATAGTTCCTCCACCTGCTGCCCCCAACAGATCTACCAGGGAATGCACCCTTTTACTGTCCAGGTCACCAGACATAGAACATCGTGTTATGTCCGCTCTTTTGTCCCGAGTACTTTCAAATTGTTGAATTCCTTGCCGGCACATGTTTTTCCTTCTCCTCCGAACCTCCAAACCTTCAAGTCCAGAATTAACAAGTTGTCTCTTTCCTTCTTGTCGACACCCACGGTACGATAGTATTTAGGCTGTGAGCCCTCGTGGTGTGTTTTTGAAATATATTTGTGACCATGACAGTAAACCAAACTTCGAAGATTTTGAACAAAACTATATGTTAGCTTGTTTTATATGAAGTAATGAAATTGTTAATACGGCATCTGGGATGTATTTTAACAGATAAATAGTTAGTTTTAAGTTGTTTAAATACTATTGCTTCATTTTATTAAGGTATCCAGAAAGGAGGCAACCCAATAATACATCCACTTTTTACCGAATAAAAAATACTTTACTTGGTCATGAGTTGTTTAACAAACCTCAGTCAAAAACATATAATAAAGAAAATCGAGAGGTTGGGGTAAGTCATTTAGAAAAAACTAACTAGGCCGCTAGATTCTACATATAAAGTTCTAAAAGAATTTATTCTTACCTTTTGACAAGTTGTCAGACAACTGAAATACAAGGGGAACCTGAAAATCGAGGGGATGTGTACATTTGCGTTTCATTACATTTTAAATATTTTAATTATTCACTTTCATTACCCAAATACTTTTCATTTCGAGGGTATTATTTCCATTACATTTAAATATTACTTTATTACTTTCATTGCCCTTCATTATACATTTAATTCATTCATTGCCCATTAGTCACTTCGTTCATTCCTTTCATTACTACCATTCATTAGATATTTCATTCCTTCATTATCTTTCAACAATATTTAGTTACTTGTCAGTATATGTTCAATATATGTAACTATTCCTAAACATACCAGAAGAAAAACTTCTAGTTTATAAGCAGAAAAAAATGTAAACCTACTCAATACTATTCTGAGCCAGATCGACAATTTTCGAGTTATGGTGACCAGGTAATCTATCGATTAATTTCATTTTACATCACTACTTTTTTCCAGTATTTCCAATATTGTACCTAAAATAAATGCGCTATGTGCTAGATGCATTTTCTGAAAGAATTGATACCTTCCGAAAAACGTTCTTAAATCGGGTATGTGGTATTTTTCTTAAGAGTGTGGGCGGTTCTGGCTTATGACAAAATGTAATAAAATTTCTGGAGGTTTCATAGCATTAAGTTCATATACATATGCATTGAATTTAATGCACATGTTATGATACTTGCTGTGAAAAAATTTAGTAGTAGCACAAAACACTTTTTGCCTTGGTGAATAAGTTCAAACCACGTGAAAGCACTTTTAGAGCAACTTGATGGATGACAAAATTTTCAACAATGGTAATTTTCAGTATATTAGACCAAATACTATATAATGACAATACAGGACGCTCCGGTTGATTTCGTGTTACAAGAATATCAGCGCCCCTAGCGGATAGTAGTGATGTTATGTCGTTCGAGAACGTGTAACACTAGCAATTGCTGGTGTTTAACTGTGTATAATTAAGTTTGAGCTGTGTTTTTTTCAATAAATGTTAGTGGTTGGGTGTGTGCAATCTATAATTGTTCGAATTATAACGTGCTAAATCTATCAAAGACATTTCATATGTTTACAAAGGATGGCGAAACGTGAATATGATTTGAAAAGCAGAAGACAAATTCAGAATCACTTTTATGCCAATATGTACAGTTCGCAGAAGATAATTTATTGTGTAATATTTACCATCATGTACCTATTTATAGATAAACTTCGTAAACGGAAGGTTGAAAGGCTTCAATCATAACTTGTCTTCCAGTACATCAAAAAGAAATATGAAGGCAAAAAAAAGTTTTTTAATAATAAATGATATAAGAAAACTGTTTTTCTATATTCTTCTGTGTGCTTTTTTATTTCAGTATGGCATAAATTGTCACATTTTTTCGCATTTAAAATTATTTTACTTGGTAAAGTCTTTTAATTATCTTTCCAAGACAAGTTTTTAAAGAGACAAGTAGAAATAGTAGATTCAGCCCTATAATAGATTTATTTACGGAAGTAAGAGTTAGTCTCACCTTTTATCTGCACAATTTCTTAATTATGTACTAAGTATATCAGTTACATATTTTAAAATATTAGATTAATAAGACAGTTTTCATATAGAGATATAGCAAATTGAGTACTGTGCTACCATTTATACCTAGAACAATTATTTATAGGTAAGTACAGATTGTAACTTAATATCCTCAGAAACAGCTTTCAGTATATTCCTATACCTACCCTTGAAATAGTAGTTTAACGACGGTTTTAAGGTAGTGCTTTAAATTATGATGAAATAAGATTATGGGTAAGAGAAATTTGCAGAATTATTCATGCTGAATTCATTTAGGTTTCAAGCTGATTGTTGATACAAATCCTATTTATAACTATATAATCAGAAAATTTTCACTGTTTTGTCATGTACAAGTTTTTATATTCATCTATAATAAACCAATTGTCTAAATTAAGAATATGCAGGTAAATATACAATTCAAATTACCCGCTCAGTTGTCAGTACTTCACGCGAGGTGGCGCTAATGTACTTGTCACAAATATCACCAATGCTAAAGCATAGGAGTGTCCCGTATTGTCATTATATAGTATTTGATTAGACAATCTCCATAGACTAAGAAGAATTTAGACACTTAATGATATTATGAAATTTATAGCTGAGGTAACAAACTATTGACTTGGTTTTATTATTTATTTGAATTTTATTTGAAAAAAGAAATTTCAATAATTAAGCAAATAACATTTAATAATGGCTACTCTGTTAATATAATAGAAAGGTGATAGACAAAAAACAATACACATTAGCTCTTAATTTAATTTATCCAAATATTAGAGCCAAAAGATAACAAGTATGTTCTGATTGCTTATTTTGTAAACACTTCAGAAAACATTCTTGGCATGCTTTTAAATCTTACCACACAGCACGTGATTTGTTATTTAACGCGAAAGGAAAATCATTCAGTTCTATTTTGATGTTAAATATTGACACACATCATATAGACGTTTTGGGGACGTCATTTTGTCTTTTTCAACTTTAAAGAATATTTTGATCAAAACATCATAACGTAGTAACAGATTTTTATTTGCCGTTGTCATTACTACATATAAATCAACTCAATTTTCTCCTGTATGATGATGCTGTAAATTAGCGAAACTGGTTACAGAGCAGAAAATATTCATTTGTGAAGTCAGAGAAACTCTCTGCTTCTGTATTTAACTAAGATATTGCTTATGATGACACCGACTCTTCTCCAGATAGCAAATGACCTGACCTGACGATCGTTTCACTAACCAAGTTAGCATCATCAGAGGATGAATAATTCTGAAGAATTCTTTAGAATTATTCATCCCCTGATGACGTTAACTTAGTTAGTGAAACGACCGTCAGAATTATTCATCCTCTGATGACGCTAACTTGGTTAGTGAAACGATCATCAGGTTTTTTAAATGTGTTGTGGTGATTTGGGTTCTCCAAGTGTGCTTATCAGTGCCCAGCACAGGTTCCAATCTTCACTTAGTATTCGATTCAATTCAAATATCTTTATATTCATTACGATTTTACACTGTTTACTTATTTCATTACTTGTAAATACAGTTTCAATATTTCCATTACTTGTAAATCCTGTGTTATTACTTTAAATATAGTTTAATTTTGCCATTAATTCATAAATACTCATTCATTCCTTTTGATTACCCTTCATTGCTGATCTAATTCTTTTCAATACTTCCATTACAATGGTATTTTAAATATGTGTACGCTAATTTCATGAGTGGTTTTCCCCTCGCTGAAAACGTAATATTTTCAATATCGCCCTGTAGCTCGGTAACTAAGAGGGCTGTGACAATTTTGTTTGCGGTATATTCGTTTCACAAAAAAGTAGCTCAGGTTTCCAAAAACCGCAAAGTTATATATTTACTAATAACCTAGACACCCAGCAATTGCAACCAAAATGGGACACCCTGTACTTATTAAAGTAAGGAGTTTTTACATTTACAATCTTACCCCGACATACTATATAGTCTAAGAGCCAGAGGTGAAAGATTTTCTGAATTTACAAAAGCTGATTTTTTGATAGTTAATTAGGTACGCTGTGCGCGTACACATATTCTGGTCAGTCATGCGAATTTTAGAACAGGTGTCACAGGTGCGCCAATAAAGATGTCGTTTTTACCGGGGAATAATATGAATTTACAAAAACTGATAATTGTTATACAGATTCTATATTGTATAACAATAAAAGTTATGTAAGTCAGTCAGCTGCATACGGGAACAGAGCTGTTCAGTCTGTTCGAATGTGTGTATGAAAAATAAAAACTAACTGGACACAGCAAGTGCGTTATGGTAGTGAATTTTTATTAAATGCTTCAAATTTCAATAACTCAATTTTCTATAAACTTAGAAAGTTTAAATTTGGTGTGTAATAAGGTCTTTCCTAAGGCAAGATATCCACCCAATTTTAATAAAATAACTTTGTAATTTTCAGAGAAAAAAATTTTTTTCGAAAGAAAATTTAAAATTTGAATAACTCAATTTTCTATAAACTTAGAAAGTTGAATTTTGGTACGTAGTAAGGCCTCTCCTAAGGAAATACATACCTTAAATTTGATTAGAACAGCTTTGTCATTTTCGGAGAAAAAATTTTTTTTGAAAGAAAACTCAACATTTTCCCGGAAAACCCCGTCCGATTTTCCTGACTAACGAACTCATCCAAGCCATTAATAAAAGAAAGGAACTTGCCGAGTTTCATCGAAATCGGTTAATTATTTTTTGAGTTATCAGACATATATATATATATATATATATATATATATATATATATATATATATATATATATATATATATATATATATATATATATATATATATATATATATATAAAATTCAAACTGACCCAGGATATGAGTTCTAGGAGTCCTAGTTCGCGCTCATTTGAAAAATTTGTGCAGTCTCACCATCGATACCTCTCTATTAGTGAATTTTTTTAAATAAAAATTCACTAATGTGCAATTTATTTACAAAACTTGGAAATTTTGTTGTGGGTATATATTGATCTATTAAACATTAAAAAAATAGTCAAGTCAGCTGTTTCGTAGAACAACGCCCCTCAGTCATCGAAAAAAGATATAAAAATTTCGTGCGCGCCGGCGGCGTTACGGGCGGCATGCTCGCTCTTTTTCCATTATTATTATTTAAAATATCAGAAAACTATGTGAAATTATAAGTTGTAATTATAAATTAGTAATTTATTGTTTTATTAAAACATATAAGTATATTAATAACGTTAACAGACAATTTATTAAATAAATAAATTGTCTGCTAATATAATATATATATATATATATATATATATATATATATATATATATATATATATATATATATATATATATATATATATATATGTATGTATGTATGTATGTATGTATGTAATCAATAAAAATACCAATTAATAATTTATAATTACAACTTATAATTTCACATAGTTTTCTGATATTTTAAATAATAAGAATGGGAGAAGAGCGAGCATGCCGCCGGCGCGCACGAAAATGTTTAACAGATCAATATATGCCCACAAAAAATTTCCAAGCTTTGTAAATAAATTGCACATTATTTATTTTTCATACACACATTCGAACTGACTGACCAGTTCTGTTCCCGTATGCAGCTGACGACTGACATCACTTTTATTGTTATACAATATAGAATCTGTATAACAATTATCAGTTGTTTTTTTTTGTAAATTCATTTTATTACTCCGGTAAAAACGACATCTTTGTTGGCGCACCTGTGGCACCTGTTCTAAGATTCGCTTGACTGACCTGAATATGTGTACGTGCACAGCGTACCTAATTAACTATCAAAAAATCAGCTTTTGTAAATTTAGAGAATTTTTTCACCTCTTGGCTCTCCGTCTATGCTGGCGACACTCCGGAATTTCTGTACTTAATATCGAGTGGTTTACGTTTTAATAGAATAGATAATTTGTTATAAATTATGAGAATAATATGTTAACACGAATATTTTAAGACTACTAAATTATACTGGTGTCCCATAAATGTATGCCCAACCTTTACTCTGTCAAATATGTTATGACGATAAAGTTAATGAATAAGAGAGCATAAGCTACAAATGTGATATAAGCATCTGCTTTGAGAATCTGGACTTGTGTGTTTTAATTATTTTAATTACTAAGAAAATGACGCCCTCGTGGCGCAGGTTGCTAGGTGCCAGCCTGCTAACCGAGAGGTCCCGGGTTCGATTCCTGAGCGAGCCAAGTTGACTTTGTCTGGAAAATTTATAAAAATATTGAGTGATGGGAAATGAATGTGCTAATGGCCTGAGATGCCGCAGCCAATAATATTAAATTAAAAAATTTTACTAAGAATGGCGTGATTCCATACGCATCGTAAAAATGTTATGTAAGTTATTTAAGTAAAACACAATGAACACTTCTCTTAGTCTTGGAAAATGTGAATCTTGAGTCAGAAAAGAAAATTAAAATTACTTTTAAGTTGGGAAACCTAGAGTGCCTGTAGATGTCAAGAAGTGTCTGAGAATCACAGTACAGGGTGCCTCAAATTCGAGCCTCATCATTGGGATCTCGGAAACTGTAAGAGATACAACGTCGGTTAAATTATGGCAAAGTTGCGTAATTTGATGCTCAGCAGAATGCAGTTTAGAAAATTAGAAAATTCCGAATACTTCCGGTGATAATCGAAAAAAAACCGAAAACTCATAAAATCTGTTTTATTTTTTTCTGGCGTTATTTGAAAAGATATAACAAAATTAATCACACTTCGTCAAGGTTACTTTTCATCTCCTACAAGATGGCATTTTCAAATTTGAAATCCGATGCTTCGTCTTTCAGAAACCATCATGAACTCCATTTTTTCAAATACGGCCCTGGATTTTTTATTTCATATTTTGTTACTTTTGGACTACCTCAAAACAATGCCTCATCACAACTTTTGAATTTCAAACGTTTTGATAACAAATAATGACATTTTCAGTATTTCTTGAAAATATTTAATACGACTCTGCTTTTGAAACAAAATATTTCTTCAATAATATAATTTGATTAGGTAGGTAAAGATGAACCCGAATTTATGGATATGAGTCAAATATTTTAAGTTCAATGCAATGACATCTCTGTTCGTTCATCTAGGCGGCTTTGATATTCAGAAATATCAAGCTTGCTTGTCATAATATGACAATATAACTTTTGACGGTTTAACTTTCAAAATAAATATTAAGAAAGCAAAAATGGTGTTTTCCAATTTCGAGAAACGTGATATGTTTCGGATTTATTATAGTAATAACAGAAACTCGCACATTTCATGTGAACGGTATTTAGAACAATACCCCGAGCGTCCACAACCCCATTATTCATATTTTTACAATTTGGACAGAAATTTAGGTGTCTTTGGTAGTTTTGGTAAACCTAGAAATTCGTACGGCCAACGAATGGAAGCTGAAGATGAAGAAGCTGTTTTAAATGCTGTAGTATCGTTATAAAATGATGCTATGCAATCTTTTATTACTCTTAATATTTTGCGATAACATGTCAAAGATATTTCACCAAAACGTTTTGTTAAAGGTTACGGAAAATCCTCGTGGTTCAACACGGCAATTTGCTTCATAACTAAATATGACTAGAAGCCGAATTCAGAGGGTTTTCAAAAAACATAAGTATCACCTCACCCCTATAAACTTGTCAACTTGTTTGTCAAGAACTAAGACCAGGAGACAGGGACAGAAGGCTTGAATTCTGCAATTGGCCTGATGGAAAAATGCAACAAGATGATGATTTCTTAAATAAAATCAACTGGACAGATGAATGTAATTTTCCACATGCGGCCTTTTTAACAGAAATAATGAGCATTATTATGCAGTAGAAAGTCCGTACCAAAATCGGCAAGTTAGAAGACAGGGACGAAAATCATTCAATGTTTGGGTTCGAATTTATCGCACCAAAATCTTGGGGCCAATTATTTATGATGGAAACTTAAATACTGAACAGTATCTTAATTTAATCCATAATTATATATTCGATGCGCTTGAAGATGAACCGTTGAATATGCTGCGGCAGCTGTGGTGGCAACAGGATGGTGCACCACCCCATAATGGAAGGGGAGTAACCGAGTTTCTTAATGAAACATTTCCCAATCAATGGATTGGAAACCAAGGAGTGGTGCGCTGGCCTGCCAGAAGTCCTGATTTGTCCCCAGTGGATTATTTTTTATGGGGATTCTTGAAAAATCGCTTATTCAAGTATACTTTTCCGAATTATATAAATATTTTGCCACAACTCTACGAGCAAGGGGAAGAATAATCCACCGGGCTGTTACAATCTGCGAAAATGCATAAAAGTCCAAGGGGGCTTATTCGAGCATTTACTTAGGTTTTTTCATGTGTCCATTTTAAAAGTTAAGTAAGCGTTAAATATTTTCAAGAAATACTGAAAATTGTTTTTTTTTAAATTCACTAATAGAGTATCGATGGTGAGGCTTTGCAAAAAAAAATTTCAAATGAACGCAAACTCGGACCCCTAGAACCCAGGGTCAGTTTCTATTTTTATATGTTTATATATATATATATATATATATATATATATATATATATATATATATATATATATATATATATATATATATATATATGTTGGTCAGGAAAATCGGACAGGGTTTTCCGGGAAATTTTTGAGTTTTCTTTCTAAAAAAGTTTTTTTCTCCGAAAATTACAACGCTGTTTTAATTTACTATATATGTTGCATTGGGAAAGACATTACTACGTACCAAAATTAAACTTTCTAAGTTTATAGAAAATTGAGTTATTCAAATTTTGAATTTTCTCTCGAATTTTTTTTTCTCCGAATCTTCTAAAGTTATTTTAATGAAGTTTGGTGTATATCTTGCCCTAGCAAAGACCTTACTACGTACCAAAATTAAACTTTCTAAGTTTATAGAAAATTGAGTTATTCAAGTTTGAAGCATTTAATAAATATTCACTACCATAACGCACTTGCTGCGTCCCGAATTTTTGTTATCAAAACGTATGAAATTCAAAAGTTGTGATGAGACGTTGTTTTGAGGTAGTCTAAAGGTAACAAAATATGAAATAAAAAATCCAGGGTCGTATTTGAAAAAATGGAGTGGATGGTTTCTGAAAGACGAAACATCGTTTTTCAAATTTGAAAATGCCATCTTCTAGGAGAGGAAAGGTGACCTTGATGAAGTGTGATTCATTTTGTTATATCTTTTCAAATAACGCCAGAAAAAAATAAAACAGATTTTATGAGTTTTCGGGTTTTTTCCGATTATCACCGGAAGTATTCGGAATTTTCTAAACTGCATTTTGCTGAGCATCAACTTACGCATCATTGCCATAATTTAACCGACGTTGTATCTCCTACAGTTTCCGAAATACCAATGATGAGGCTCGAATTTGAGCCACCAGTACATTGAATAACTTAAACTCTATTATTAATATTCATTACTATTATTACTATGTGACTATTTGTACTCTTTTAATAATCATTTGTTTTAATTTTAACCTTATCTCTCAGCATCATTCTGATATTGTGGTAGGTATAACGAACCACATTGTTCAATTAATAACTTGTCCTAATTGCTTTCATTCTATTCAGGTTGGGATCAAATGCAGACTATAGACTCTTTGCTGCGGAAGGGCGGCTTCAAAGCATCAATATCGAACGAACTGCGCCGCGCCATAAAACTAACTCGTTACCAAAGTGAAAAAATCACAGTGACTTATCAGGATTACATGAACCATTGGAATAGCCAGCGCTGCTAGCAGCTAATGTGGGGGCGTTCACCGATCTGTTCGCCCCCACAGAGCGTCCCAACCTACCATCATCATCATCACCATCAGCCACACCACCCGCATCACCACCAAGCAGTGCCCCCGTTACCGCCTTTGGTCATGGTGCAGCCGCCCCCGTACGCTGCACCACCACCGTACATGCTGCAACCGGCTCCACAATGGACTACGACATGGGGGGAACATTCGTCCTACCACCAGGAGTTTCCCCCGCTGTCTCCGCCGGAACACCAGCATCAGATCAACGGGTATCACTCGCCGCCGTTCCGGAAGAGAAAGTGACCCCTCTGTTGTGTGCTCATATTATGGTCTAGATGTTATTGCACCAAACTATGATCATATACCGTTCATGTGCCCTCATTGATACGTTGTAATTGTGTATTTTTTTTAACACCAAACGTATTCAGTCTTGGTATATACAGTGAAACTTTTTGACCACCATTTTCATATTAGAAGAAAAGAGGTTTCAGATTTAAATCGTTAATATTCGTATGTAATCACAAAGAAATCGTCATAGCACCAACAACAATATTTGTTGAAATAGCTTATTGGTAACAGGAAATCAATTTGTTTGATTGATTATTTGTAATGCAGTTAGTATCTACTTTTTTTCTTTTAGAAATATTTGTTTTGTTTGTTTGTGATATTTTTTATTTACCATTTCTGGTACAACTGGTATGTACTTTTTTAGGAAACATTTTTTTTGGTTCATTATCTTTGCCAGAATGTACGCATTTTTAAAAGAATTTTTGTTTTGAAGCAAGGAAGGTCTTAAGTTTAATACTACATCCTTTAGGAATTCATTTAGTATTGTGTGTTTATAATAATAATAATAATAATAATACCTTTATTATCCATTTTGGCAGCATACAAGCTACATTGGATTTGTCAGCCTTTTACAATAATTAATTTTTCACAACATTAAAATATTCATATAACGTATAAAAACAGTGGTCTGATAGAAAGTAAGAAACTTGACTTTTAAACACCTTAATATTTTTGATATTTTTTAAATCATTAGGAAGATGATTAAATATTTTCAATCCATTACAGTTTGGAGAGTCTTTTATCATCTTAGTTCCAGCATACGGAACATAAAAGTTACAAGCCAGTCTGGTACTGAAGGTATGAACATCACTGTTTAGTTTAAATCTATCACCATTTTTAAAAACATATATACACAACTCTAAAATATATAAACATGTCACAGTTGAAATTTTATGACTGGAAAAGTAGACCCGGCATGACGTCATCTGTCCTATGTTGAAAATAGAGTGTATTATTCTTTTTTGAGCGATAAAGAGATCATGCAGCAAGGTAGAATTACCCCACAGACATATACCATACCTCAGTCTAGAATCAATATGACTGTAGTATAAAGATATTGGTTGCTTTTCAGTCAAAACATTTCTTATATTTATAAATAAAAAATTAAGAGATGCCAACCTTGAAACCAATGTCGTACAATGCAACTTCCAGTTGAGATGTTCATCAACGTGTACTCCAAGGAACTTGTAGTTATTGACACACGTTAGATAAGTATTGTCAACATCCACACTAAGTATATCAACTTCCCTCTGACGCGGATGAAATCTCACCATCTCTGTCTTCGACAAATTAAAATATATCAGACATCGAGAGAACCAACTCTTTAAGTTATTAAAAACATGATGACACTTATTACTCAAAGCATCATGTGTCTTTTCAGAAACGATTAGAGACGTATCATCCGCATATAGAGTAAAATGCGCATCAGGAGATACTTTATCAAGCTCATTGACGTAAAGGGTAAAAAGAATAGGGCACAGTACTGAGCCTTGAGGCACACCCGTAGGAACAACAACACGCGCAGAACATACATACTTATTCGTTCTGATGTCTTGAACTTTATCTCAGTATACTGTTCTCTGCTCGTCAGGTAAGAGTCAATCCATAACAATAAAGCCTGTCACACAGTACCCCATGGTCAACACAATCGAAGGCCCTGCTGAGATCACAAAAAAATCCCAACAGGGCACTCACCTGCCTCCAGACAAGTGACTAAGCCCTGATAGAAGTCAATGAGAGCCGTTGTAGTGGAGTGACCCTCTCTAAAGCCATGCTGACAGGCAGACAATATACCACACGACTGCAAAAATTGCTCCAAGCGATTCAGATAGCTATATTCAAATACCTTTGAAAAAGTCATAGATAATGTAATCAGCCGATAGTTGTTCAAAATAGTTGGATCATTCTTTTTTATTAAAGGAACGCCCTTACCAACCTTTAGGTCACTAGGAAAGATACCCGACTCAAATGAAAGATTTACCAAGCAGGTAAGAGGCTTTATAATATGTCTTAAAACTTTCTTAACAAAAAAAGGTGGAATTTCGTCTCGACCGCACGAAGACTTATTTTTTATTTTTTTTATTAACAAAATATACAACTCGTCTTCACTAAAAGGCAGTAAATACATTGTTTTGTTATTGGGTTTTGTCGAAACGTTTAAAGGATGTAAGTCCTTAGGAATGTTTTTAATAATATTTTTTGGTGCTTCTACAGAGAACGAATTGAATAACTTCGCGATTTCCCGAGGATCCGTTACTAGCCTTTCTTTGTGTCGTATTACAATATTGTTATGTTCATTGACCTGCTTGCCATTTAGTTCCGAAATCAGATGCCATGCGGCTTTAGTCAGATTATCAGAAGCCAGAATCCTATGTTGGCAGAAATTCTTTTTAGTATATCTTACAAGTTTTTTATGAGCAGCCCTGTAAGAATCATCTACCTGAGGAGAAACACTTCTCAATAAAAATAAGTCTTTAAGTCTTGAACTAGAGGCTCTGACCTCAGAAGTAACCCACTCACGGCCCCTTGATTGTTTCCTATATATCTTACGTAGTGGAAAATATAAATGAAAGTAATAAAGAAACAACTCATGAAAATTCTTATACCCCTCATCAATGTTGCTGACAGCAAAAACATTTTCCCAATTTTCACCAATAAGAGCACTCTATATATATATATATATATATATATATATATATATATATATATATATATATATATATATATATATATATATATATATATATATATTGAAGGTATTAAAACGCCAAAAGTAATTTAGCCAAACTACTTTTTTTCAAATTTGGAGCAGTTTCCTCATAAGAGACCACCAATATCAAAATTACTCGTAACATTGTATTCAATGCGACTGCAGAGCAAGGTATGGATACTGTGTGATTGAGATTGCACCAGACGAAAGTCAGGGACAAAAAAAAAGATTTTTTTCAAACTTATTTGATAAATATAGCAAGGAATACAAAAAATAAAAGGTTCATCGAATATTTTAAATAAAAAAAGAGACTTTCTTCTCTCAAAGCAGTAAATATGATAAATAAAGTTCACCATTTCTTGTTAAGCTCTGGAACAGCATAGAAGCCTCCCCGGGAAACTTTTTAGGGTGGTTTAATGCACCCCAGCACACCCTCCCGTGGACACTTGAACTCATCTTTTTTTTGGCCATTTCAGGATTTCAGTGACCTGTGCATTGAATGTATCACAACTTCAGTGTTATTAAAGTCAGTAATCTGTCCAGGAAATGTATCACCTTCGCATAAAAACAGAACATATTTGCACACCCAGTGAACATCAGCAATTTAAGGACGTCTCTTTAAGTTTTTTGAACCACAGGCTAAAGCGCAATGGATTGATTTTCCTCGTCCATTTCTTTTGCCTCACTCTCAGGGTCACAGTCATCTGAAGAATTGTGATTAAGCTCCGGCGGAGAGCTGTTTTTTCCAGCATACACATTTTCCCAGCTCTCAGACTCTTTGGCATCCGATTCTTCAGCTGCCACAGCATCCCAAAGGCTTTTACCTGCGGGGATGTTCATTTTCTTTTTTCAAACCTTGATGGGGTTTGTACATTCTGCTCTGTTTTGTTCGGGCTTTTAACGAAAAGAAACTTGAATGTCCTGTTCTGTTGAATGTCTGCTGAAATAGATTGGCTTCCGGAAAGTCAAGCTAGAAGCAATTCCTAACTCCAGCTTTTATGTTCCCTGCAATATTTGGAGCCATGAGAGTCAGCATTGTTTTTAACAATGGTGGAAACTGTTGCTTGTGAATGTTGGTGTTTCTAAGTCTATCCGCAGTTTCTTTCCACTCAGATAATACTTTTCCCCATGCAGTCTCCATAGGTCTGAAGAATGCAATGTCGAGTGGCTGGGTCAGGCGGGTACTGTTTGGAAAGAGGCACACTATTGATATTGCATTCTCGCGACAGAGCTTTAGTGTTGAGACTGTCATGTGGGACGATAGCTTGTCACACAGCAGAACTTTCTTCCCATCAAGTTCTTTCAACCCCGGCAACATCTGACTATAAACAGTCTGTAAAAACTGAATCATCAAACCAACCACTTGCACTGTTATTGTACCAACAACCATTAGATCCATTTTCTGTCCACATTGACCACATATGGCCTGATTTATAAATTACATATGGCGAAAGAAGTTCACCTGCTGCACTTCCTGCGAACATCAGTAAAATTGATGTTTTAAATGCATTCGTATTTTTTTCAGGATATTTGCACGCTTTCTTCACAATACATTTGCCTTCCCTAGATTGTCAGTGAGATATGTTTCATCAAAGTTCCAGATGTGTACTGCCGGAATATTTTTTATTTCCTCAATCTAAATTTGAAATAAAGTTTCGAATAGTTTCCATGTTGATTGAAGCCCTATTTCTCTTAATGTTCTCGGCGAAACGTTCCAAAAGAATACGATTATGCTTCAAAAGATTTCTCATCTGGTCACAAACAGGGGTATTGTTATTAAGTGCCCGTACACACCCATACTACCACATCGATTTAAGTATTGCTTGATAATCTGACGTAACTTTCTGGTGGATTGTTTCGAACAATCCACCAGAAAGTTACTCAGTGAAATAATGCAGTTACCGAACTGATTTTCTTTTTCAGGTGTAAATATTGTCTGATCCACAGGTTATATAACATGTTTTGACTTGAGTTTATTTATTATCATCCGCCTAGATATATTGTATTCGACTTCGGCCCTTCTTTGTGTGATTTCCCCCCTTCTTAATGCAACCAGGCATCTTTGCAGCTGTTTCGGGTGTAAATATTGCCTGATGCACAGGTTTTATAACATGTTTTGACTTGAGTTTATTCATTATCATCCGCCTAGATATCTTGTATTCGACTTCGGCCCTTCTTTGTGTGATTTCCCCCCTTCTTAATGCAACCAGGCATCTTTGCAGCTGTTTCGTGTGTAAATATTGTCTGATGCACAGGTTATATAACATGTTTTTACTTGAGTTTATTTATTATTATCCACCTAGATATCTTGTATTCGACTTCGGCCCTTCTTTGTGTGATTTCCCCCCTTCTTAATGCAACCAAGCATCTTTGCAGCTCGGGTGTAAATATTGTCTGATGCACAGGTTATATAACATGTTTTGACTTGCGTTTATCATCCGCCTAGATATCTTGTATTCGACTTCGGCCCTTCTTCGTGTGATTTCCCCCTTTCTTAATGCAACCAGGCATATTTGCAGCTGTTTCGGGTGTAAATATTGCCTGGTGCACAGGTTATATAACATGTTTTGACTTGAGTTTATCATCCGCCTAGATATCTTGTATTCGACTTCGGCCCTTCTTTGTGTGATTTCCCCCTTTCTTAATGCAACCAGGCATCTTTGCAGCTGTTTCGGGTGTAAATATTGCCTGATTCACAGGTTATATAACATGTTTTGACTTGAGTTTATCATCCGCCTAGATATCTTGTATTCGACTTCGGCCCTTCTTTGTGTGATTTCCCCCTTTCTTAATGCAACCAGGCATCTTTGCAGCTGTTTCGGGTGTAAATATTGCCTGATGCACAGGTTATATAACATGTTTTGACTTGAGTTTATCATCCGCCTAGATATCTTGTATTCGACTTCGGCCCTTCTTTGTGTGATTTCCCCCCTTCTTAATGCAACCAGGCATCTTTGCAGCTGTTTCGGAAGTAAATGTTGTCTGATGCACAGGTTATATAACATGTTTTGACTTGAGTTTATTTATTATCATCCGCCTGGATATCTTGTATTCGACTTCGGCCCTTCTTTGTGTGATTCCCCCCCCCCCCCTCTTCTTAATGGAACCAGGCATCTTTGCAGCTGTGTAATCACAATATCTTCTGAAACCAGGTGTTCTGGCATAATTTCTAGACATTCTGCAACAAATGTACAGCATTAATTAGATGCTCAATGCACCTCTGCTTGATGATTTTTTAATTGCACAGAAGTAAATCTCTAAAAAATGGAAGTAGCTACTAAGAACTATTATCAATGGAAATCGCCAAACCAATTTATAACTTTGTCAAAACGTAAATGAACCTGACATTTTACATACAAAAATAGATCTCTTGTGACTCTAATTTGGTTTTACACCTACCTCTGCTCTGAAATTCAGTGAATTCAAGATGTCCTTCTTTTCGAGATCTCCTTTTATCATGTTTCATGTGTATCTCAACCATGCATCGACTATTACTAGATCTATGAAATGAAAAAATATCTTTAGATGGCGTTTCTTGCTTTTTAGACATATTCTGTAATAAGATATCAAACCGTCCAACAAAGGTACTCCGCCCATTGCTTTATCATATATGGAGAAATTTCTAGGCTGGTCTTATGATCAAATTGCTCTACTTTAACAGTCGGTAGAGCTCCACAGAATGTGCTGACAAGGCGCACACTTGTAATGTTATCTATTTCATAATATAATAATAATAATATTCTATTTACTTAAGCACTTTTTACAAAGGTTTTGGAGTACGTCCAGCTCATAATAATGCATATTATTCGCAAAGAATTAAAATACATAAATTGGTAAAACAAGATGAGAGCTTAGAACTAATACAGCTCCTGACAACAACAAACTCAGAACAGAACGACGTTCATATTTTTTGTCAATATTACTGACCCCTCCTGAACCTATCATGCACATCAATTGATCATGTATTCTGAAAACCACTTTTACTGCATGATAACTTACACCATCCTGTGTTCTTTTTAATCCGTGGTATGGTACCTGAAGCTCATTTCTCTATCTAGTGCTGTACCTATGAGTGTTTCCGTTTCTGCCATAAATTTAACTGTTTTTATGGACATACATCACACAATCAAATAAATATGCACCGTTATCAAGAAATCTAGAAGGACACCAGCGATCTACAGTCGTTATTCGGTTGAACTAAATGCTTCAGTTTTTGACGCAGGTATAAGCCCTACCCCTATAGATAAGTCCCACCATGCACCGACAGCATGTGTGTAAAAAAACGGACCTAGTATGTAGCACAACTGAAGCTTTCTGACATGGTTAGTGACTTTCCTCGTGAAGCCAGCTCCACACGCAGTGTCTCTGTGACTAGTGGGAGCATCTCTAGTGCCCACTGATGGTCTCGCTGGCAGACAGACATACCACTGTTGCCTAGTTGACCCTAGATGTTAGTTAAGGGTACTTGTTGTTAATTTGCGACTGAGAACTCTGCTTTAGCTGTACCAGGTCCGTTCTTTTATACAAGTTCTGAGAGGTAAGCTTCATCTATAGTGGTAGAATGGTAAATTTACAAATTTGGCAGCCCTGTTACCAGGGTGCCCACTCTGGAAAAGTCAGGGAATTTATAGACGAAAAAATGTTGTCAGAGAAATCAGGGAAAAATTGTTAAAACTGACTTAAGAGTCAGCGAATTTTTGTCCCTGTCGGGGAAAAATTATTTGTTTCATTTTATGAACAATTTATTCAATGATTTCCACAAAATGACAATTTTTTGAAAATTATTTTGCATTCATTGGTCGCTTTGTATTTGAAACGGGGAAGTGTGTTTTCCGCCATGCGGCGAAGACCTGCAGTATTTTGTATTAGTATGTTACACATTTTGGGGGTATTTTTTACAAGATCAAAGACGGGGAAATAAGTTTTTGCATGTCAGGGAAATTGATATGCCGTTTTTAGTGGAAACCTTGGTTATGTAATTTTTGATAAAACATAACAGAATTTTAAGCTATTTTAAGTTTTTTGTGAGATTTTCAGGTCACTGCATCTTCTCGTTGGCCTGCCCAAAACAATTGAACCAGCTTTGCAGGCTGACACCTTGGCAACCTGATTTTACATTTTGTATGTTTCAGATAGTTAAAAATATTAGGAAAAAACAGTTAATTAACTTTGTCTATGGTCTTATAGATAAATACGTTCTCTGCTTATATTTTTTAACAAATAATATTTTCCCTAAAGAGGTGCGGCGAATCAGCTAGTGATACCGCTTTCACAAAAATGTGGCAATGTCTATGATTTTTTATTACTTTGCAATTCAATCTCATTTTTACTTAAAAAATTTTAATTTTTCATGGGCCATGCTAATACTGGATGGGTGTGTAATATAGCAACAAATACTTGTGTTCAGTACTTCGGAATACCCAAAATAACAAGTACTTGTTTACATGTAGATATCTATACTCTGTAATGAATAGAATACTCGAAAACGTAACCTTACTTCTCTATCAATCTATCTCACTGGGGGACATATCCGTATTTCATAATTTGTTTCCTACATGTATGAGTACATAGAATGAAATGATCTGAAACCACAGCAAAGTAATTCGAACGATAAGGAAAGAAAAACATACATATATGGATTATATGGTAATCGGTATTTGCCAGTCTGTTGATACTTTATACTGGATGATACATATAGTACATCAAACGTTAGACCTGCATCCACAAAACATACCTGCTGTTATTAATTTAAGTAACGAATACCAGATCTGAAAGTAATAATTACATATGAGTTTTAAAAAGTAACTACGATTTCCATCTCTACTAACATTCTTAGCACCATACCCTGTAGAAAATTATTTAGAAAGCGTTTAATCTAAAAGCAGGTCTGTAACTGGCTCAAAGACAGAGATGCTTTACAACTTAACTAACCCTCCATGTGTAGTAATAGTAGAAATAAGAAGCTAATTAAATTTGATCTCTTGCAGTCATTGTACCATATCATTGAACAAAATGTCTAGAATATGGTGGTCATCTTTTGCCGTTTCACTGTATATGAAAGAAATTAAAAAAATTGTAGGTGTAGGCTAGGCGATGTTCTGTGTCTTTATTATTTTTTTCATCATAAAACACTACTGTGCCTGATCACTTCACATATTGTCGTTCATATTGAAGAGCTGTTTCAAATATTATAATAATAATAATAATAGCAAACGAAACATCCGAAGCATCAATTTAACGAAATGGTGATTGTACATAAATTCAACATGCAGTTTCCCCATCTGAAATTAACCTTTTAACCTGTGGCAAAGGGAAGACTGTTTATCGATCACCTTTAGGGTAGTAGTTTGTTTAAAATAAACAAAACAAAAGATAATTAGAATGCTTTAGATCGGAAGCAGTTTGATATTTGAACTTGTTCTGATTATTGTAAATAGCATTAAACATTTCCCTTGGAAATAATAATCTTGTTTTACAATAGTGTGACCTGTAAAATTGATGTCCGAATATGTTTTGGAATAGTTCTTTTTTGCATTTTAATTTTTTGTTTTTTTATAATGTAACGAAATAATAATCATATGGATACCTCCCCAAGGAATAACTTAAAAGATATTACATGCAATTTCAGCTCTGATTCATTTAGTTTTTACTGAAGGTAGTCTCTTTTTGTCTTCAAAAATAGCTTTTATTTTGTTATCTACTGATGTATGGTGCTTTTTTGCAAGAAAATTGTGCATAATAACTTGTTTGTTTTGTTATCTCTATCTCCATTTTGCAGGGAGATCTCTGCTTCTTACGAGGTAAGAAGTCTGTTAAATTAGGATAAAATTACGCATTTTATTAGAGTCGGTTATCTGCAAGAAGATTTGACCTATTTTTAGTTCATAAATTATCAAAAAAAGGAGTTATGAATTTCAATTTCTGTTTTTAATTCTTCGAAAACCAATAAACGTAGATGTAAAGTCGAGAGACAAACGGTATGGTACCGGGACCCTCGCAAGGCGGACTGGGAAGCCTACAGGGCAGACCTAGCAGTGGAACTGCGGGGGGCTAAGATTACCATAGACAATTCAATAAACCTCGAGATTTCAGCAGTCCAAGTGCGAGACGCAATCACCTCGGCCTATAACGCCAACTGCTCTCTGAAAATGGGGGCGTCCACCAGAAATGGCCCGTGGTGAAACGAGGACCTCAGGCAAAGGAGGACGCAGGTTCGTAAGCTGTTTAACGTGACCAAAAGGTCGGGAGCATGGAATGAATAGACATGCCCTAACGACCTCTAACAAAAGATTGAGGGACACCAGGAAGGAGTTGTGGAAGACGCAATGCACATACACTTTTTTACAAGGAATAGTAATCTGTTATATTTTTCCATGGCATCCTAGATGGAGTGGGAAAAATTACGAGGTTAAGGCAGTACTGTTTAAAAGTGCTTTCGATAAAAATGTCAAAGGGTATTGACTGTTTTAAAAGGTGTTTCTATTTATGGTCAAACTGTATATACAAACTTATTTTATACAGAACATTTATGTAACAAGATCACACAGTCATTAAAGAGTACTTACCGACTTAAAAACTAATATTGTCCATGGAGGCGTCAGACTTCTGGGACACTGGTACAATATTCGTACCCATACTGATTTTTAGTCAGTTTTGGAAAGATATATGTAAAGACATCTAGGTAAAGGTATCTAGATATGGCAGCTAACAAAGTTGTTAGGGATGCCAGAATTTGAAAATAATTTTTGTTGTCTTTGTCCCAAGATGTTGTTTAATTTTGAATTCACTGAAAAGATTTGGTGGAGGAGAAACACAATAATACGTCAGATTATAACAATATTTATATATTTATTATGTCCCAATTTGAAGCATTCAAATTATGAAATGACAGTGCAAACCATGAAACCAGTATGTTCATATATATATATATATATATATATATATATATATATATATATATATATATATATATATATATATATATATATATATATATATATATATATATATATATAAACTTTAGAATTTCTATTTGGTGTCAAACACTGCTTTACACAGCCTGTGGTAACTTAAACATGAAGCACAGTATTAAAGATTTTGGTTTATATATATATATATATATATATATATATATATATATATATATATATATATATATATATATATATATATATATATATATATATATATATATATATATATACATAAACCATGCAAAAGCACCCAATCATATTTGCTCCAAGCAACACTAACTCGTTTCTTTTTTCCCCCTAAAAACTTTTGTAAAATAGGCCTGTTTCGTCTGCATTAAATATGTTGTCTGGAATACTTTTCAATTATTAATTTTGGTAAAGTCTAAATTATCCATTCGTTACTGGCAGCCTCATAATAGATGCTCCTTCGCCAGTAAGAACTTTGGCGACAATATTATGACTCTAAGTTTCTCCAGCCAACCATCACTAGCACTGCGCCTTGGCGTAAAACAAAGGGTTCTCTTTGATAATGGGCAAATAATGTTCTCTAACTGAGCGAAACCGCGCATGGACTGCTTTGTCAACATCCTCGTAAGTGCATACACGAACTTTGCTTTACCAATGCAGTCACTATTCTCAAAGTGACGTAACACCTGCTCTTTATTTTCTAAATTGTAGATGCTAAGCTGTATTTAATTGCAATGTCACTGCTTTTTGCACCCCTTGATAGTTCCCCTGTCATTGCTTTTTTCTCAAACAATGAAAGTGTTTTCAAAGTTCTTTTAGAAGCCATTCTGCAAAATTCGGTTTCTCAAATTACAACTACACTGGCATATATGTACGAACGACAAGAACAAAACGATTAATGAACACACAACTGAGCCGTCCGTCAGCATCTCGGATTCTTGGAAAAAGGAAACAGTGTTAACATGTTTACAATATTTTGTGCAGGCAATCAATATGTATTATGTATTTCCAGCAAGTGATTTCAAACGATTCAATTCTTGGGAACATAAAGTTCAGTTACATTTGCGTTCGACTGATGGAGATTTATTTAGTACATGTTCTTGTTAATATGCAAGAAATATTAGTCGATTTATAGAGAGTTCAACTAAAAGAAATTCATATTAGGGAGCCAGATTTAAATATACACTGTCATTTTCACGCTAAAGTTTGTTGGGTAATTGGAATTGAGGAGAAATTCGGCTTTTAGAGCTGTCAACTAGAGAGATTTGATTTAACTGTGTCAGCTATTACGGGGGGGTCTAGGGGTGGATTACAACTGGAGATTGGATGCTGCTCTAGAGCGGGACTTCATGATACCGCCTCGAGGCAAACTGATGGATGTCGGGTCCAGACGAACTCGTAGAGAGGTTGTCTCACTTTGAGCTTCGAAACGGGCAAGCGACTTCACTCAGATGGCAGTACACCTGCCAAACAAACTTTCACCCTCAAGAAAAGATCGACTCCCGCAGGGAGCTGGAATTGCCACAATAGACGTAAGGTCGTGATGGAGGGACTGGAATAGCCACTAACAGTAAATCTAATCTAATCTAACTTTCATGGTTCAAAAACTTTTAAAAAATAGGTCTAGTTTTCTTGCAGCTAATTAATGCCAATAAAAGTGTGTTGCTTTTCACTGTTTTAGCCGACTTTTATCTCTTAATAATCGAGACCCCGTGTTTAAGCCATGAAGTAGCATCAAGACCATTATATTAGAGGTATCCGTATTGTTGAGCATCAACATCCTTATATTAGAGGTATCCATATGCTGTTATTATATTTTTGAGGTTACAAAAGACAAAACGAAATTATTATAGTGTAAAAAGAAACTGTGTTCTCCATTAATGTACTTATAAAGTTCATTTTGCAATTTATTGTCCTTTAAATTGTGAATACTGATCAAAGAAATCACTTGTGTTTTATACTTTATTTTCGTTAGTCTGCTTTTCTCATTTAATCTTTCTTCAGTTTGTAACTGTATTGTTATAGTTTTAAGTTCCCATTAATCTTTATTTTAACAAAGGCGAGTTATATTGATAGTTGTAGTGAAGAAATTCGATTGTAATCGGTGAAAATTCGTATTGCAGTTGTGATGTTGGTTTGGGTAGTACTAAAATATTTTTAGGGCGGTAATCTATATGAAAATTTTATATACTTCCATTTTATTAAGGTAATTTACAAACTTTTCGGGTTTATATTACGTAATTATGTCTAGATTATGGTTTGTCTTTTTTTATTTAATTAATTGGTATGCTAAAATTTACATTTAACATTTGCTAATCTTTTTTTTTTTTTTTCTTTTAGTGACTTAGTGGGAATTTATTTTTTAAGGTTAATTCTACATTTTCTTTAGTTTGTTATGTTTAAAATTCATATGGTTCTTTAGGTTAAGGATATATTTTTAATTTGTTATATTGATTAATATGACTGTTAAAAAAAAATAAACGTTTCAGTTATAAAATAATTATGTGTTAATAGTTGTCTTATGATAATCTTCATTTAACCCTTCTACGTACAACCAGACTACCAACTGTAAAGTTATTATTCTTATAGATACTTATCTAAGGAGAGGCTAAATGCTGCTCAATGTACGGTAGTTCACGTATTATTCGAGTGATGTCTCTTGGTTCACCCCGCTAATTTTGAGCTTGGAACCAAACAAAAACAAAGTTAGAAAGCTAGTGGTTCAGGTCTCCGACCACTAATAAATCTTGTTTATATATTGCATTGAGAATTACTCACAGTATGATGAAAAAATGAACGAAATATCAGTCAAGTGCAGTATAATCTCAGGTGCTGGACTATTTAAGGAAAGGAAATGGTATAATTGATATGTCAGAAAGCTGTACCTTTGATTTCTAAATCGAGCACTGAACCTTCCCATAAGAGAATCAAGAAACAATTAACGTTTCATTCCACAAAGAAGAAACGCATCACAACAAAAAGTTTACCTTAGCCAGATGGTGAAAAAAATGAAATTATGGATAATTTATTACATAAACGTCCTTTTGTGTGTGTTTTTTTTGTTTCTTTAACGTCGGCCTATTTCCGCGACTATGGCCAATCACCGAAGCCAGGGAGCAGTTTCACCTCACTATCCTGGAAATTTTGCCGAACCCCTGCCTTTCTGTAAGGAGGATAGGGATCTTTAACGTGCCCAACATCGCATGGACACGGGACCGACGGCTTTACGCCCCCTCCGAAGGGCGGAACATGGAGACATTCAACTTTCTCAAATACAATGCCAGAACCTCGGTTGATCTTAATGTTACAGTATGTACTGAAAAAGAGGTTCTTGAAAAATGTCCTTTTATTAACGATGGAGACAGATCATTATGTGTGAAATGAGTGAATTTTTGAACCTGTGATGAGCACTGACAATTTGGAGAACCCAATTCATCACAATACAGTTTTTAGACATGACTGTCGTTTTGCTAACACAGTTAACGTCATCAGAGGGATGAATAAGGTTTATTCTAGTGATGGGAAAAACAGTTATTTTCTGTTAACAGCTGAAGCCGTTAACGTTATTTAATAATAACCGCTGAAAATAACGGCTTCAGTTATTTTAAAATGGATAGTCGATCGATAGTATCCTACATTCCCAAAGCTGTGAGCGATAGCGAGCACACTAGTATAAATGCATTGTATTTTTACCCCGTTATTTCACGTAGTGTATAAATCTCAAATTTTGTCGATATGAAGAGGAAACAAAGGGTTAAGAAATTATAATAAGCGTGTCGTAAATATTTTGCCACTCTGAAGTGAAACTTTTAGAAATCAGAAAGGAGTCTTCTATAAGAATTTACTTAGATGTTTTAGGAATTATAAACTAGTCATTTCTCACAAATTTATTTTATCAGGGTCTTTACGTAAATGTCAATGCCACAGCAAGAATCAATGAATATCATTATTTATCACGCCTTGGGACGTTAGAACTTTTATTGCTACACAGGGAGTGATTCTAAAAACTCCATAACATGACGCAGCTAATAAAATTTCGGTAAAGAAACAGTATAAAAAATTGAGTGAGTTTTAAAAAAAATTTGAAGATATATAGTATTAATTGTTTATTTACTTATTTTAATATTCGTTGTTTTAAAATTAGTTTCAAAAATTTCAAAGGGCTGTAACTTGGAGGAGAAGGGGTTTTAAGAAAAACTTAATAAAAAGACACCCCTTATTTTTCACCAAAGAATCACCCTGTAAAATTTTTCGCATCAATTTGGAAACACCCTGTGTATATATATATATATATATATATATATATATATATATATATATATATATATATATATATATATATATATATATATATATATATATATATATATATATATATATATATATATTCATTTAATTTTTTATATTGAAATGTAGGTATATAGATATTAAAAAATATTGTATCATATTTTTTTAATCAATTTGATAACTATTATCAGACAAACGAAAATGACGTGTTAACTGTTTTCTTAGGTAATGTATATAAATTTAAATAAATAAGTACTTTAATTTCACGTGAAATAACCCTATTTTGCGTTGTCTATAGTGAAAGTAATAACACGTTTTTACAGAAATTCATCTTTTTACCCAACATTTTTGATTATTAAATATTTGGCTTTACATACTAGTGGGAAACTCAACTGTTCAAAAATAACAGCTTCTCAGTTTAACAGAATAACTCTGTGTAGTAGTGTCAGTATGCCGTATCACCATCAACAACCGGTTAAAGTTAAAATTAAAATTAAACCGACCGTTTTATTGTACCGAAGATCGTACGTCCCTAAAGCTGTGAGCGAGAGCGAGCATTCCCAATCTCAAGGCTATTCATCCTGTTAAATGGTTAAATAGCAGTTGCCGATGCCGATGAAAATCGATGTTTATTCATCGAACCTAGTTGCAGTGGAAGTGGAACTGAAACAGACACGACTCCGAATTCTAGCTTTAAAAAAAGCGTTATTTTTTAAGCCGTTAGTTTTATAAGTCGGTAACTGGTCGTTACCGTTACTTCTCGTTAGCCGCTAAAAAAAAGCTGACAGTTAAATAACGACCCATCACTAGTTTATTCATCCTTCATTCATCATCAGGTCTAAAAACTGAATTCTCTATGTATCCCTCTGATGACGCTAACTTTGTTAGCGAAACGATCGCCAGGTCTGAAAACTGTATTTGGAGTTGTGTATATAGTATAATTGTTCATATTAAAATAAAGTCAATCTCATTTAAGTGGTAACATCTTTTTGAACCACCCTCAATCCCATTTAAGTGGTATCTTTTTGAACCAATCTATATAAAGCTGTGTACCAAATTTGGTTACCATAAACCTTGTTATTTACGGAGATATAAAAAAATTTCAAAAGAAAAAACAAATTTTCCCGGAAAACTGTTCTGATTTTCCTATGGCTAATGAACTTATCCAAGCCACTTGCAAAAGGAACGTACTCACCAAATTTGATCAAAATCGGCTCATTATTTATTGAGTTATATCAGTGTGACACACACACACACACATGCATATATATATATATATATATATATATATATATATATATATATATATATATATATATATATATATATATATATATATATATATATATATATATATTAGAGGTGTGCGAAGCTTCGAAATTCCGAACCGAACCCGAACTGGAACCGAACCTTCGGTTCGAAAATATGTTCGCACTAGCGATGTTGAAGTAGTTCGAAGTTTGAAATATGTAATTCTTCAAAATAGTTCGAAGTTCGTTGCTCAAAAATACTTCGAGATTTAACTTTACAGGCATTGAATGTTGCCAAAGGTAGCGAAGTTGCGGCACCTTTAACTCGGTAGCGGCGCTTTAAACACGTTATCGGTCTCATTGAGTCGATAGCGTAATTTGAGGAGATTTCACTCGTGCATATTTTTGACACTAGATGGGATACATTGAGACACGATGGAGCCCTTTAGCAATCACAACTATTTTTCTTGTATATCCTAGCCTCCCAACACCTATTTCAGTAACAACATTATGATGGCAGTGTTCGAAGGCGATCGGTAACGTAAATTTTCAGAATTTGAGGATAATTGCAGATTGTCTTTGGAAAACACTGGTTTCAACATGCTGTATTTCACAGTGAGCCAAAACAGTTAAATATTTAGGAGATAGTTCAAACTTGTAAGTGGTTATTTTATACCTATCGTGCTCACTTTGAACCCTCTCAATCTGTTTGCTAAAACTGCCTAGCCAATACCAAACAACAACATATTTACAATTGAGCTTATCTATAGATCTAGAAATCTAAAAAAGTTTAAAATATTTTTTGTTTTTGATATAACGTTCACCCATCTCCACAACGATCAGCACCGGAAGCCATTTTCACCCAATCAACATGCACATTTGTCAAACCCTTCCTTTTTGTAAAAAGAGTGGGAATCTTTTACATATCAAATATTTTATGGTACAATATTCCTAAATTTTGTATTTAAGGAAATGATATATGAACACTGAAAAATGTTGGGTAGTTCGCTGTTCAATTTTGAATTTCTAAGTAGTTCGAAATTCAACTGTGAACCTTAGACATACTATTTCAAAGGTTCGAAGTTCGAGATAACATATTTGCTTGGGTTCGTTCATAGTTCGGTTCGAACAAAACATGGGTTCGCACACCTCATATATATATATATATATATATATATATATATATATATATATATATATATATATATATATATATATATATATATATATATATATATATATATATATATATATATATATATATATATATATATATATATATATATATATATATATATATATATATATATATATATATATAGGTATACCAAGTGGCTCACCCTCTGGAATGTTTATTTATTAAGATAAATGTGGTAGTTAGCTATGAAACATATAGCTGCATTTTTTGAAATTGCAAAATAATTTTTATCACATCTGGTTAGACCGGAAGTGAACTCAACTTTCGAATATCATAACATAACACCTTGTATATTTTTGCAACTTTCGAATCAAGGGAACATTCCAAGTATGTTACTAAGTTTTGGTGAATTTCTGAAATAATTTCTTGATATCCAATGAGCTTATTTAGTCCTTATTCAAATAAAGGATTTATTTCAAAAAAACTGCTGTGTATTTTGAAACTTACAAAAAATATGGGAACATGAAATAAGATTATATTTTTCTGGCATATCAAAGCACTCTGAATTCAAAGTGAAAGAATTTTTGTTGACATTGACATTTCAGAAATTAAGCAAAACTTAGTAACATACTTGGAATGTCTCCTTGAATCGAAATGTGCAAAAATATACAGGCCTTTCTATTTGAAATTCCAAAGTTGTTGAAGTTCACTTTCAGTCTAACCGGATGTGATAAAAATTATTTTGCATTGTTGCAATGCCAAAAATGCAGTTATGTCTAATAGCTAACTCCCACATTTCGTTAAATTATCTTAATAATAAATGAAGTTTCTATAGGGGCTGAGCCACTTGTGAGTTACACCCGGTGTGTGTATATGTATATATATATATATATATATATATATATATATATATATATATATATATATATATATATATATATATATATATATATATATATATAAATTGAAACAGATCCCGGATATGTATTCTAGGGGGGCCTGCGCTAAGTTGAAGAAATGTTTTCAAATTTCAAAAGTCGCGATCTCCTAATTAATTTTTTCTACGAAAATTCACTAAAACATTTCATCTTTAATATCAAACATTATACTATCAGAAGAATGAGCTATACAACAAATCATGGCATAACACTAACGAATATTTTAATTTAAAAATGTTCTACTTGATGAAAACACTAGTTTGAGATATTCCGCGCATGCCAATTCAACCGCCGAATTTTAATTTCGCGCCGTATGATAGTGTGAACATTTGCATATGTTTTGCCATCCGTGTTGAAGTTTAGAGGATAGTGGGTAGGTCAATGATATAGTAATTATAAGATCATTGTGGTAGGTGTATTTATAATAATAATAATTATTATTATTATTCGTTCAGAATAATTATGTTATGAACATTATTTAGAGCTTTAGATTATACTCGTATATGTATGCATTTTGCACGTCCTACTCAATTTATGAATAGAATAATATAATTACAGCATAATAAACATTTTAATATCATGCTAATATATCGTAATATAACAGTAAGTAAATCTTAATTAAATATAATAACCTAGATTCAACAGTTGAAAAACACGAGGCTAACCTTATTCAGCCCGCTAAAATATTTATGTAATGACTAGAGATTACGTGAACTACCGTACGTTGAGCAGTGAGCCGCATTTAGCCCCTCCTCTTATCTATGGTCACTGGAGCCAGTTATTTTTGGATGTGGTATGCAGTCTAATAAGAGGAGAGTTAATAAATTAGCTAATGCCAAATTAGTAATTAAAAATATATTCACCATTAATTAAAACCTACCTTAATAAATCTATTTATTCTATGGTTTAATTTTCTGACTCGGGAAATTATCTGTTACACATGTTCTATAGCATCTGATATAATAATAATTCTACAAACTGTCAAACATTACCCTAATACCTAATTTTTAATCTCACGAGCCTAGAACTATATCTAAAACGTAGAAAGGCTTATCATTTTCTATTTCTAGTGGTAACTTATATAGACCTGAGATTATTACCCAAAATTGCACGTGCAGTCTTGCTAGCATTTTAATTCAGACAAGTGCCAATGTTGTCTGCGTTCTATGATAAGCTATGTTTCTATATAAGATAAGGTAAGCCACCCTTTAAACAGAACAACTTATATATAAGTTAAATGAACATTTTATGTTGCTTAATTAACTTCTACAACTTATCTGTCTTGTTCCCAGGGTCCTTTGCTGGCCATCATGGAATTTACCAATTGCATAACTCTAGACTATGGGTTGACCACTAACAAACGCCCCATCAACTTAAATCCAGACTTGTGTCCAAGAGGATATATTTGTACAGCTTACACTTAAAATTCTTTAATCAAAGCTTTCACCAATAACCAGACTTTGATTCCAGACATGAAATTACACGGTAAATTTACAGAATATAGACCCAAAACACAAACAAAAAGACCCGGGCACAGGGTTTTTCCTTTATTCAAATAGAAGACGAGGTTGTAAAAATGTTTTCTAACAGTAATTACTTTTATTCACAACTCATTCTTTAACCCAAAGAAACAGTAAACAATGGGTTTCAACTGAGGATGGGTCATACAAAACCAGAAATGTCCATTTGTAACCCAAATTGACTTTTCCCAAATATATACTCTCTGGTATGGTTTCTAGGGCTGGCCAACACCAGATCACCGCAAAACAAGACAGATCCTATATTATTTGTCATTTAACCCTACCGAGTTCAATCCAAACAATAGACATATCGAAATGAAATCTAAACAAAACAAGACAAATCCCATTACATGTGTTCGATGTGTTTACAGTTTTCTTTCAAAACCAGACATATCCTATTATATGGTTTATGTTTTCAACTAGATTGTGCTTGTGTTGCTATTAATCAGCTGTTCGTTCAGTCTGTGCATAATTGACAAATGAAACAGGTGTTTTGTCTGTGTTTTAGTTGTGTGTATAATATAAATTAATTTTTTAAAAGTGGAAACTACTAGGGGTGTGCGAACCCATGTTTTGTTCGAACCGAACTATGAACGAACCCAAGCAAATATGTTGCCTCGAACTTCGAACCTCTGAAATAGTATGTCTAAGGTTTACAGTCGAACTTTGAACTTCTTAGAAATTCAAAATCGAACATCGAACTACCCAAAATTTTTCAGTGTTCATATATCATTTCCTTAAATACAAAATTTAGGAATATTGTAACATACAATATTTGATATGTAAAAGATTCCCACTCTTTTTACAAAAAAGAAGGGTTCGACAAATTTGCAGGTTGATTGGGTGAAAATGCCTGCCGGTGCTGATGGTTGTAGAGATGGGTGAACGTTATATCCAAAACACAAAAACAAAAAATATTTTAAACTTTTTTAGATTTCTAGATCTATAGATGAGCTCAATTATAAATATGTTGTTGTTTGGTACTGGCTAGGCAGTTTTAGCAAACAGATTGAGGGAGTTCAAAGTGAGCATGATAGGTATAAAATAACCACTTACAAGTTTGAACTGTCTCCTGATTGTGAATATTTAACTGTTTTGGCTCACTGTGAAATACAGCATGTTGAAACCAGTGTTTTCCAAAGACAATCTACAATTATCCTCAAATTCTGAAAATTTACCTGTTATTGATGATTATAAACATGGCAGGTAATTTTCCTTATTAATTGCTTGGATAGTTTTCTTTTGTTTTGCAAACAATAAACAACAAAAAAGGTTTTTTAAAACATTTGTAGTTATCCGTGAAGCTCAATATGTTATTTTTCTTTAATTTAGTACCCACCCAAGGTCCATTTAAATTTAAATAATTAGTTTTAGAATATACCTTACTAATAGTGTACAATTCTTATGAAAATTCACTACTATAACGCACTTGCTGTGTCCCAAAATGTTTTATTTATAGTATACATTCGCGTGCTAAAATGTAGCGCTTTTGGATGCAACCTTTGTCCCGGTATTAGGAAAGAAATGGTCCAAGGCTCACAATTTACACAATTGCTGATTGATTGTACATTGTACACACCTCTATCTATAAAATTCTGTGTAAACTAGCTCAATATGTTATTTCTCTTTAATTTAGTACCCACCCAAGGTCCATTTAAATTTAAAGAATTAGTTTTAACAATATATCTTACTAATAGTGTACAATTCTTATGAAAATTCACTACTATAACGCACTTGCTGTGTCCAGAAATGTTTTATTTATAGTATACATTCGCATGCTAAAATTTAGCGCTTTTGGATGCAACCTTTGTCTCGGTATTAGGAAAGAAATGGTCCAAGGCTGACAATTTACACAATTGCTGGTTGATTGTACATTGTACACAGCACTATCTATAAAATTTTGTGTAAACTAGAGCTATCATGACAACATACTACCTGGTCCTGCACCGAGATGGCGTCCCTGTCGTATCTCTCACAATGCTCTCCAGGCTGACATCTTTCAACAGATTAGATTAGATTAGATTTTATTGTGAGTGGGCTATTTCAGTCCCTCCACCGCGACCTTAGGTCTATTGTGGCTCACGTCTAATTATTTAGATTTCACCCATCAATTCCAGCTCCCTGAGAGAGTCGATTTTTTCTTGAGGGTGAGAGTTTGTTTGGCAGGTGTACTACCATCTGAGTAAAGTCGCTTGCCCGTTTCGAACCTCAAAGAGAGATAACCTCTCTCCGAGTTCGTGTGGACCCGACATCCGTCAGTGTTTGCCTCGAAGCGGTATCATGAAGTCCCGTTCTCGAGCAGCATCTAATCTCCAGTTGTAATCCACCCCTAGAGATCTCAGCTCCCCCCAGGCTCTTCCAAACCTGACACCTAACAGTGTTAAGACTCAAGGCAACATCCCATCGAGTCCCGCTCCCGAGCATCACCCCAGCGAGGCCGTTCGTCCGTTTCGTAGCACACAGTATGGGCTCCAAACTCCGGGTGTTTACCACTCATCAGAGATCAGAGCCCCCGGGACGTCTGGGCACACGACACATGCCAGGGCGGTATCATCTGGAACCCCGCTCCCGAGTAACAACCAAGCGAGGCCAATTGTCAGTCTCTGAGGCCACAGTGGAGGCGCCAAACTCCGGGTGCATATCACTCCCCAGAGATGTCTACCTCCCCCAGCCTCACCTGCACCAGACCAGTGTTTCATTGACTCGAGGCGGTATCATAAAGTCCCGCCCTCGAGCAGCATCCATGCAGGGTCGTTAGCCTGTATCGATGCTCACAGAGTAGGCCCAAGTCTCCAGGTATAATCCACCCCTAGAGACCCCAGCCACCTCCGGGTTCGTCCAGGTCCAACACCTGCCAGCGTTAGCTTAAATTTCACCCAACAAATCGAGCTTCCGGCAGGAGACGACACCTGCGAGGTGAAACTTTGTTTGGCAGGTGTACTGCCATCTAAGCGAAGTCGCTTGCCCGTCTCAAAGCTCAAAGAGAGATAACCTCTCTCCGAGTTTGTCTGGACCAGACATCCGTCAGTGTTTGACTCGGTGCAGTATCATGAAGTCCTGTATCCGAGCAGCATCCAAGTGAGGTTGTTTGTCCGTTTCGAAGCTCACAGAAGAGGCCTCAACCCTTAGTTTTATTCCACCCCTAAAGATCTCAGCTCTCCTCCGGGTTCGTCAAGACCCGACACCCACCAGTGCTAGACTCAAGGCAACATCCCATCGAGCCCCGCTCCCGAGCATCGCACAAGCGAGGCCGTTCGTCCGTTCCGAAGCACACAGTGGGGGCCCCAAACTCCGGGTGTTTACCACTCATCAGAGTTGTCAACCCCCTACGGGTCGTCTAGACACACGATACCCGCCAGCACTCTCAACCCAAGGCGGCAACTTCCATTGTTTAGATTTTTATCTACGATTTATTTAAATAGTATAGCAGTACAGATAACGTCATCTGTCTTCGTCCAACATTGTAGATATTGCATTACAGAATCTGAAGTGATGTCGATGATTATTCTATTATTAATTTCGAATAACTTTATTAGCCTTGGATCAAACGACTTGAAAATTGGTACACAACCACGCGTACCTATGTTTTTTTAGTTGTAGATTTCAATCACTTAGACAATTTGAGAGATATTGCGTTTTAAAAAATGTTTTAATTTTATATAAAAAAAATTGGCCGTTAAGATTTGATGAACGAACTGATTAGCAAAATAAGGGTAATTCCCAAATTTGGTCCAAATCAGTAAAGTATTTTTTGAGTTATCGGTTAGATACATACATATATATATATACATACATATATATATATATATATATATATATATATATATATATATATATATATATATATATATATATATATAAATTGACAATGGAAATGGGCTCCAGAGGCCCTAATTCTCACTCGTTTGAAGAAATTTTCCAAAAGTCTCACCATTGATATCTCTCTATTAGTGAATTTTCTTAAGGAAAATTCACTAAAAAGCCTGGGATAATTTTTACCAAGTGCCTTCTGAAATAGTCCAAGATCAAAAGTTGTGTCATTTAATATCAGTTTTGGAGTCAAAGTTTTCTTTTATCTTAAAACACTTTACTACTGAAAAATTTAGCAAAATGTTCTAACTCAGAGGTAGCAGACCTAGGGCACTTGCTGGTGCAGCGTTTATGTTCGCAGATGCACGCGAGCGTGTTTCTCCCTCAGAGATAAATAAAACATGGAGATAGCCCTGTTATAATACACCTTATATGAAAGTGAAACTGTCATTGTTTTGAGAGGACTGAAAATTAACAAGCAAGCCGTCGAAGCAACTGCGTCTAGTCTCGGCCTTCAGTCTTTAGCCAGTCGATACACACATATAACACACTTTCTTGTGAAATCGTAAAAAAAAAGTTCGGGGCGCAGCAAGTGCATTAGATTAGTGAATTTTCATAAGAATTGTACACTCTTAGT
Source organism: Tillus elongatus (assembly GCA_964006375.1). Taxonomy (NCBI): domain Eukaryota; kingdom Metazoa; phylum Arthropoda; class Insecta; order Coleoptera; family Cleridae; genus Tillus; species Tillus elongatus. Next base: position 55,005,220 of record OZ023262.1, read on the forward strand.
ACCGTATATTAATATAACTAATTTTTTAAATTTAAATGAACCTTGGAGATCCGTTTTAGAGGTCCCAGTGAACAATTACTTGAGGAAATTTGTATTTTCTACGGAGAAAATGAAAATTAGGTACATATATGTAAGTGCTGCAAGTCTCTTTGAAAAAGTTGTGTTACAAATTTCATTAAAGTTACAAAAGTTTTCCAGAAAAAAAAATTATTACCTGCCAAATTATAAAAAACTCTGGACGCAGCAAGTGCGTTATGGTAGTGCATTTTCATAAAACTATTTTTTAATAGCAATAATGTGTGTTTTTTTAAGAAAGCAGGCATCAAATTTGGTTACCAGTATAATCTATATAGTAAAAACAATGTGCCATGTTTCATCAAAATAACTTTATTGTTTGAAAATGTACAAAAATTTCCGAAAGTTAACTTAAAGTGTTCCTGAAAAAACTTGTTTCTTGGTCAACCTTATAGGTCAATAGCAAATATTAAGCATTTGATCAAAATTCGCTACCATAACGCACTTACTGCGTCCAGAATTTTTTTCTTACAAACATGCATTATATTTAGATGGAAAATGCAAAAATGCAATAACATAAGGCGTGTTTGATTAAAAAAAAAAGAAAATTTGTATCACCAACGACTTATGGGCCAGCCTGTGATTGTAGAAATAATTTTTTAAGATCTAGCTCAAGACACCCTATAATTAATATATACAATTTTTTTTCATATCTTGTATAATAACAGATATATTGAACTTAATTGATTTTTTTACGAAAATTCTACAAAAATTATATACCATTAAACGATAAACTCTATAGCTAAGAATACTGCCAAGCATCAGAGAAAGGGTCTATTTGAAATGAATGTTCTGGAAATATTTTATTAAAATGAAGGACAATGACGGTTGAAACTAAGACTTCAGGGTTTGTAAAACATTCTTCTTGAGACATAGCCCGTATTAGATTCAAGTTCTTTTCCTAAATGTTGCAAATTTTGACGTTTAAATTGCAACTTTGACGTTTTGTGAAAAACCCCAATTTATTTTTCTTTAAATGCCTATAACTTTTTTGTCTTCTGACCTACAGAGCTAAATTTTGGCATGTGGCTTACCTATAAGGATGTAAACCCGCGTACGAAATTTGGTTGCCCTTACTTTGTTACTTCCGGAGATATAATTTTTTTTCGAAAGAAAACACAAAATTTTCCGGGAAAACCTGGACCGATTTTCCTGGCTAACGAACTTATCCAAGCCATTTGCAAAAGGAAGGTATTCACCAAATTTAATCAAAATCGGTCCGTTATTTTTTGAGTTATCGGTGTGATACATATATATATATATATATATATATATATATATATATATATATATATATATATATATATATATATATATAGATATATATATATATATATATATATATATATATATATATATATATATATATATATATATATATATATATAAACATATAAAAATTTTAACTGACCCCGGATATGTGTTCTGGGGGGCCTAATTAGCGCTCATTTGAAGACATTTTTTCAAAATTCAAAAGTCGGGATCTCCTCATTAGTGAATTTTTTTTTAAGAAAATTCACTAATATAGGAGGTATTTTTCCTTATTAATTGCTTGGACAGTTTTGTTTTAGTCAACCCAGTCAAAGTAGTTTTTGCAAACAAAACAACAAAAAGGGGTTTTCAAAACGAATTATTAGTTATTCGCGAAGTTCATTATGTTACTTTTCTTTAATTTGGTACCCACGCTGCATTTTACTATGGCTTAAGATTGAATATTCTAGCATAATCGGAAATTGAGATCAAATTTGAAATATTTTAAGAAAAATCTCTACCAAATAACGTACTTGCTGCACCCAGACCCTTTTCACCACTTATTTACTGTTGCTGTATCAATGCTTTTTTTAATGATAAAATAATTTAGCTGTGAGACTGACAAACAAGGCAATCTCAAATTCATTTTTGAAAAATATTTTAAACAAATGAAATGAGGTAACAATTTAAACATAATTTGAAAATATTGGTTTGCTGTTTCATCGCGGGGGTTCTCCTCCACCTTCTGCATGTCTACAACAACCCTCAATGCATAAAACCTAACAATGTAAACAAGAAAAATTTCTTGAGACCAACCCCCAAGAAAGTTGCGGGACCTGCGGTAAATAGGGATTCTGCACGGAGTAAACAGGATTTTAAGGGAGTATAGCTGCAAAATGGGATAAAGGCAGCTTATAGAGGTGCAACTAAGCTGCTTTTTTCACACTTTCCGCTCACATTTCCTTTTTATCTTCTTCCCCGCCCACCACCCCTATTCACTCCTGGTCCCATAACTTTCTTGGGGGCTGTTTGCAAGAAATTTTTCTTGTGGTTGGTGCATCCGGAAAGGGTTTAAAATTTTTTCTGATTTTTTTTTCTAAAAGTCCCCCTTCTGCTAAACTGCAAATTTACCGAAATTTTTATTTTTATTTACAAAAGGAATATACCTGCCAAATTATAAACGTGGCAGGTATTGTTCCTTATTAATCGCTTGGATGATCCATTTTAGTCAACGCAACTTGCTAACAACGCCCCAAGAAAGTTGCAGGAGCGGTAGTTAATAGGGGTGCTGGGCGCAGAAGAAGATAACAAGGGAATATGGGTGCGGAGAATGTGAATAAAGCAGCTTAATCGGACCTTCAAACGTTGTCTTTTTCGCATTTTGTAGCGATACCTCCTTAAAATCCTGTTTACCCCAAGCAGAACCCCTATTCGCTCTAGCTCCCATAACTTTCTTGAGGGTTGCTTCCAGGAAATTCGTCTTGTGTTTTGTGCAACCAGGGTGGTTGTAGACATGGAAGAGGGGAAGGAAAACCAACGGATGAAGTAACCCCCTCCCCCATTGAAAAGCATGGTGCAGTGAAATCAGAGAAATAGATAGTTATAGGTAACTGAAAGGGTAGGAGTATACAGGGAAAGGATCATGTAACATAACAAACAAAAATAGTGCTGCAAATTGAATCATAACTTCCAGATAGCGGTGATAATCTACTTTCCTCAGAAAGACATTCTCATGAGATGAATTTAGGGTCCATGACTTGACCACTAACAAAATATTGGTTTTGCTATACCCATAAACTTCTGAAACGTTATTTAACAAAAAAATGTCAATTTTCACCAAATTACCCTTCATTTATCCCCTACCCCCTGAAGCAAACTTACCCAAAAACAATTTGAAGCGTTTCTATGCCAGGTGCTAACTGGATAGCAAACTTGAAGATGATATCTCACCTGTATAAACAAATCGTCAAAGTAATTAAAATTATTTAATTATTGAAATAAGTTTCTAGAACAACGGTCCATGTGTATATAAGAGAAACAAATAGCAAAAATATAAATAGTAAAATATTTCTCACCACAGGATCCAGATAGGCGTTGCGACGACAGGTACACGGTCTTTTAAGACGGCTTTAGTAACGAACTTTCGGAGGTTAATGTAAACTGAAATCGGAGTGCAGAAAACTGAATCAATTGGAAAACTGGATGGCGAAAACTTAATTAATTCAACTGTCCAGCGAGCCAGCTTATATATGAACAAAAATATGCATCCTTTTTGGGTTCTAGAAGTTTTGGGGGTCTTTATTTATCTTATGGACTGATTAAATTATTCGCGATTGAAAATTTTGCGAATTAAAAACATTTTAGACAGTGGTATCAGGGGGATAAAATTCCAATGTTGATTTAATCTACTTGGAAATATATTTTGTACTGCTTTTTACTTATATACAGGTGTTTTGAAATGATATTTGGGCAAAATTCTTAACAAGCAATATTTGCAGAGTTGTGTTTTATGAAATAGAAATTATATTTATCGTAACAAAATGAAAATTCCGTTACACTCTAATCAATCTGGCAGCACCGACTTTAGCTTCTGTCATTGTGACAATTTTGCGCCTGTCTTGTGGATTGTGTCACTGACATCACTATCAAAATAAACATTCATTCCTTTAGCACTGATAAATGAATAACATACACATTACACATAATATAAGAGTAACAGCATAAGACGCCCGAGGAGGTACCACCCCTTACATCAAGGGGCTGGTGAAGTCCCAACGGACGTTTCCGGTTCTGGTGTATGAGTCGGTTTCCCTTATAAGCAAAAATGATGATGGCTCCTTCTTGTACAAAATATTCCTGAGGTAAAATTCCCCTCTATTCGGATCTCCGGGAGAGGGGTGTACAGGGGGCGCCAGCATCGAGATTTACAATATCCTTCTCGAATATTTGTGGCCTAAATTCTAACCTGAACTCCGTCCACCATTTCCTCCAGGCTAATAGGCCCCAACTCCTCTTCCTCACCGAAACTCAAATCAGTGCCAAAACAGCCACTAATCACCTTAATTTCCCGGGGTATGAGCTCATTACTTCTTTTAGATTGCATGGAAGCGTGTGCGTGTACGTCCGTAGCAATCTACCCTGCACCAGACTCCCCAATTTAGAAGCTGGAAGAAAAACTCTCTCTCAGGGCTGCAACTAAATTCATCTGTTGCATTTACCGGTCACCTATCATATCATTTGGCACTACAACTCCGCGAACTGGGACGAAATGCGAGATTACTTTTCCTCATTTCCATGGACGTCTGTCTGCTTCTCTCATCGTGACCCCTCTGATATCTCACAAAACGTCACCGAAATTATCCAAGCTGGCATGGAATTATTTATTCCACGTACACAGAAAACCTCTGCAGCCACTCAAAAGCCCTGGTTCTCTAAATCCTGTGACAAGTCCAGACTTGAAAAGGTCAAAGCTCACAAAAAGATTCTACACAATCCCAGTCAAGAAAACCGTCAAGCATTTAACGGCGCAAGAAACTGCTATGTCCGCATTCTTTCTGAGGCAAAAAACTCGTCTAATAACCACATCAAAAACAGAGTCCTCTTAAGCTCCAGCGGCAGCAAACCCTTCTGGACTCTTGCTAAATCTATTGGGAATAATTTCTGCCAGAGCACGTTCCCACCTCTTGTCTCAGGGGATGAAATTGTTGCTACCGCCCTGGGCAAGGCTGAACTTTTTGCCTCGTTGTTCGCCGGCAATTCTACTCTCAACCCACCTCCAAATGTTCAACCACCAACAGTCCCCAATCTCGCGCATAAAATGACGGATATCATTTTCAAAACTAAAAAGGTACGAAATATGCTCTCTTCTCTTAATACCAGGAAAGCCTCTGGCCTTGACGAGATCCCACCAATTGTTCTCAAAAAATGCGCACCAGAACTTGCTCCTGTCCTGACTCGTCTGTTTCAGACATCTTACAATAGAGGCATATTCCCTAGTAACTGGAAAACTGCTAGAGTACAACCCGTCCCCAAGAAAGGATCCAAAGCGCTTCCTAGCAACTACAGGGCTATTTCTCTACTTTCAGGTCATCTCTAAAGTGATGGAAAAGTATATAAACACCGAATTACTAAAATTTCTTGAAAAACAGTCTAATCCACGACAGGCAGTATGGATTCCGTCAGCGCAGATCAACTGCCGACCTCCTTTCCTTTGTCACCCATTCTTGGAACAAGTCTATGGAACTTCATGGCGAATCCCAGATTGTCGCTCTAGACATATCCAAAGCATTCGACCAGGTCTGGCACGCAGCGCTGCTTAATAAACTACCGGCCTATGGCCTACCACCAAAACTCTGTACGTGGACAGCAAATTTCCTCTCCAACCGGAGCATTTCTGTTGCCGTGGATGGCCATTCCTCTAAACTGTATCCAATTAATGCAGGAGTTCCTCAAGGTTCAGCTTTAGCCCCTACTTTGTTTCTTCTCCACATCAATGACCTCCTCTCTAGCACATCCAACCCAGTTCAGTTACGGGGACGACAGCACCCTCCACTCAAATATACAATATTCTAAGCCTGTCTCTTTAGCCCAATTTGATGAGGATCGCAGACTCATGGAGGGTTCTATCTCCGTGGATCTCCAAAAAATATTAGACTGGGGAAGTAGAAATCTTGTACAATTCAACCCCACCAAATCAGTCTTGCTTTCTTTCTCATAAGAGATACACCAGCCCTAGACCCATTACAATAAACAACCAAGTTTGTGGATCGAAATCTTAATTGGCACCAACATGTCACATCAATTGCAGAAGCGGCTGCTAAGAAATTAGGTTTTATCTTCCAGGCTCGCAAATACTTTTCACCAGCTAATCTCTATACTTTATATACTTCACAAATAAGACCAAACCTCGAATACTGCTCCCACATCTGGGGTGCTGCTGCCGCTTCTACACTCGCTATCCTGGACTCCATTCAGAAGAGAGCTATACGTCTCATCGGTGACCTCTCTCTCTTTATAGATATCTGCACGGGCACTGCTCAGAGGAGCTTTCTTCCATAGTTCCTCCACCTGCTGCCCCCAACAGATCTACCAGGGGAACAGCGCGAATGCACCCTTTTACTGTCCAGGTCACCAGACATAGAACATCTTGTTATGCCCGCTCTTTTGTCCCGAGGACTTCCAAGTTGTGGAATTCCTTGCCGGCACATGTTTTTCCTTCTCGTCCAAACCTTCAAGTCCAGAATTAACAAGCTGCCTCTTTCCTCCTTGTCGACACCCACGGTACGATAGTATTTAGGCTGTAAGCCCTCGTGGTGTTGAAATCAAAAAAAAAAAAAAAGACAATGGCGTCATGTTATTATGAAATGAGAGTTTGTTCTTTGTACCAACTTGTATCTACTGAAGCTGTTCATGGCGTCACAAAACTTGTTAGATGAGTGGTAGGTAGGATTATTCCTTTTGAGAATCTTGTATATAGGTACCTAGTTTCTGCATCTTTGTTATTTATTTAGTATCGTTGAACAATTATACAGTAAGTACAATTAAGTTTAACACTGGTGACTATACATATTATGTACAATTTATATAAATTATAACCTTATATTATATTTACCTACAAACTTTGATAACTTCACAACTTAATTTTGACGTTTCTGAAATAATCACGGTAGATTTGCAGTTTGGTCCATGGAGAAAATTGTCATTTTTTCGTTACAACTCGAGTAATATAACGTTTCAGGACTCTATGGGCACAGAAATATGAATATTTTCTTTGTGGTCAAGTCATGGACCCTAAATTCATTTCATGAGAATGTCTTTCTGCGGAGAGTATATTAACCCAACTATGTGGAAGTTATGCTTCGATTTAATTTAATTTAATTTTATGAAAATTCACCAGCATAATGCACTTGCTGCGCCTCGAAATTTTTAATATTACCAATAGCTTGGCACGTCAGCAATTTTATAAATTGTATTTTTGACACACATACTGAAAAAGGTTCGCCACCCCTATTGTAGTTGGTTAACAAACTTTATTTGTTGGAATTAACGTTGTAAAGTAACAAAAAAATGGATTCAGGATACATTTAACTTAAAACAAGAACCCAATTTCAAATTATTATATTTAAAAGATATTTCTTGATTAACAAATAAATAACACTCAATGATCAACATGTTTACTTTTACTTAGCTCCTCGTTGGCAGCTACCTTCCTGAAGTCCATTTTGATTCGTCTAGCTTTTCCTCTTCTTCTAATAACTCAGTATTAACTTTCCACAGCGCCTTAGCTTCTAAATAAGTAACAACGGATCCTAAAACAGCATGTCCAACAAATAATGCAAACAACATGTTCTTTGATGGTGTAACCATTTTTTGAAGTAGACGTAATACTTCTAAAGGTTTCTGAGTAATATTGGGTATATCATAAGTTCCATATCTAAGCGACAACTGAAAAAAAAAGAAAGATAAAAATTTGTTTTAGCTGTCGTCGCAAGTTATAAGAAAACTGATATAATCAGAACTGAGGAGTAACTTGTATCTTAATCATAGGTATTTGTTAAAAGTGTAAGGTTTTACATGTTTCTATTAATCATAGATCTAATAGCGTCATTGCCCTTGTTCATTGACTCACTTTCTAATCTGTGGCTTGATACAGCTAACGCTTGACATCTTGAAATCAATAATATTTTTGCTATGCTATATTTTAATAAATGTTTATTTACTTTTTTACCTCCTGCATTCAACAAACAAAATTAGTATATCGAGGATCACAGAGTCGGCAGCCATTAATAGAGAATCAGAATAAGTATAGTATAGTGTTATATCCATATAAATCACTCCTCGCACGGTGGTGTGTATTTTCGGCGCTCTCAAGTAATGCGATACTTGGATGCGAAATCGTCGCCTTCTTCCTCGAAAACGACCGAATAAGCAATCTGGTCGTGCACTATACAATTACACACTCGCAGTTTGCAGTGGACTTTTGGTAGAGGCAGAGCGTGTGTACCTAGTAATTTTCGTGTAGTGCTCGCATCGGATTGATTTTTAATTAGATCATTTCGTTGTTTATATGTTCTAGGAAGACAATTATTATTATTATTATTATGGCTACTGCTTCGGGTTGCTTAATAAGTGGACAAAATAATTGTGATACTGTGATTAATTCAGTGGATAATATTCTAAAGGTTAACTTTTCACAGTTAGACTTAAATTCTAAGGTAAAGTTTAAAAGTTTAGGACGACCCACACCAGATTTAAAGTTAAGCCAAAGTTGTATGAAAAAAAAAGCACTTATATACTTATAAACTAAAGTGAATGCTGAGTGTTGACAGAATTGTGATTTGTGTTAGTAATTATTTAAGGAAATGAGTTTTTAACTACTATAACCTATAACTAGAGGAAAACTTGGTAAGTAGTTAATAATTATTAAGTTTAGTTAGTTTAGTAAGTAGGTTTTTTTTATAATACATTTTCGGGGAAAAAAGAGGCGATCGCTTCATTTTTAGTGAATTTTTATTTCAAAACAGTTATTTTGATGAAATTTGGTGGATATGTTACCCTGGATAAGGCCTTACTATACACCAAAATTCAACTTTCTTAAGTTTGTAGAAAATTGAGTTATTCAAATTTGAAGCATTTAATAAAAATTCACTACCATAACGCACTTGCTGTGTCCCTAATTTTTTTTTCTTGTGCAACCCCAATGTATTAAGGCACGAGCCGCTACTGCTTTAAAGACTATATATACTTGAACGGATATGATGAAATTCCTTCTTTCAGTTTATTTGAACATCTAAAGTGCACAGTCTATCTCATGGCATTCTTCTACATAAGCTTTCATGCTTTGGATTTTCTGACCATCTTATTGAGCTGCCTGCTTCACTGTTCTAGGGCGGCTTTTGTAGAGTGCTGTGGTTTTAAGTCAAATCACTTTTTCATCAGTTCTGGCGTACCACAGGGTTCGGTCCTTGGGACTGTCTTTTTGAACTGTATTTGTTCGCAAAGAAATCTGGCATGTTAGAAGAACACCAATCAAAGATATGACTTTGATTGGTGTTCTTATAATTGTTTAAACCTCAATGTAGGTAAGTAATATGTTGTTTCTTGCAGCTGCCGACATTCTATTGTTGAGATTGATTATTTCTCTACAAGATACTCTTTTGACAAGGGAACCTGTCTTCAGATACCTCAGTGTTCTATTTGATAGCAAAATTAGTTTTAATTTGCATATTGAGAGTTCGGTAGCAGCATCACTGCGAATTTTAAGATCTACCAGGGATTTTGTTGACACACAAGCGCTAGATTTGATTCTCTGGTCAGAAGTAGACTCGAGTATGGATCGATTGTGTAGTCGCCTAACTATTACATGCATGTCTCAAGTTTTGAGAAGGTGCAGCGAATGTTAGTGGATTTTCTGTCTTAGACATGTCAGATCAACGCCTACTTAGATATTGAAGAAAAAAGAAATCGACAAATTTTTATTTTTTCAAAATAACTCCAAAACTAAAAGAGGCAGGGCAAAATGCAAGTCATATTTGGAATGAGCATGAAATTCTACAAAACATTGCTAATTTAACCGTCTCCCTATCTCTAATAATAACGGAAATAGCAATACATTCCCATCCAGTTTGGGACACTATATATATATATATATATATATATATATATATATATATATATATATATATATATATATATATATATATATATATATATTGTCACGAAGTGACTAATCCTGGAGGGATTGTTTAGCTTGATTAAGAAACATAATTGCAGCCGCGTAATAAACTGCAATTACCATTTACAACGGTTGAAATATTCGTATAGGTTTTCATTAGATACGCGGAACTCGACACGTCGAAAGTAAGAATTAAGAAGCAGAGGTTGCTTTCGCTAGCGGAATACAGCCGAAGTCGCTGAAGTCCGGATCGGCGCAGGAAGCGCAGGGCAGAGAATCGGAGTGAGGTCTGGAACTGCGACAGAATCGTCAGTTCTAGAGTCGCCGCGAGCAAGCTAGTACGTCCGTCGCAAAGAAGTGAAGTTGTAGAGTACGTCAAGTGTAAGAGAAGCAATCCGCAGCGAGGAGAGCAGGATACCGGAAAAGCAGAGAGCGAGGCTGCCGGTTCACGATGCCACCGAAGAGTTTTGTTACGTGAGCACCGTCACCGAAGAGAGTCCCAGGTAGGTGACAGTCTAATACTATTCAGCGAGCCCGTGGTAGAATTGTTGAACGCTCTGTCACGGCGCTGGGTGCCTTCGGGAGGTGCGGCGCGGTCTGCTGAGAGCCGCTGTCCGACATCATCAGCAGGGGCGCCGCTGGCGGTGCTCGCGGGCTTTGCTTGGGCGGTTGGGGGCCACGGTCCCGAGGCTCCGATTCTCCCGGGATCACAGGGGAAGCGGAGGAATAGTGTATCGGGACGGTTGTAGTGAATGCATTATCCGTTCCAGTCAAAAACCACCTCCCGTGAAGCCGCCCCTTTATGCCGAATAAGGGAGTCGGAGTGGGGATATTCCTGGACTATAGTAAATCCACGTTGCAGCGATTGTGTTGTCTTGGATTGAAGCAGCCCGGTGGTTTTCCGCCTCCCGGTCTGGCCCGGGTGGATCGTATTGGCGGTGTACGGGTGCTTCCTGTCCTCTCGAGGGTGGGACCGTTTCTCTCCTGTCTCCGTTGGCGGATTGCTCTGGGGGTTGGGGGCTGCATTCCGAAGTTACGGTCCTCGCCGGATCATCCGGCCGCACGAAGGCGCTAGAGTCGTCACTGTTGTAGTGATTGCATTATCCGGGACAGTCAAAAGCAGCCCTTCGGGCGGTCGCCCTTGTGTTCCTTTGGGGGGGATCGTAATAAGGATATTCCTGGGCTGTGGTAGATCCGTATTGCAGCGACTGCGCTGGTCCGGGTCGAAACAGCCAGGCGGCGCCTAGCGTTCCGACCTGTCCGCGGCCCCGTTCAGAGGGGGTGTAAATCCGGGATCAGGGTGGGCCTCTTCCGCGCCGAGCAAAGGTTCCCCGAGCGTGTGAGTGAGAACGTATGGATGGTGAGCCGTAGATAATACCTGTTGGTGCCATACACATTAGAACGCAGCTAGCTTAGCTTGATGTAGTGTCCGATGCACCCTGAAAGTTGCATGCCCGCTTGGGAACACCCGCTATTATCCACTATCTTGCCACCACGCTGCACCGCTTAAACATTGCCGCTTTAGCTTCCCCGTGCAACCCGCGCGTAGAGTTAATTTTAAAGCCAAATAACCACCTCTGCCTCTGACCGCCCATAATTGCTAGACTTCCTTGTAGCAGAACTCCGTTATTTCTTGTGTACATAATTACTGAATAGAATTTTATTTTAATTTAGTCGATATTTCATTTAATCTCTCTAGAATATCCAGCCAAGTAACCTTTAACAATAGATCTCTAAAAAAGACCATAACCAGGAGTCCCGGGGGACTTCGTCTTAACTTAGGAGGACCTTGTCTCCACTAGAATCTACCCTGGGCTTGTGTGTCCGTCGACAGTGACTTGGGAAAGGGGTGGATATCCCGAGGGAGCACGCCTACTCCCTGAAAGAAACTCTATAGGCGTTGGCGCTCGAACAGGATCCCGTTGTAAAGCCGTGTCCCGGGAGTCAGCCCGAAAATCCCCCATATTAGGGAAAACTAGTATTAACCCCCGGCCACCCCAAGTGGCCGTCGCCATATATATATATATATATATATATATATATATATATATATATATATATATATATATATATATATATATATATATATATATATATATATATATATATATATATATATATATATATATATATATATATATGTATATGTATACATATATGTGTGTGTGTATCACACCCATAACTCATAATATATAAATAATAATACATAATAAGTAAATTATGTATCAAAATTTAGATCAGTAAGTTGATAAAAATGTTATAGGCATTAAAAAAAAATTGGGATTTTCCTTTTAGAACGTCAAAAGTCGCGATTTGAAACGTCAAAATTGGCAACATTTAGGAATTTCTAGGGTAAAGTTCGATATACCCGTTATTATACAGGATAAGAGAAAAAATCGTATACGTTAATTGTAGGGTGTATTGAGCTGCATCTCACAAAATGTCGTTCATGATACAATTTTTTTTTAAACCAAACACGATTTATTGCATTTCCATCGAAATATAATACATATTTGTAAGAAAACAGATTCGGAACGCAGCAAGCGCGTTATGTTAGCGAACTTTTATTAAATGCTCCAAGTTTCAATAGCTCAATTTGCTATTAACCTGAGGCTCGTTGGCCACGGAACCAGGTTTTTCGGGAACATTTTAAGCTTATTTCCGGAAAATTCTTGTACATTTTGAACCAATCAAGTTATCTTGATTTAATATGGTACATTGTTTCTACTATATATAGGTTATATTGATAACCAAATTTGAAGCCTGCTTTCTTTGAAAAAAAGACATATTTGCCATTAAAAGCATTTTAATGAAGATTCACTACCATAACGGACTTGCTGTATCCAGACTTTTTTATTTTTCTCATGATTTTAGCAACGCAGTTATAATAGGCCGATCCATATTTAGATAGTCGTTGGTAATTATTAAAAATATTTATTATATTTGTGCGAGAGGAAACGAAAACAATTGCGTGTTCGTGCGTGTTTTGTTTCTTTAACGTCGGCCTATTTCCGCGACTATGGCCAATCACCGACGCCAGGGAGCAGTTTCACCTCACTATCCTGGAAATTTTGCCGAACCTCTGCCTTTCTCTAAGGAGGGTAGGGATCTTTAACGTGCCCAACATTGCATGGACACGGGACCGACGGCTTTACGCCCCCTCCGAAGGACGGAACGTGCAGACATTCAACTGGCTCAAATACAATGCCAGAACCTCGGTTGATGTTAATTTTACAGTTTGTACTGAAAAAGTGAAAGAAGTACCCTGGGATCGAACCCAGTACCCTTCGGTTCAGAGGTACACGTTCTTACCCCTGAACCACTGAGGTTCTTGCGAAAACAATTGAAATTTCTATCTTTCCCTGATCTCAGCAAGGATAAGCCGCACACGAATAATCCAGAGTATACTGTACAACTTTAAACAGCGATCTGAGCTAAAGCTTCATGCAATATTGGATTTCTCTAGGAAAAGAAACAGAGAACTTTATATTTACAATAACTATTATAGAAGCAGAAATAAAAGGCAGAATCACCCCAAAAAGTCACAAAAATAATAAGAGACAGTTATGCGCTAGAAACGTATTTCAACAACGAATCTGTCTTCATCAGTAGCTGTCGCTAAACTGAAATATGTATCTAGCCCATAACTCTCTGTTATTATTTTCGTGATTTTTTTGTTTTGGTGATTCTGATTTTTGTTTAAGTTTCCAGCCACAGTGTCCAGTCTCAGTCTTTTATTATAGAAGCAAGCCAATTTTTTGTGGTTGTTCCCAAAAAAAAAAAAAATGGAAAGGGTGTTGTTACTATGTCATTCATACACTTTAGAGGATGAGTTTTTCAAAGGACTTTATTTGATGTCATATTCTTTATTATAGAAGAAAAATGTGTGTGTGTGTGTGTGTGTGTTTTGTTTCTTTAACGTCGCCCTATTTCCGCGACTATGGCCAATCACCGACGCCAGGGAGCAGTTTCACCTCACTATCCTGGAAATTTTGCCGAACCCCTATCTTTCTGTAAGGAGGGTAGGGATCTTTAACGTGCCCAACATCGCATGGACACGGGACCGACGGCTTTACGCCCCCTCCGAAGGGCGGAACGTGCAGACATTCAACTTGCTCAAATACAATGCCAGAACCTCGGTTGATGTTAATTTTACAGTTTGTACTGAAAAAGTGAAAGGAGTACGCCGGGATCGAACCCAGTACCCTTCGGTTCAAAGGCACACGTTCTTACCTCTGAACCACCGAGGTTCTTAGAAGAAAAATAAAAGTCAAATTTGCCTCGAGTGAGATTTTGCAAGGTAGGTATATTATTACACCTTTCAAAATAGGCTCCAATGCACAAGTAAAACCAGATTAAATAATTAAATGATGAAAAATCTCATTTTAATATTTTCTATACAGGAGAAGACCTTGTCTATTTGCAGACAACCTGCCGAAGGTTTTTTTTTGAAAAACCTTTTCAGAAACATGCTTAGAGCCCCGAAACTACAAGAAAAATTTCTTGCTAACAGCCCCCAAGAAAGTTGCAGGACCAGGAGTTAATAGCGGTGCTGGGTGTGGAAGAAGATTTTAAAAAATATGAGCGCGGAGAATGCAAATAAAGCAGCTTAATCGGACCTTTAAAAGTTTCCTTTTAGTGAATTTTCTTAAAAAAAATTCACTAATGAGGAGATCCCGACTTTTGAATTTTGAAAAAATTTCTTCAAATGAGCGCTAATTAGGCCCCCCAGAACACATATCCGGGGTCGGTTTAAATTTTTATATGTATATGTATATGTATATATATATATATATATATATATATATATATATATATATATATATATATATATATATATATATATATATATATATATATATATATATATATATATATATATATATATATATGTATCACACCGATAACTCAAAAAATAATGGGCCGATTTTGATTAAGTTTGGCGAATAAATTCCTTTTGCAAATGGCTTGGACAAGTTCGTTATCCAGGAAAATCGGTCCAGGTTTTCCCGGAAAATTTTGTGTTTTCTTTCGAAAAAAAATTATATCTCCGGAATTAACAAAGTAAGGGCAACCAAATTTCATATGCGGATTTATATCATTATAGGCAAGTTACCTACCAAAATTTAGCTCCGTATGTTAAAGGATAAAAAAGTTACAGGCATTCAAAGAAAAATAAATTTGGATTTTCCTCAAAACGTCAAAATTGCGATTTTAAACGTCAAAATTGGTAAGTACATTCCTTTCGCAAGTCGCTTGGATAATTTTGTTAGCCAGGAAAATCCGCCGAGGTTTTCCCGGAAAAATTTGTGTTTTCTTTCGCAAAATATTTATATCTCCAAAATTAACAAAGTAAGGGCAACCAAATTTGGTAAGCTGGTTTATATCGTTATAGGTGTGCCACCTACCAAAATTTAGCTCTGTAGGTCAAAAGACACAAAAGTTATGGGCATTTAATGAAAAATAAATTGGGGGTTTCCTCAAAACGTCAAAGTGACAATTGAAAACGTCAAAATTCGCAACATTTAGGCAAATAACTTGAATCTAATACGGGCTATGGAAAGAAAATGTCTCAAGAAGAATGTTTTACATACACTGAACTCTTAGTTTCAACCGTCATTGTCCTTCATTTTACTAAAATATTTCCAGAAAATTCATTTCTAATAGACCCTTTCTCTGATGCTTGGCAGTAGCCTTAGCTATAGAGTTTATTGTTTAATGGTATATAATTTTTGTCGAATTTTCGTAAAAAATCAATAAAGCTCAATATATTCGTTATTATACAAGATATGAAAAAATATTGTATACATTAATTATACGGTGTTTTGAGCTACATCTTAAAAAATTATTGCGACAATCACAGGGTGGCCCATAAGTCGTTGGTGATACAAATAAAAAATTTTTGTCGAAAACGCCTTATTTTTTCCATCGAAATATAATGCATGTTTGTAAGTTAAGAAATTCTGGAGGCAGCAAGTGCGTTGTGGTTGCGAATTTTGATTAAATGCTTCATATTTGAAAAGCTCAATTTGCTATTAACCTATAAGGTTGACCAAGAAACGGATTTTTTCAGTAACACTTTTGGTTTACTTTTGGAAATTTCTGTACGTTTTCAAACAATCAAGTTATTTTGATGAAACATGGCACATTGTTTTTACTATATATGTTATACTGGTAATCAAATTTGATGCCTGCTTTTTCTATATAGGTTATACTGGTAACCAAAATTGATGTCTGCTTTCTTAAAAAGAAAACACACATATTTGCAATAAAAACATTTTTATGAAAATTCACTACCATAAGGCACTTGCTGCGTCCCGAGATTTTTTACATTTTGTAGCCATACCTCCTTAAAATCCTGAACCCTGAACAGAACCCCTATTCGCTCCAGGTCCCATAACTTTCTTAAGGGTTGCTTCCAGGAAATTCGTCTTGTGGTTTGTGCAACCAGTGTGGTTGTATACATGCAAGAGGGGAAGGAAAACCAACGGATCAAGGAACCCCCTCCCCATTTAAAAACATGGCGCAGTGAAATCAGAGAAATAGATAGTGATAAGTAACTGAAAAGGGTAGGAGTATACGGGGAAAGGATCATGTAACATAACAAGCAAAAATAGTGCTGCAAATTGAATCATAACTTCCAGATAGCTGTGATAATCTACTCCCCACAGAAAGACATTCTCATAAGATGAATTTAGGGTCCATGACTTGACCACTAAGAAAATATTGGTATTGCTATACCCATAAACTTCTGAAACGTTATTTAACGAAAAAATGTCAATTTTCACCAAATTACCCTTCATTTATCCCCTACCCCCTGAAGCGAACTTACCCAAAAACAATTTGAAGCATTTCTATGTCAGGTGCTAACTGGATAGCAAACTTGAACATGATATCTCAATTCGTTCGAAAGTTATTGCGCCTACAAACAGACAGGCATACAGGCCGAGAGACCCTCTGACAAACAGACAAGAAAAATTTCGTTACAGAATCTAGTTTTATATGATAATAATAATAATAATAATTATTATTATTATTATTATTATTATTATTATTATTATTATTAATCCACTTATAACAGACGTTATTGGATACGTCAACAAGTATAACAAAAAATATACAGTCAAAATAATATAAAACATGACCCTATAAAGGGCAAACAAGTCAAAATAACAAGTATTAATAGTCACTTAAAAGTAGACAATTGAACACAGTGAAAATATACATAAAATGCACCACCTTACACACACTCACACAAACAGCATATAAACTATATATATATATATATATATATATATATATATATATATATATATATATATATATATATATATATATATATATATACAGGAGGCAACACTTACAGGCAATACACAAAATTATCGGCCAAAAGTCAAAACACAAACTATACCTTACAATTATACTCCCTAAAAATCAATTCCGTAAAATTCGTCTATGCTATACAATTCTTTTTCAATTAAAATTTATTTCATTTTTAATCTGAATTTATATTCACTTAGGTCTTTTAAACTATGGGGAGAAGGAAAAACATGTGCCGGCAAGGAATTCCACAACTTGGAAGTCCTCGGGACAAAAGAGCGGGCATAACAAGATGTTCTATGCCTGGTGACCTGGACAGTAAAAGGGTGCATTCGCTTTGTTCCACTGGTAGATCGTTTGGGGGCAGCAGGTGGAGGAACTGTGGAAGAAAGCTCCTCTGAGCAGTGCCCATGCAGATATCTATAAAAGAGAGAGAGAGAGAGGTCACCAACGGCACGTCGGTGGGCAAGGGATGGCAGCCTTTGGGTGAGGGTAGGGTCACCGATGAGACATATAGCTCTCTTCTGAATGCAGTCCAGGATAGCGAGTGTAGAAGTGGCAGCAGCACCGCAGATGTGGGAGCAGTATTCGAGGTTTGGTCTTATTTGTGAAGTATGTAAGGTAGATTAGCTGGTGAAAAGTATTTGCGAGCCCGGAAGAGGAAACCTAAGTTCTTAGCAGCCGCTTCTGCAATTGATGTGACATGTTGGTGCCAATTGAGATTTTGATCCACAGAAATGTCAACAAGTGAAAAGGACTCATTACTTTAAATAACTTGGTTGTTGTATCTCTTATGAGAAAGAAAACAAGACTGTGGTTTGGTGGAGTTGAATTGTACAAGATTTCTACTTCCCCAGTCTAATATTTTTTGGAGATCCACGGAGATAGAACCCTCCATGAGTCTGCGATCCTCATCTAATTGGGCTAAAGAGACAGGCTTAGAATATTGTATATTTGAGAGGAGGGTGCTGTCGTCCGTCGTATACACGCCTTCTGGAGCACACAAATTTTATTTGCCTCTACTAAATTGCCCCAGAAGATTACTCCATATCTAATTCTGGACTCCACCAAAGCATGGTAAGCTGACAGACTGGCTGACACATCCACCGAAGATGAGATTGTTCTTAGCGCATACACGTAACCTGCCACCTTTGCAGCCACCATTTCTACATGAGCTCTCCAACTTAGGTCACTGGCCAGCTTCACTCCCAAGAACACTATGCTCTCAGTAAAATTCATTTCTAAATCATTAACAGAGAGTTGTGTATCATGAACTCTATTGAAATCAACGAGGCCTGTTTTATTTGCGTTTAAAAGCAAACTGTTTTCACCAAACCATCTATTAAAATTCTCTAAAGCACTAACTGTATTTTCTCTTACACTCTTTATGTATCTCACTACAAATGAGGTGTCATCTGCAAACAAGATCGTTCTATGTGGTGTTAGACTCGGTACCTCATTCACATAGACACATGTCTTCTCACTCACCCAAAGATAATATGTTTTGAGACTTTACACCGTTTTAGAATTTTTTTTCGAAATTTGTGTCACCGATGTTCCACGCCCACACATTCAACCCCTAACTTGATTTCAGCACAGAATATAATGTTTGATGAAATTGAAAGTTTTCTAATGGCCAACCCTAAAACTTTATATTTCTCGAGTTTCAAGGAAAAAGTCAATTTTCACCAAATCGTCCCCCATTTATCCCCTAGCCCCTGGAGTGATTTTACCCACAAACATCCGAACAGTTCGTCTGTCTGGTGCAAACTGTATACCATATTTCAAGATGATATCTTAATTCGTTCGAAAGTTATTGTGGCAACAAGCAGACAGACATACAGACCAACAGGCACGACGGAAAAAATTTGCGTTCCGAAATCATGTTTTCTATAAGTTTAAGTGAAAACAAAAATTTTGAAATTTTTGTTGCCGATCCATACTTCCACACGTATTGACGATGTGGAAGTAAAAAGAGAGTAAATGTGAACAAAAATGTTTTACTTGCCGCAGCAGGCCAGTACTGGGCACATGCCATCTTGTTTCCAAACACAAGGGTTCAATGTTCAGAAAAGTGAACATTCTTAAATATACAGAAAGCACACATGTTATAGAGTGAGACAGTGACCCAGTGAACTGTGAAGCAAGACAGTAAATAACTCAGCAAAGAGAAGAGAACAAAAGGTAAGAATGCATGTAAGATACCAAACTTTATCTATCGGCTGTTGTTTTATCTAAGACTGTCTGGGAGGTCATCTGCAAATTCATATATATAATTTGCGGGCTCTATTTTATGTGGGATAGCTGTACAATTTCACTAAACCCAACAATAAAATGTATTAATGTACTTACTGATAGGCATGCTACTGGTGACATAATCATTGGATACACAAATCCAAGAGTTGCTTGTATAGCAGATGCCCTCATCTCAACGCAGGCAGGACACTGTGTCTTCTGTAAAACCAAGTCTTGCATAATCACCTAAAAAAATAACAAGGTGCAGGTATGTAAAATGATCTATAAAAAATTTGATCAATTGAATCACATACCATCGCATGTAACGCTGTTGAAAATGCAGCTGGTATGCAGCAAGTAGGCAGATAAGATGACATTCTTCCATAGTTATATAAATGGAATTTCAATCGAAAAATGCTGTTTATGTACATACCAGAAAATAAACTTGCTGCTCCAAGAATAGGTGCACCATATTTTAATGCATACCTGAAAAGTAATTATATTGGTAAAGGGACTGATTATTAACTATTTCCTAATTTTCCAATTACACGTCAGATGGTCTATGCCATTTCCTTAGCAATTCCAGTTGATATTTGAGTGCATCATCTTCACTTAAAATAATTGCATCTTGCGGTACTTCTGTAAATTTCGCCTTCTGAAGAGCCATGTCTAATTTTAAAAAGATACCCAACAGAAATGAATAAAGCCTAACAGTTTAATTATCCTGATTGGGTGTATCAATATAAATTACTGCATGTTCATAAAAGAACAATATTATTTTCTTGCACTTATATTTACTTCTGTGTTTAGTGTCGGCTTCTTAAAAGATTTAAATTTAAAAATTTTAATCAAGGATATTGTAGGTTAAATTCTCCATAGTTCCACTTCTTTTTAATTTTTTTGACAAGCTGTGAACTCAACGCACTGGAACGGGGACTGCCTATCCAAACTTCGCAACAGAGTGAGGCAGGTGCAACAGACAGAGAGAGCATGCGCTGGCTGGTTATCTGTCGCAGTTCAACCCACATACGTAAATCTGTGTCTACCTGTTCAGTTTGTTTTCACCTTCAATATTCATTCTAGTCGAGTTCTTAGAGGTATTTTGTGGGCGTCGTTGTGAACCTCATATATACAGTCAGTCATTTGCGACAGAATACGTTAAATATCTTTTAAATAATCGCAAAAACAATGGTTGTAGATTGTGTTGCATTTGGTTATAATACTAAGCACATTAAAACAGAAATATTAATTTCCATACCAGAATTGAAACCTTTGATACACAGCCTGTTCCTTAATGATATGCGAATATTTTAAATCTACATGAAAAATTATTTAGAAAACTGCGATTCCAGAATATTTCATTACAAAAATACGGGGTGTTAAAGTTTTTGGTTAAAAAAAAGTAAATTAATTAATATTTTCCGCTTGAGACATTTCAATGATGTTTAGTACGTAAAGAGTTAATAAAGATGCATATTCTTCAATACAAAAATATTTTTTAGCAAAACGGCGTGCGTACGGGCACTGACTTCGATAATTTTATGGCAGAACAGTTACATTGATTATCTCGGACAATTAAACGGTTTTATTTTAAAAAAATTACTAAAAACGGCGCATCGCAGAAAAACAACTAAAGAAAGCTCTTATGTTTCAAATTGAACGGGGAATTCAAAAAAAATTTAGTTGGGAAAAAACTATTGGCGTAACATTATTATTCAAAATTATCGAAGTCAATACCCGTTAAGCACGCCACTGTTAAAGCTAAAAATTATATTTGTATTGGGAAATATGCATCCTTATTAATTGTCTCTGCATACTAAACATCACATCTCAAGCGGTTTTGAAAATATGAATTAATTTTCATTTTTCCCTAAAACTTACAACCCTGTATTTTCGTAACGAAACATTCTTGGACCATAGTTTATAAAGCAAACTATCATTAAGTTTTTGTCTGGATTCAGACCCTTAAATATTCGCATATGATTAAGGAACACCTAGGTTAAACACGTGTATCACCCACTTGTTTTCTTCGACAGATGTCGAAACTTGTTTTGTTGAGAATATGTCCATTATTTTAACAGTTTTTTATTCTATTTAACGTGATCTCACGCGAGTGACTTAATTAGGTCGACTCAGACCGTGTTTGTGTTCGTCTGGGATCCTTGAGCAAGTGATACCGTCAGTATTCCTGCTCATATAAATTTATTAAGTCTATGGTAAATATATAGTGGCCTTGAGTTACATATTGCTGCGTGAGAAGCCTTACATACTTTGTCCCTATATTAGGGTAGAAATGGGCCAAGGCTGACAATTTACCAAATTGTTAGTTGGTTGTATACAGTCTCTATTTTTTTAACACTTTCTGTTATTTGGAGCTGGCGTAACAACGTACTACTTGGTTTCGCAACTAGGTGGCGGCACGTTGCTTCGTGTATTACCACTCACTTAGGCTAGAGTAAGCTGGTGGAACGTTCTCCCACGTTGTCGATCAGATGAGTCATGATATAAGGACTTAGTAGAGATATGATATTGCGCATATGCTCCACCCCCTCCTATGACGTCACGTGGTGAGTAACGTTATAAAAGTCCAACTACATATTTAAAACAAAGTTATTCGCAATCACAAAGTTTCTATACGTCAGTTTAATGCGGTTGAAGTTACGCCTATATTGTCTTTTTCAGATAATATAGATCAAAGCACTAAATTTAATCTTTTTCATTTTTATTACTTCCAAGTGTATGCACTTAAATATTAGTAAAATACGTAATTGGTTAAGAGGTTTTGATGAAACGTCAAACCCCACTGCACGACAGCATATTATTGTTGCATTAGACTCACCACTTGACACCATGCGCGTGACAGGTCTAAAAATAGGTAGTCTGAATATCATATCTATCTAAGACTCGATGCATTTTCGCAACAATTAGAACCGTAGACCGGTTTCGCTCTTATTAGAGCTCTTCAGTACGGCATACTACTTGCAGCAAAAATGCACCAAAAGTAATACGGCTATCGTATAGCCAGTCCTAAAATACTCGGTTCTAATTGTTGCGAAAATGCATCCAGTCTTACATACTTTGTCCCTATATTGGGGTAGAAATGGGCCACGGCTGACAATTTTCTAAATTGTTAGTTAGTTGTATCCAGTCTCTATTTTTTAACACTTTGTGTTATTTGGAGCTGGCGTGACAGCATACTACTTGGTTCCGCAACTAGGTGGCGGCACGTCCACCACTTCCTGAGTATATCATATCTATCGTTATTTGTATCATGGGTAACGTCATTGTCAGCCATGACCTACCTGTAATGTCTATGAACCTGGTTGACATCTCCATAGTGTTCAAGTTAAAATGAAGCATTAATCTGTCACTTGTTGACTGATATTTACAATTTGTTTCACGATTGCTGACCTGTAGGTTCGTATATGTATTATTCTTTTGGTCTTAGGGACATAATCTACGAGGGGCTTCACCTCCAAGTGTTTAATTAAGTAAAACTAGATTAGCCAGTAAAGTGTGCTATTGTTTAACTTGCAAGGGACGCCTCACGGGTCTTGCAATTTATTTCTGGAGGTTTAGTTTACTTGGGTAAAGGTTTACTTTCGGGGCGCGTGTTCGATTTTTATGAAATTTTGTATATATATATATATATATATATATATATATATATATATATATATATATATATATATATATATATATATATATATATATATATATATATATATATATATATATATATATATATATATATATATATATATATATATATATATATATATATATATATATATATATATATTTGTGTGTGTGTGTGTGTGTGTGTGTTAGGGTGTTGATGAAGAAAATCACAATGAAAATGAGGGCACAAGCCAACTTTTGTAGGAAAGACGTAAATTGTACTCACTTTTACGGCATGTTTTTGTCATATTTTACACATTTTCGGGGGTCTTTTGTTTTATATCAAGCTAAAGAAGGGTGTATTCCACTATTCTAATTCATTTTCACGTAGTGCACCCCCTTAACTGTTTATGTGTCTCTGAAAGTTACTCTTCTTTTCATCGTATAACCGATACTAAGTTGAAATTGACATTTGACATATAAAGCCAACTTAATCTCAGACGTCAATTTCAACTTATACGATGAAAAGAAGGGTAATTTTCAGAGACACATAAACAGGTAAGGGGGTGCACTAACTATGTGAAAATGAATTAGAATAGTGGAATACACCCTTCTTTAGCTTGATATAAAACAAACTACCCTCGAAAATGTGTCCTTTTGTGTGTGTGTTTTTTGTTTCTTTAACGTCGGCCTATTTCCGCGACTATGGCCAATCACCGACACTAGGGAGCAGTTTCATCTCACTATTCTGGGAATTTTACCGAACCCCTGTCTTTCTGTAAGACGGGTAGGGATCTTTAACGTGCCTAACATCGCATGGACACGGGACCGACGGCTTTACGACCCCTCCGAAGGGCGGAACGTGCAGACATTCAACTTGCTCAAATACAATGCCAGAACCTCGGTTGATGTTAATGTTACAGTTTGTACTGAAAAAGTAAAACGAGTACGCTGTGATCGAAACCAGTGCCCTTCGTTTAAGAGGCACCCGTTCTTACCCCTGAACCACCGAGGTTCCCGAAAATGTATAAAACGTGTCGCAAAAGTGAGTACAACTTACGTTTGTCCTACAAAAAATTCCAAATAACTCCATAAGTTGGCTTCTGCCCTCATTTTTATTGTGATTTTCGTCATCTACACCCTTAAACAAGTCTATATACAAAATTTCATAAAAACCGAACACGCACCCTGAAAGTAAACCTATACCGTTTACTTAGGTTACATTGTTTCATTGTGTAAGCTCTTCAAGCAAATCTTTTGAAAACCTGATTAAAGTGTTATACCAAGTGTGCACGGTTGATGAGATCATGAACCAGTAATTTAACATCTGATGTCATTAACCACCATTGATTGCCCATGTATTAAATAGACCTAACTGTGTTTATGTACGTGTTATATTATTGTTAATAGATTTTATTACGGGAACCTGTTGTAAAATGAAACATCAATCTCCATTATCCAGTATTCACTGAACTGTGATTTTATTCCCACTCTGTTAAACACATTACATATATATTGAAAGGTTATGCATACAGCCATACATGACACTGCTATATGTGTCACATACCACTGTACCACATCCCCCCTCTTTATTTAAAATAAAATATAATTAACAAGATAGTTGAAACTAAATAATACTCAATAAAGCTAAGAATTTAACATTGTTTTGATTTATTATAATAACACTATAAATCTAATATATTTGGAGGCTTTGATATTCTTCCATATCGTGTTACATAGTTAATATTATCAGTGGTGATTTCTCCTAGTGAGCTAGGTGTGCGCCGCACACCCTAAAATATAATTAAAATGTGCACAGTTAAATATGTTTTATTTCTTTTTCCCTTAGTCTTAATACACTACATATGTTATGACAATCGATTTAATTTACTTATTTGATTTCATAAATAGTCGGTTAATAGTGACTTGGAATGAAGTCGGCACCACGTCTTCATTCAGAAAATATGAGTAGGTCAATAGCAACTGGGAATGAATTCGGGTTAGGTGTGCGTTGTTATACCCGAACAACTTCACTCGACAGAGCTGTATTGGTATACAATACAGTCCCCCACCCATGTGTTTAAAATAGTAAGGAAATACCATTCATTTTAACACTGCAGTGAGCGGTAAAAATACCGCTCAAGACAAATGAATGGAACGCCGGTTTAACAAACGTTGTGATAGCATTATTTACAAACATTACAACTGCGCTTGCCTGGACCACAGTATTCTAGAATCAAAGACTATAATACATTTTAGTACATTTTCGTAGAAAAAATTCACTAATGGGGAGATCTCGACTTTTGAATTTTGAAAAATTGTTTGCAAATGAGCGCGAACTAGGACCCCTAGAACCCATATCCGGGGTCAGTTTCAATTTTTAGTGAATTTTCTTTAAAAAAATTCACTAATGAGGAGATCCCGACTTTTGAATTTTGAAAAAATTTCTTCAAATGAGCGCTAATTAGGCCCCCCAGAAAACATATCCGGGGTCAGTTTCAATTTTTATATGTTTATATATATATATATATATATATATATATATATATATATATATATATATATATATATATATATATATATATATATATATATATATATATATATGTATCACACCGATAACTCAAAAAATAATGGGCCGATTTTGATCAAATTTGGTGAAAAAATTCCTTTTGCAAATGGCTTGGATGAGTTCGTTAGTCAGGAAAATCTGCCCAGGTTTTCCCGGAAAATTTTGTGTTTTCTTTCGAAAAAAATTTATATCTCCGGAATTAACAAAGTAAGGGCAACCAAATTTGGTACGCAGGTTTACATCCTTATAGGTAAGTTACCTACCAAAATTTAGCTATGTAGGTCAAAAGACAAAAAAGTTATAGGCATTTAAAAATAAATAAATTGGAGTTTTCCTCAAAATGTCAAAGTGGCGATTTAAAATGTCAAAATTGGCAACATTTAGGCAAATAACTTAAATCTAATACGGGCTATAGAAATAAAATGTCTCAAGAAGGATGTTTTACAAACCCTAAAGTCTTAGTTTCAACCGTCATTGTCCTTCATTTTACTAAAATACTTGCAGAAAATTCATTTCAAATAGACCCTTTCTCTGATGCTTGGCAGTAGCCTTAGCTATAGAGTTTATCATTTAATGGTATATAATTTTTGTCGAATTTTCGTAAAAAATTAATAAAGCTCAATATATCCGTTATTATATAAGATATGAAGAAAATTTGTATATATTAATTATAGGGTGTCTTGAGCTACATCTTAAAATAATATTTCTGCAATCACAGGGTGGCCCATAAGTCGTTGGTGATACAAATTTCCTTTTTTCAATCAAACACGCCTTATGTTATTGCATTTTTGCATTTTCCATCGAAATATAATGCATATTTGTAAGAAAATAAATTCTGGACGCAGCAAGTGCGTTATGGTAGCGAATTTTGATCAAATGTTTCATATTTGAACAGCTCAGTTTGCTATTAACCTATAAGGTTGACCAAGAAACGTGTTTTTTTCGGGAACATTTTAAGTTTACTTTTGGAAATTTTTGTACTTTTTCACACAATAAAGTTATTTTAATGGAACATGGCACATTGTTTTTACTATATAGGTTATACTGGTAACCAAATTTGATGCCTGCTTTCTTAAAAAACACACATATTTGTTATTAAAACGATTTTTATGAAAATTCACTACCATAACGCACTTGCTGCGTCCAGAATTTTATATATAAGAATTTAATTTGAGTCAAGTTTTAAAATATAGAAATTTTTGATTGAAATGAAGAAACTGATTTCAAGTACCATCCATATTTCTAGAAATTGTAATGGTACATAATGAGGTGAGGTAATTTTGAAGATTAGAAATCAGATGACAGAACTTTAGAACAATTGACATTTAGATTAAAATTTAGTCAAAATTGCATCATTTGCAGTCACAAGTTTAGACTTATTTGTAAGATGCTTTGTACTATTTATATAACAATAAACTATATATATATATATATATATATATATATATATATATATATATATATATATATATATATATATATATATATATATATATATATATATATATATATATATATATATATATATATATATATATATATATATATATATATACATAGGTATCACACCGATAACTCAAAATATAATCGGCCGATTTTGATAAAATTTGGCATGTACCTTCCTTCTGTAAATGTATTGGATAATTTCGTTAGTCAGGAAAATCGGACGAGGTTTTCCGGGAAAATTTTGAGTTTTTATTCTAAAAAAATTTGTATCTCAAAAAATAAAAAAGATAAGATAACCAAATTTGGTAGGTAGGTTTACGATATAAAAATTAAACTATACACCAAAATTTAGATTTCTATGTTGCAAGATAAAAAAGTTATAATAAAATATTTTGTGCCAGATCATTTCTATGAAAATTCACTACCATAACGCACTTGCTGCATCCAGGATTTTTACACATTTTATTATTTAGTACCATATTAACATTGAACTACTTTTAATGTTTACAGTTTTCACCCCGTTCCGGACAGTGCTAACGCTAACACAAATTTGTGTGAAGAGAAGAGCTTGATAATAATTCCATGTTCTTTTCGTGTTTTAAAGTTTTAAGTGACTTTTTAATTTGTTAGTGTTGCAGTGGGAAATTAATTTATTTATCTACGTATCATTCCCATATAGGTCGAATATATACATATATATATATATATATATATATATATATATATATATATATATATATATATATATATATATATATATATATATATATATATATATATATATATATATATATATGTGTGTGTGTGTGTGTGTGTGTGTGTGTGTACATTTAGTGTTAATAATTTTTAAAACCACCACTAACAGCAACTCGTTACCGCACACCCGAACATTTTGGTCAGGAGACGCCACTGAATATTATTATCACTATTATGATTACAATCATTGTTTGTGGTGACACTGTTCTCGATTAACATATTATTTTGGTTACTGTGATCAACCACATTTTGGTTATCATCTGATAAATGTGATATATAATCATCATTTCTTTTAAATGGTAAGTTCGTAGTTGACGAGTTTGGTTTTATGAATTTACTATTACGTGTAAATACTGACCCATTTTCCCTTTCAATTGTATATGTTCTATCTTTAATTTTTTTGATTATTTTTCCTGGTTTCCAGTTAGTCTTTGGTCTATCTTGGTACCAAATGTTGTCACCCGGGTTATGTGGCATTCTTGTATGAGCATTTTTGTCATAGTAGCTTTTGTATGATACCTGAGCATAATTTATTTTAGTATGGAATAGTTTTTTGTTTATTATTTTTGGATCCAGTTTGATGGGATGTCTTGGAACATCATCTCTTAATAAACGCGACATTAAAATTTGGGAAGGTGTATATGAGTTATATACAGGGGTATTTCGATACGCCAATAATGACAGGTATATATCCTCCCCATTTTGAAGACATTTTTTCATCATATTTTTTACAGTTTGTATACTGCGTTCAGCTAGACCGTTTGTCTGTTGGTGATAGGGTGAAGAAGTAAAATGTTTAAAATTCCATGCATTAGCAAAATCTTGAAATTTTTTACTAGTTAGATTTGGTGCTCCATCAGATATTACTATATTAGGGATACCATGTCTAGCAAATATGCTTTTTAATTTATTTATAATATTTTCTGATGACAGATTATTTTTTAGTCCAATTACTTCTATGTATTTAGAATAATAATCCACTACAAGTAGGAAAGTTTCATGATTGAATTCAAATAGATCTAGACCTACTTTATCCCAAGGCTTATTTGTAAATTCATGTGTTTGTAATGGCTCATTGGGTTTGGAATTGGCAAATGTTTGGCAAACGTGACATTTACTTACAAGATTTTCTATTTGGTTTGATATTCCCGGCCAGTATACAGAGTCTTGTGCTCGTTGTAGACACTTAGTTGTACCAAAATGGCCTTGATGAATGCACTTGAACTTATTGACATTCTCTGGTAGGTACATATGTTTTCTTTACTAGGTCTACTTCCAAGTGATCTCTTTTGTTTTTCATTTCCATACTTTGTTGCCTGGTGTTTTCTGCCATGACACAGAAGTCTATGACTTTTTCCAATTTTAAATCTGGTTTCTCGAGTAATTTGTCTCGTAAACTGTCGTCTTTTATACCAATTATCAGCATAGTTTTAACTAATTCATCTTGAAGCTCGCCTAATTCACTTTGGGCTCCTCTGTTTTTTAGTTCCGTTATAAACTGATCAGGGTAATCCTGTGTTTAAAGTGCCTCTTTAGTAAACATACAATTCGGGCGAAATCGGAACGTGAACTGGACGCGGGACGATGTGCACTGTTGCCAGATGAGTATAAGCAAGGGTCATTTTAAATATAGAAGGCAATCAAGGGGTGAACAAATGTTTTCATAATGTAAATAAATGATAGTATTGCGTCATGTACATAGATCGATATTTGACATATTTTGCGGAAAGCAGTAGGAAAACGGAAATGTAAACAGTTAATTTTCAGCAATTGTGGTCTAGGGGGAAAAACGTGACAGAAGGAAATCAAGGGGTGAACAAATGTTTTTATAATTTTAATAAATTAAATAATGGCGTCATCTATATAAATCGATATTTGACATATTTTGCGGAAAGCAGTAGGAAAACGGAAATGTAAACAGTTAATTTTTAGCCTCAGGGGGAAAAACATGTGCCTCTCCTCCCTTTTTTGGTACATCAGTAACATCAACAGAGGTTGTGTCATTGTGATTGAGCAAGGTAATCTGCACGTTCCACCATTCCCAGGGGGCGTAAAGCCGTCGGTCCCGTGCCCATGCGATGTTGGGCACGTTAAAGACCCAAATTCCCCGGACAGTGAGGAGAATGAATGACACTTTAGTAAAGTCAATGAAGCAATTTCCGTTGCGAATTGCCGATGATAAATACAACTGTATATGCTAATAGCAAACGGTAACCAGTATATTATTTTGAAAAATCGCAATGTAATCGCATGGTAATGAAGCAGTTTCTACCGACAACTGTCGATGATAAACATAACGGAGAAAATTGCTCAAAATGGGCTTACCTTCGAGGTGTCTGTTTATATTTTACTTTCCAACCTTAAATGAGTAAGAAAAGTCAATGAAGCAATTTCCGTTTCGAATTGCCGATGATAAATACAACTGTATATGCTAATATCAAACGGTAACCAGTGTATTATTTCGAAAAATCGCAATGTAATCGCATGGTAATGAAGCAATTTCTACCGACATCTGTCGATGATAAACAAAACCGAGAAAATTGCTCAAAATGGGCTTACCTTCGAAGTGTCTGTTTATATTTTACTTTCTAACCTTAAATTTACCAATGGGGAGACCCCGACTTTTGATTTATGAAAAAGTTTTTGCAAATAAGCGCGAACTATGGCCCCAAGAACCCATATCCGGGGACAGTTTCCATTTTTTATATGTATGTATATACATATATATATATATATATATATATATATATATATATATATATATATATATATATATATATATATATATATATATATTTTTTATATGTATGTATATACATATGTATGTATATATATATATATATATATATATATATATATATATATATATATATATATATATATATATATATATATATATATATATATATATATATATATATATATGTATGTATGTATGTACCGAGAACAAAAAAATTATTGTGCCGATTTTGAAAAAGTTTGGCATGTACCATCCTTTTCTATATGACTTGGATAAGGTCGTTAGTCAGGATAATCGGACGAGGTTTTCCAAAAGAATTGTAACTTTTCATTAGGAAAACATTTGTATGTCAAAAATTAAAAAAAGCTATGACAACCAAATGTCGTAGATAGGTTTGCGATTGAAAAGGTACACTACAACCAAAATTACTGGTTACCGTTTGATATTAGCATATACAGTTGTATTTATCATCGGCAATTCGCAACGGAAATTGCTTCATTGACTTTTCTTACTCATTTAAGGTTGGAAAGTAAAATATAAACAGACACCTCGAAGGTAAGCCCATTTTGAGCAATTTTCTCCGTTATGTTTATCATCGACAGTTGTCGGTAGAAACTGCTTCATTACCATGCGATTACATTGCGATTTTTCAAAATAATATACTGGTTACCGTTTGCTATTAGCATATACAGTTGTATTTATCATCGGCAATTCGCAACGGAAATTGCTTCATTGACTTTACTAAAGTGTCATTCATTCTCCTCACTGTCCGGGGAATTTGGGTCTTTAACGTGCCCAACATCGCATGGGCACGGGACCGACGGCTTTACGCCCCCTGGGAATGGTGGAACGTGCAGATTACCTTGCTCAATCACAATTAGCACAACCTCTGTTGATGTTACTGATGTACCAAAAAAGGGAGGAGAGGCACACGTTTTCCCCCTGAGGCTGAAAATTAACTGTTTACATTTCCGTTTTCCTACTGCTTTCCGCAAAATATGTCAAATATCGATCTATGTACATGACGCAATACTATCATTTATTTACATTATGAAAACATTTGTTCACCCCTTGATTGCCTTCTATATTTAAAATGACCCTTGCTTATACTCATCTGGCAACAGTGCACATCGTCCCGCGTCCAGTTCACGTTCCGATTTCGCCCGAATTCTATGTTTACTAAAGAGGCACTTTAAACACAGGATTACCCTGATCAGTTGATTCATTAACTTGTCTATACGTTAAAAAATTGTAACGTTCAAATACAATATTTTTCTTTGGAACAAAATATTCTTGGAATCTTCGTATTAGTGGCTCTAATTTGTCTTTTTCGTCTTCGGGTATTTTAAAAGTCGTGAAAATGGAAATTGCATTTTCACCCAAGAAATGTAGTAATTGGGCACAAAGCATACCTTCACTTTTCTTTTCTAATTCCGCAGCTTTTAAGTAGTTACGAAATTTTAGTAACCACACTTTCCAATTCTCGGCCATATTGCCTGACAGGCACATGGGTGCTGGACCTTTTATATCTATAATAATAAAGTTTTCACTGATTTTTAGCTTTTCGTATATAATATTGTTTAAATTTTTAACTAATCTTTTTTTTTATACCGATTGCGCCATGTTATATTATTGTTAATAGATTTTATTACGGGAACGTGTTGTAAAATGAAACATCAATCTCCATTATCCAGTATTCACTGAACTGTCATTTTATTCCCACTCTGTTAAACACATTACATATATATTGAAAGGTTATGCATACAGCCATACATGACACTGCTATATGTGTCACATACCACTGTACCACAGTACGTAAATGTTATTATAAAACGTATCATTTATTTACGCATACAGATTATGATCTCACCCCAATGAGCTGTTGAATTGTTAGTAGATACTGACGCCATAAGAAAAGAAGAATAACCTAAGTTAGAAACTCACATTTCACACCTTAAACGAAGAAGAAGAAGAATAAACGCATAACCTTAGGTTCTGAAATGTGAAACTGAATATTTGAAAATTAAAATTACTGCAGATGGCCCTAATTATTAAAGCTTTACTATTCTAATTACAGTTACAGGACAGTGATATCATTTTACATTTTAAAATTACTTTATATTACCCTAGGCAGTTACCAGCAGTATTTATTCAAAAAACAATGAATCCTAGTGAAACTGAAGTGGGTTCTAACAAGAATCCACACACAGTTTATTGCAAACATTTTGTTCATCGGAAGAAAAGATTTTGTAGGGTTCCACCAAAAGAGGGTGAAGAATTTTGCTGTGAACATAAACCAACAATAGATGATATATCTCAAGTTGATGCAGCAGATAAAACTATAAGAATTGTGTGCCCACTAGACAGAAAGCAGTGAGTTTTTTTCAACCTTTTCATCTTCTTTAACATTTGCTTTGTGGTTTAAAACATAAAAATATTGCAGCACCTGTTACGCACACAATTTGAAGAAGCATCTTAAAATCTGTAATGCCCGGAAAGGTGTTTTACCATCGTTTATTACAGAGGGTGTCAATTTAGGGAAAAATGAGGGCGCAGTTACTGATATAAGTACAACTAGGTTGTTATCAGCGTTTCCTTCTTCAGACATTAAAATTCTTATAGATAAAGTTAATAAAATACATGATGGTAAGCATTAGTTACTATATTTTTGCTGTATATTGTTTCTATGATTCCTGAATTTACAGAGAAAGTTACTGACAAAGTTACAGAAAGGATATTAAAACATGGCCTTCTAGAAAGTGAAATAGCAAAACCAGAATATGGTGATAAGACAAAAAAGCATCTGAAACAAGCCTCTTCAATTCTAGGATTACTAGATGAATATAAGTTGTTGGTAGATGATTCTTGTTTCATTGAATTTGGGGCTGGTAGAGGTGAGCATGTTTATGAGATTCAGTTTTATTAGAAATCAGATTACTACAGTTATTTTGTTCCATCTCGGGTACAACAGCTTTAAAAAATTGTTCATTTAGTAAGGAATATATTGGTAGGTACATAAGCTTATATGGAATTTTAGAAAAACAAGTTTTGAAACCTAGTTCTACCAATACAATTGCGGACCTCTTAGGCACAGACCATACTTCTGCTTCAACTGCATAATGTATCTATGCACTTGCCAGACTTATGATTTCATATATTATATCAACCCGTTCCCAAGAAAGGATCCAAAGCGCTTCCTAGCAACCACAGGCCTATTTCTCTCCTTTCAGTCATCTCTAAAGTGATAGAAAAGTATGTAAACACTCAATTACTAAAATTTCTTGAAAAACAGTTTAATCCATGACAGGCAGTATGGATTTTGACAGCGCAGCTCAACTGCCGACCACCTTTGTCACCCATTCTTGGAGCAAATCTATGGAACTACACGGTGAATCCCAGATTGTCGCTCTAGACATATCCAATGCATTCGACCAGGTCTGGCATGCAGTGCTGCTTAATAAACTTCCGGCCTATGGCCTACCACCAAAACTCTGTACCTGGACAGCAAATTTCCTCTCCAACCGGAGCATTTCTGTTGTCGTGGATGGTCATTCCTCTAAACTGTATCCAATTAATGCAGGAGTCCCTCAAGGTTCAGCTTTAGCCCCTACTTTGTTTCTTCTCCACATCAATGACCTCCTCTTTAGCACATCCAACCCAGTTCACAGTTACGCGGATGACAGCACCTTCCACTCAAATATACAATATTTTAAGCCTGTCTCTTTAACCCAATTAGATGAGAATCGCAGACTCATGGAGGGTTCTGTCTCTGAGGATCTCCAAAAAATATTAGACTGGGGAAGTAGAAATCTTGTACAATTCAACTCCACCAAATATCAGTCTTGCCTTCTATCTCATAAGAGATACACCAGCCTTAGACCTATCACAATGAACAACCAAGTTATTCAAAGTAATGAGTCCTTTTCACTTGTTGGCATTTCAGTGGATTGAAATCTCAATTGGCACCAACATGTCACATCAATTGCAGAAGCGGCTGCTAAGAAATTAGGTTTCCTCTCCCGGGCTCACAAATACTTTTCACCAGCTAATCTCTATACTTTATATACTCCACAAATAAGCCTCCAATGCTGCTCCCACATCTGGGGTGCCGATGCCGCTTCTACACTCGCTATCCTGGATTCCATTCAGAAGAAAGCTATACGTCTCATCGGTGACCCTACCCTCTCCCAAAGGCTGCCATCCCTTGCCCACCGACGTGCTGTTGTGACCTCTCTTTCTCTTTCATAGATATCTGCACAGGCACTGCTCAGAGGAGCTTTCTTCCATAGTTCCTCCACCTTGCCCCCAACAGATCTACCAGGGGAACAGAGCGAATGCACCCTTTTACTGTCCAGGACACCAGACATAGAACATCTTGTTATGCCCGCTATTTTGTCCAGAGGACTTCCAAGTTGTCGAATTCCTTGCGGGCATATGTTTTTCCTTCTCCGAACCTCCAAACCTTCAAGTCCAGAATTAACAAGTTGCCTCTTTCCTCCTTGTCGACACCCATGGTACGATAGTATTTAGGCTGTGAGCCCTCGTGGTGTGTTGTTGAAATAAAAAATAAAAAGCCTGGACACAGCAAGTGGGTTATGGTAGTGAATTTTCATAGGAATGATCTGGCACAACATATTTTATTATAACTTTTTTTTTGTAACATAGAAATCTAAATTTTAGTGTATTGTTTACTTTTTATATCGTTAACCTACCTACCAAAATTTGGTTATCATAGCTTTTTTATTTTTTGAGTTAAATTTTATTTTCAAATGAAAAGTCAAAAAAACAATAAAAATTGAAAATGACCCCGGATATGGGTTCTAGGGGTCTTAGTTCGCGCTCATTTGCAAAAATTTTTTCAAAATTCAAAAGTCGGGATCTCCCCATTAGTGAATTTTTTCTACGAAAATTCCCTAAAAATCTAAATCCAGTTAATATTCTTGTGAATTATTGTCCTATCCAGATTTACCAGTTTAGGCGCTGATTAGAGCAAAATCGTGAATTACGTTGTCTTGGCCCCTTTGCATGTATCTATTAGACTTCACCTGCATTGTTTATACATTGAATTGCAAAAGGTGCTTAAAATTTTGCTTTTATTCACAGAGATTGTGATTATTATCTTTTTCTTTGGCATACTGTGAAGAAATTCATCGTAATTGTCTCATAGTAGCGGATTTTGATAAGTTTTGTAATACATAATTGGCATATTGTAAAGAAATTCATCTAAATTGTCACATAGCAATGAGTTTTGATAAGTTTTGTAATACATAATGTGTACCTTGTATCAATGGCCCTGCTTAAACATATTTATGTTAAATTTAGTCTGTGGATGATGGACAACCTTTTCATTTTATCCCTTTCTCTGCACACACATACACACACACACACACACACACATGTTGAATTTAAGTAGCTTATTATTATGAACAATTTGCTCCAAATAAGCATCTGAATTTTTTCGCTCAAATTGATGTCACTCATATGACATTCTATTAATTAGAATAAACATCAACGTCAATGATGAAATAATTTAATATATCCCTCTTTATTTATTCTATTTAACCTTTAGTGCCCTGTTGTAATAACAATGAATATCGTTAGTGACATTTTCCAAATTATGTTAAGTTGGATTCCGAAAAACTTTGAATACACTTATCACAAAGAAAAAAAGAAGGATTTTGGAACATTGAAGCTGTAGCTTAATGGCAATGGCCGGTTGTTGACCAGCTAACGTAAAGTTATGAGCTTTACTAGTTGCCAAAATAAATATTTTAGATTTACAGCGGTATTTTTCTTAAAACCAATTCCATCAGGTATATTTTATATTGTCTAAAAAGTTAATCCTTTTAAATTAAACAAAATAAAATTTAACAAATTATGACGAAATGTCAATTTAACCAGTTTTCGACCAGTGTCGATCTATTGTCGACAACTTAAGTACCAGTTCTCGACTGTGGTCGAATCAGTATGTCATACAGAATCTTATTCATAAATTAGGAAAAAAAAACTCAAACGATTTATTTTATAACTACGATATTATATATATATATATATATATATAAATATATATATATATATATATATATATATATATATATATATATATATATATATATATATACATATATACATATATATATATATATATATATATATATATATATATATATATATATATATATATATATATATATATATATATATATATATATATATATATATATATATAGTTGCAGCACGTGGATATAAATAAGATGTGTTCAGCGAATGGGGGCGAAAAGGCGTAACGGCGTAAACACTGCGGGGGTGCCGGCGGCAGTCCGCCGCGTGTTGCGAAATTTTTCGTAATCTGGGTGTAAACACAAATTTTGACTAAAAAAAAACAGAAAATTTTGCTGACAACAAACAGGAAAATAATACACGAATTAGTCCAGTAAGCAGAATCTAATTGATTTCTGATATTTACATTTTAAGAATGCTAGACTCACCTCATTTGAGATACGTTTTTTTATTTCATGTCGTTTAATACTTCGTGTTAAATGACTTACATCTTTTACACCATTTACTGACCATGACTTATCGCCATCAAACAGCAGGCATGTAAAACAGAACAGTGCATTACACCCACATATCCACTTTGATTTATCGTACACCTTGTTATTAAATTTTCCCTTATAACTTTTATTACAGCTTGACCGACTGATTTCAACATTTTGTTCGGGTGTTGGTGTATTCAGCTTTTTTATTTTAATTTTTTCTTTGTAGGTCATTAAAGAACATTTATTTTGCAGTAAATGCAACACACTGTTCATCTTGAAAGCGGATTAAAAACTGAAAATACCCTGAAAAAATGCCCCATCCAAATACGATCTGTCGTACAGCATACACTGTACAGTATACACGTACACTGAAAGCACAACACTAACACTGCATGTGGCTGCTTAGATTGCAGCCACATTTTCCTGTATCTAGGTGTCATGTGTTGCATCAGCCAATACAAGCAGAGGATTTTAAATGTTATCCGCTTTTAACACAATTTTTTCGCTTGCACTACAGTGGAAGTGAGCGTGAACTCCAAAGTTAGTTGATATTCCACCGTAACATGACCGGCTTGGCACACGGCCACGCAATAGGCTAGAATAAAAACGGATTTTGTTTCAATTTAAGTGGATATCTATTATTTATTAAAAAAAACTCAGCTCTTATGCACAAACCGACACTGACCTATATATATATATATATATATATATATATATATATATATATATATATATATATATATATATATATATATATATATATATACAGGGTGTTTAAAAAAGACAGGGTAATATTTAAGGGGTTGATTTCCCAGGTCATTTTATTAAAAAAAGTTCCCATAAACATAGGTGCTAAAATGCATTGTTTCCAAGATACAAGGTGTTAATTTTTTTTTGTAAAATAACGATTTTAAAAAAATAATTCAAATATCTCCTCATCGATTGTTTTGAAATTGGGCAGCGTTGTTTGTAGTAATAATGGGCTGATTTGACCCTAATTAGATCAAGATTGTTAAGTCCATTGGCATTAGGGGGGACATCTCAACAAAAATTATTGTTCGTGTTTGTGATTTTCTGTATGATAAATAGACATACCATAAGAAGGTTTTTATTTTTTATTGTGTAAACGATTCAAGATACGGAGAAATTTCAGGAGACAAAAAACTTGTAGTTTTAGTATTTTTATCTCAAAATAATATACAAATCATATTTTGTTGAGGTGGACCCCCCCCCCCCCCATGCCAATGGACTTAACAATATGTATCTAATTGGGGCCAAATCAGCCCATTATTACTACAAACAACGCTGCCAAATTTCAAAACAATCGGTGAGGAGATATTTGAATTATTTTTAAAAAATCGTTATTTTACAAAAAAATTTAACACCTTGTATCTTGGAAACAATGCATTTTAGCACCTATGTTTATGGGAACTTTTTTCATAAAATGACCTGGGAAATTAACCCCTTAAATATTGCCCCATCTTTTTTAAACAGCCTGTATATATATATATATATATATATATATATATATATATATATATATATATATATATATATATATATATATATATATAAGGCACAAAAACAAAATATTTTGTGTGGGTGACAAAATCTATGGTATATTACAGACAAGGATTAGGTTTTTTTGGTGTAAAAACGGTATGCAATGTCAAGAAAATTGCTTTGAAAATTTTATAGTTTTTCCTCTTAACGTCGCGATTTGTAACGTCAAAATTGGGAACTTTTTAGGCAAAGAACCTGGAACGACGAATACGGGTTATGTACAGAAAATGTCGTAAGAAGTAGGTTTTATAAACCCTTCAGCTTCAACCGTCATTGTTCTTCATTTTATTAAAATATTCCCAGGAAATTCATTTCAAATAGAACCTGTCTTTGATGCTTTGGCAATAGTTTTAGTTATAGAGTGAAGAAAAAAACTTTGCACCCCTTTTTAAGTACATTGCGGGCAAGGAGTGTGGGATTCGACATAGTTAAAAGTTCATATGAAGAAGGAGTGCAGAAAGATAAAATGTGTGTACAATTTGTGTTACAAATATATTAAACAATGCTTTGTTTTGATTATACTGTTGGATTCCCCCATTCTGGACTTACTGTTAATTAATATGTGAAATGTCAAACCTATAGAGCTCTGTGGTCAAACAGTCGCACTGAGATTATAGAGGTATACTCTATGACAAAGAGACATCAATAACGTTCAAACTTAAAAATTTAATGAATTACGGTTGAATGTCCAACAACTTTTTCAGTGAAATGATCGTCAGGTTTTTTAAAATGTGTTGTGGTGATTTGGGTTCTCCAAGTGTGTTTATTACTACACAGCTCCACTAGTATTGTTTAATACTCTATAATTTTTTGCGATTTTCGTAGAAAAAATTCGCTAATGGGGAGACCGCGACTTTTGGATTTTGAAAAGATTTATTCAAATGAGCGCAAACTAGGACTAGAACCCATAATCAGTGTTAGTTTCAGTTTTATCTGTGTACATATATACAAAGTGACACATTTCTACGGTAAAGCTCAATATTGCCGTTACTATAAAAAATTGTATACGTTAAATATAGTCTTGAGCTGCAGTTTATAAAATTATTTCGACATTCACAGGGTGGCCCTTATGGGCCATCCTACGAGTGTCACCAAGGACTTATGTCCTTGGTGATACAAATTTACTTTTTTAAAATTGAACACCGCTTTTATTATTACATTTTCCCTCGAATTATAAGGCATGTTTGTAAGAAAATAATTTTGGACACGAAAAGTGTCCCATGAAAATTACGTATTCAGAGAGGTTTTCGTTTATATTATTCGTGAAAAAAAAATCGAGGTCCCGAATACAATTTTTTTGTGTTCCCATAGAAATCATTGTTTGTAACATTTTTGTGAAATTTTGGTAATTAATAATGTTTTCGGATTTTGGTGAAAAAGTTGTTTACAAATTTTCTTTAAAAAAAATTGTAGGGTTTGTCGGAAAGCTTTTTGTGAATAAATGAATAAGTAAATAAATAAATAATAATACCTTGGTAGGTGGTTAAATAGCTTGAAGAAATTTGTCGACCAGGAAAATCAGGACCAGTTTTTTCGGGAACATTTTAAGTTTATTTTCAGAAAATTTGTGTACAATTTCAAACAATAAAGGTATTTTGATAAAATGTGGTGCATTGTTTCTACTATATAGGTTTTACTGGTAACCAAATTGGATGCCTGCTTTCATTAAAAAGAGACGTATTTGCTATTCAAAATATTTTAATGAAAATTGACTACCATAACGCACTAATTGCTGAAAATGTCCGCACCCTGCAAGTATGCACGCTTCAACCCTTCTTCTCATCGACCAGCGTACTCTTTGGGAGAATTCCTGGAGTATTTCTTATAGCTTCACAGGGAGCTGTCACACGGTTTCGCAATTCTCGCTCAGTTCGAATTGGTTGACTGTAAAGCAAGGTCTTAAGATGTTCCCAAAGAAAATGATCCAGACTGTTTACTCGTAATGGAAAGTCTCGGGGGAGTATAGCCTGAAGTCGTTGAATGTGATAGATATATAATAAATAATCATGAAGAATCCTTCATACTAGAACATTAGCGATATTCAAATTACTGGCAACTTTTCTCGTACTTATTTCTGGATTTTCCTCAACTGAATTTAAAACATCTACCTCAATTGCTGGAGTTCTTGCAGTCTGAGGTTTTCTTTTTGTTTTTTGTTTTTCAACAACACACCACGAGGGCTTACAGCCTAAATACTATCTTACCGTGGGTGTCGACGGGGAGGAAAGAGGCAACTTGTTAATTCTGGACTTGAAGGTTTGGGGGTTCGGAGGATAAGGAAAAACATGTGCCAGCAAGGAATTCCACAACTTGGCAGTCCTCGGGACAAAAGAACGGGCATAACAAGATGTTCTATGTCTAGTGACCTGGACAGTAAAAGGGTGTATTCGCTCTGTTCCCCTGGTAGATCTGTTGGGGGCAGCAGGTGGAGGAACTATGGAAGAAAGCTCCTCTGAGCAGTGCCCGTGCAGATAACTATAAAAGAGAGAGAGAGAGAGGTCACGTCGGTGGGCAAGTGATGGCAGTCTTTTGGTGAGGGTAGGGTCACCGATGAGACGTATAGCTCTCTTCTGAATGGAGTCCAGGATAGCAAGTGTAGAAGTGGCAGTGGCACCCCAGATGTGGGAGCAGTATTCGAGATTCGGCTTTATTTGTGAAGTATGTAAGAGGTGCTCCTTTTAAATGATCATTTGGCTCAAGGTCTCCTGTTTCACATAACCTTCTCTGGGTTCTTGAAATCGCTTTTGATAGTCTTTATATGCGTTCCCTGTCAGCAAGTCCATACAAGTAATGCATGCAAAATCAAGATATCCATGAATCAGTTAATTTTATAGGTGGATGACCTCTAACAAATTCACCCTTAAATTGATCATAATTCAAAAATGTGAAAAAGTACACGATGTTCCATTTGAGATAAGGAGGCTACCAACAACTCTTCCGATATAATTGGGAGAAAAAAAAAAACAACTCTTCCGGTATAATTGGGAATCTTTTACTTCTTGACACTTCTAACTAAAGGTTTTTGTTAGGACCCTTTTGTTAGGTTGTTCCATTTGAAATAATGAGGTTGATGATGATTTTAATGTTCAAATGCATTTATTTCGATTTTAAATCCAGTTTATTTCTGAGCTATATCGAATAGGATCTGTTTGTGGGACATACTGTATATAATTGTTATTGGCCTTTATATAAAGGTTATCTAAATTACTTACAGGGCAGCTGAGCTGTTGGATTGCCATTGCTACTGAAATGCTACAAAATATCTACATTCTGCTAATTGAAAGAGCATCACCAAAACACAAGCGTGACAACAAATTGAACAAAACCAATGATAGAATTCAGAGAATAAGGGCTGACATAGCAAACTTGGTTCTTGATAAACTTGATGCCGTTAACAAAACTCAAAATATTGTTGGAGTTACAAAACATCTATGTGGAGATGCTACAGGTGAATATTTATATATTTTTTGGTTGGGTCTACAAGTCTAATCATTTATCTTGATTTTCCTAGACTTAGCAATGAGATGTATGATGAATGTAGAAGAAAATCGTCAGAAAGTGTCTGGATTAATCATGACTTTTTGCTGCCACCATCGATGCAGGTGGATTTCGTATGTTGGTAAAACATTTTTCAAGGTAGGTTTAGTTGTTTACTTCAGCGATTCTCAACCACCGTGTCGTGACACATTGGTGTGTCACAAGTACCTGTTAAGTGTGTCGGAAGATTTACAAATACATACGTTTATTTGAGATTACTCAAAAATTAATCTAAAATATAATACAACTGCTGCCATCTATTCTTATTTGTTTTAAGTACATTCATTACTAACATGACCTATAGCGGGCCATGTACTATGTGAAATTGACAAGTCGGCCAGTCGGCCATTTTTCAAATCACATGTTTTGTGTCAAGAGTTATTTCGAGAGGTAAGTGTTAAAATCTTTAAAAATCTGTGTCTTTGCCTAACTTTAAGTATAAATTTAACAGTTACTGCAAAAATATGGATTGTTCTTTACAAACAAAAACTTATTTTTGTTGATTTTGTTTTATTTGAAAAAGAAAATACGATTTTAAGTTTTAAGGTTATCTCTAACGTTTTGGGGTAAATGTAGCTCAGGATAAACTTGTTTGACACCCGTAGATAAAGGGTTGATTGTGATTTTTCCTGATTGCTCATTATTTATGGTCCCATTTACAACTGGCCAAATTAAATTTTGCCTCTGATTTCAGCGTGTGCGCATACGTCCGTAGCAATCTACCCTGCACCAGACTCCCCAATTTAGAAGCTGGAAGAAAAGACATACTATGGATAAAACTCTCTCTCAGGGCTGCAACTAAATTCATCTGTTGCATTTACCGGTCACCTTCTGGCAACAACTTTGTCCAGCTCTTTGACTACCTTTCTGAAAAAACAGACTATGTGATTTCTGAATATCCTTCCTCCGAGGTCACTATTCTTGGTGACTTTAATGTCCATAATAAGGAATGGCTAGGATCTTCAAAAACCGATCCACAAGGGAGAGCAGCGGAGGCCTTTGCAGTCAGCAATTCTTTAGCCAATATGGTTCACCAACCTACTTACTTTCCTCGTATCCCAACACACAGCTCAAATCCCTTGGATCTCCTTTTTACTACAAAACCTGAATGCTATAAGATATCATTCACCACCACCACCCCCCCCCCCCCTTGGTCGCTCAGACCACGGCATGGTCACTGCTTCCTACGCAATTCAACCCGAGGTCACACAGTCATCACACCCACATATCGTTTGGCACTACAACTCCGCAAACTGGGACGAAATGCGGGATTACTTTTCCTCATTTCCATGGGCGTCTGTCTGCTTTTCTCATCCTGACCCCTCTGATATCTCACAAAACGTCACC
Organism: Tillus elongatus; assembly: GCA_964006375.1. NCBI lineage: Eukaryota > Metazoa > Arthropoda > Insecta > Coleoptera > Cleridae > Tillus > Tillus elongatus. The sequence goes on from OZ023262.1 coordinate 55,048,896, forward strand.
GAAATTATCCAAGCTGGCATGGAATTGTTTATTCCACGTACACAGAAAACCTCTTCAGCCACTCAAAAGCCCTGGTTTTCTAAGTCCTCTTAAGCTACAACGGCGGCAAACCCTTCTGGACTCTTGCTAAATCTATTGGGAATAATTTCTGCAAAAGCACGTTCCCACCTCTTGTCTCAGGGGATGAAATTGTTTCTACCGCCCTGGGCAAGGCTGAACTTTTTGCTTCGTTGTTCGCCGGCAATTTTACTCTCAACGCACCACAAAATGGTCAACCACCAACAGTCCCCAATGTCGCGCATAAAATGACGGATATCATTTTCAAAACTGAAAAGGTACGAAAGATGCTTTCTTCTCGTAATACCAGGAAAGCTTCTGGCCTTGACGAGATCCCAGCAATTGTTCTCAAAAAATGCGCACCAGAACTTGCTCCTGTCGTGACTCGTCTGTTTCAGATCTCTTTTTTTTTTTTTTTTTTTTTTTTTTTATGTCAACAACACACCACGAGGGCTTACAGCCTAAATACTATCGTACCGTGGGTGTTGACAAGGAGGAAAGAGGTAGCTTGTTAATTCTGGACTTGAAGGTTTGGAGGTTCGGAGGAGAAGGAAAAACATGTGCCGGCAAGGAATTCCACAACTTGGAAGTCCTCGGGACAAAAGAGCGGGCATAACAAGATGTTCTATGTCTGGTGACCTGGACATTAAAAGGGTGCATTCGCTCTGTTCCCCTGGTAGATCTGCTGGGGGCAGCAGGTGGGGGAATTATGGAGGAAAGCTCCTCTGAGCAGTGCCCGTGCAGATATCTATAAAAGAGAGAGAGGTCACCAACGGCACGTCGGTGGGCAAGGGATGGAAGCCTTTGGGTGAGGGTAGAGTCACCGATGAGACGTATAGCTCTCTTTTGAATGGAGTCCAGGATAGCGAGTGTAGAAGCGGCAGCTGCACCCCAGATGTGGGAGCAGTATTCGAGGTTTGGCCTTATTTGTGAAGTGTATAAGGTATAGAGATTAGTTGGTGAAAAGTATTTGCGAGCCCGGAAGAGGAAACCCAATTTCTTAGCAGCCGCTTCTGCAATTGATGTAACATGTTGGTGCCAATTAAGATTTCGATCCACAGAAATGCCAACAAGAGAAAAAGACTCATTACTTTGAATAAGTTGGTTGTTCATTGTGATGGGTCTAGGGCTGCTGTATCTCTTGTGAGAAAGAAAGCAAGACTTAGTTTTGGTGGGGTTGAATTGTACAAGATTTCTACTTCCCCAGTCTAATATTTTTTGGAGGTCTACGGAGACAGAACCCTCCATGAGTCTGCGATCCTCATCTAATTGGGCTAAAGAGACAGGCTTAGAATATTGTATGTTTGAGTGGAGGGTGCTGTCGTCCGCGTAACTGTGAACTGGGTTGGATGTGCTAGAGAGGAGGTCATTGATGTGGAGAAGAAACAAAGTAGGGGCTAAAGCTGAACCTTGAGGAACTCCTGCATTAATTGGATACAGTTTAGAGGAATGGCCATCCACAACAACAGATATGCTCCTGTTGGAGAGGAAATTTGCTGTCCAGGTACAAAGTTTTGGTGGTAGGCCATAGGCCGGAAGTTTATTAAGCAGCGCTGCGTGCCAGACCTGGTCGAATGCTTTGGATATGTCTAGAGCAACAATCTGGGATTCACCGTGTTGTTCCATAGACTTGTTCCAAGAATGGGTGACAAAGGAAAGGAGGTCGGCAGTTGATCTGCGCTGACGGAATCCATACTGCCTGTCGTGGATTAGACTGTGTTTTTCAAGGAATTTTAGTAGTTCGGTGTTTATATACTTTTCCATCACTTTAGAGATGACTGAAAGGAGAGAAATAGGCCTGTAGTTGCTAGGAAGTGCTTTGGATCCTTTCTTGGGGATGGGTTGTACTCGAGCAGTTTTCCAGTTACTAGGGAATATGCCTTTATTGTAAGATATCTGAAACAGACGAGTCAGGACAGGAGCAAGTTCTGGTGCGCATTTTTTGAGAACAATTGCTGGGATCTCGTCAAGGCCAGAGGCTTTCCTGGTATTAAGAGAAGAGAGCATCTTTCGTACCTTTTTAGTTTTGAAAATGATGTCAGTCATTTTATGCGCGACATTGGGGACTGTTGGTGTTTGAACATTTGGAGGTGGGTTGAGAGTAGAATTTCCGGCGAACAACGAAGCAAAAAGTTCAGCCTTGCCCAGGGCGGTAGAAACAATTTCGTCACCTGAGACAAGAGGTGGGAACGTGCTCTTGCAGAAATTATTCCCAATAGACTTAGCAAGAGTCCAGAAGGGTTTGCCGCCGTTGGAGCTTGAGAGGACTTTGTTTTTGATGTGGTTATTAAACGAGTTTTTTGCCTCAGAAAGAATGCGGACATAGCGGTTTCTTGCGTCGTTGAATGCTTGACGATTTTCTTGACTGGGATTGTGTAGAAGCGTTTTGTGAGCTTTGACCTTTTCAAGTCTGGCCTTGTCACAGGATTTAGAGAACCAGGGCTTTTGAGTGGCTGAAGAGGTTTTCTGTGTACGTGGAATAAATAATTCCATGCCAGCTTGGATAATTTCGGTGACGTTTTGTGAGATATCAGAGGGGTCAGGATGAGAGAAGCAGACAGACGCCCATGGAAATGAGGAAAAGTAATCCCGCATTTCGTCCCAGTTTGCGGAGTTGTAGTGCCAAACGATACGTGGGTGTGATGACTGTGTGACCTCGGGTTGCATTGCACAGGAAGCAGTGACCATGCCGTGGTCTGAGCGACCAAGGGGGGCGGTGACTGATATCTTATAGCATTCAGGATTTGTAGTAAGAAGGAGATCCAAGGGATTTGAGCTGTGTGTTGGGATACGAGGAAAGTAAGTAGGTTGCTGAACCATATTGGTCAAAGAATTGCTGACTGCAAAGGCCTCCGCTGCTCTCCCTTGTGGATCGGTTTTTGAAGATCCTAGCCATTCCTTATTATGTACATTGAAGTCGCCAAGAATAGTGACCTCGGAGGAAGGATATTCAGAAATCAGATAGTCGGTTTTTTCAGAAAGGTAGTCAAAGAGCTGGACAAAGTTGTTGTCAGAAGGTGACCGGTAAATGCAACAGATGAATTTAGTTGCAGCCCTGAGAGAGAGTTTTATCCATAGTATGTCTTTTCTTCCAGCTTCTAAATTGGGAAGTCTGGTGCAGGGTAGATTGCTACGGACGTATGCGCACACGCCTCCATGCAATCTAAAGGCAGTAAGGAGCTCATACCCCGGGAAATTAAGGTGATTAGTGGCTGTTTTGGCACTGATTTGGGTTTCGGTGAGGAAGAGGAGTTGGGGCCTGTTAGCCTGGAGGAAATGGTGGACGGAGTTCAGGTTAGAATTTAGGCCACATATATTCGAAAAGGATATGTTAAATCTTGATGTTGGCGCCCCCTGTACACCCCTCTCCCGGAGATCCGAATGGAGGGGTATTTTGCCTCCGGAATATTTTATACAAGGAGGAGCCATCATCATTTTTGCTTATAAGGGAAACCGACTCATACACCAGAACCAGAAACGTCCGTTGGGACTTCACCGGCCCCTTGATGTATGGGGTGGTACCTCCTCGGGCGTGAAAAAATCCTTTACTATTACATAAAGGAAAATTCCACTACCACCTGCTAAGGATTGGATTGGATCAATGTCTACCCCTTTAAAAATAAGATTAATAAAGGGACTATCAATTGTCCAGTAGTTATGATTTTCGACATAGTAGGAGGATACAAAACATTTTCATCATTTTGCATCCATGCCTATTGTCGGTCTTACAATAAAGGCATATTCCCTAGTAACTGGAAAACTGCTCGAGTACAACCCATCCCCAAGAAAGGATCCAAAGCGCTTGCTAGCAACTACAGGGCTATTTCTCTCCTTTCAGTCGTCTCTAAAGTGATGGAAAAGTATATAAACACCGAATTACTAAAATTTCTTGAAAAACACAGTCTAATCCACGACAGGATGTATGGATTCCGTCAGCGTAGATCGACTGCCGACCTCCTTTCCTTTGTCACCCATTCTTGGAACAAGTCTATAGAACTACATGGTGAATCCCAGATTGTTGCTCTAGACATATCCAAAGCATTCGACCAGGTCTGGCACGCAGCTCTGCTTAATAAACCTCCGGCCTATGGCCTACCAACAAAACTTTGTACCTGGACAGCAAATTTCCTCTCCAACAGGAGCATTTCTGTTGTTGTGGATGGTCATTCCTCTAAACTGTATCCAATTAATGCAGGAGTTCCTCAAGGTTCAGCTTTAGCCCCTACTTTGCTTCTTCTCCACATCAATGACCTCCTCTCTAGCACATCCAACCCAGTTCTGAGTTACGCTGCCGACAGCACCCTACACTCAAATATACAATATTCTAAGCCTGTCTCTTTAGCCCAATTAGATGAGGATCGCAGACTCATGGAGGGTTCTGTCTCCGTGGATCTCCAAAAAATATTAGACTGGGGAAGTAGAAATCTTGTACAATTCAACCCCACCAAATCTCAGTCTTACTTACTTTCTCATAAGAGATACACCAGCCCTAGACCCATCACAATGAACAACCAAGTTATTCAAAGTAATTAGTCCTTTTCTCTTGTTGACATTTCTGTGGATCGAAATCTTAATTGGCACCAACATGTCACATCAATTGCAAAAGCGGCTGCTAAGAAATTAGGTTTCCTCTTCCGGGCTCGCAAATACTTTTCGCCAACTAATCTCTATACCTTATATACTTCACAAATAAGGCCAAACCTCGAATACTGCTCCCACATCTGGGGTGCAGCTGCCGCTTCTACACTCGCTATCCTGGACTCCATTCAAAAGAGAGCTATACGTCTCATCGGTGACCCTACCCTCACCCAAAGGCGCCATCCCTTGCCCACCGACGTGCCGTTGGTGACCTCTCTCTCTCTTTTATAGATATCTGCACGGGCACTGCTCAGAGGAGCTTTCCTCCATAGTTCCCCCACCTGCTGCCCCCAACAGATCTACCAGGGGAACAGAGCGAATGCACCCTTTTACTGTCCAGGTCACCAGACATAGAACATCTTGTTACGCCCGCTCTTTTGTCCCGAGGACTTCCAAGTTGTGGAATTCCTTGCCGGCACATGTTTTTCCTTCTCCTCCGAACCTCCAAACCTTCAAGCCCAGAATTAACAAGTTGCCTCTTTCCTCCTTGTCAACACCCATGGTACGATAGTATTTAGGCTGTAAGCCCTCGTGGTGTGTTGTTGCAATTAAAGAAAAAGCTAGCAGCTGATTCAGTTTATTTACGATAGGCTTAAAAAAAGACAACATATACAACGTTGATGTAAAATAGTCATGTCATTGAACCTACCTACGTTTTACGTTATTTTAGACTTTTTTAAAGTGAATTTAGTTCAACCCATTTCATACTTATAACTGGTTTTTTGTTCATTATTGCGTTTATTTCCCTTTTATTGCTCAGTTCAGTGCATGAAATGTAAAATCGTAGTGGTACTAATCGTTGGACAGAAGTATAAAAAGGTAATATTGTAGTTTTACCTAAGTGATTTTATTTACAGAAAACATGGATAGATTTATAACAAGGAAAAATCCAGCTTCAGTAGATGAAACCTCTTCTGCAGCAGAAGGGGATGAAGAAGAAAGCACTATCGTTGGGAAAAAAAAGAACGGATAATAAAAGTTTAAATCTTGTCTCTGCTTCGCCACTTAGTGGTGGCAAGAAAAATATAAATTCAGGCTCAACAAAAGGACCCAAGCGCTAATACAAAGAAGAGTATTTAAGCTATGGATTTACCTGGACCGGTGAGGAAGATAAACCTATTCCGAAATGTTTGGTATGCGGTAAGAATGTTTCGAATGAATCAATGGTTTCTAACAAGATGAAAAGGCATTTGGAACAAAAGCATCAAAGCATCTCTCTAAGATCGCGAGAATATTTTCAATGACTGCATTCTTTCCTTCAATCATCTTCAACTATCATGGAAAAACGAACAACAGCCTCAGATAAGGCACTTTTAGCATCATTCAAAGTTTCTGAATTGATTGCCAAAAAACAGAAAGCCCATACTATTGGTGAAGAACTTATTTTACCAGCATGCAAAGAAATTGTTGCTACTATGTTCGACCCGAAAGCAGTTGAACTGATTTCAAAGGTGCCTATGTCAAATGACACAGTCCATCGACGCATAATCTATATGTCAATCGATATTCAAAGTAATGTTCGGGAGGTATTGGCAAATACACAATTTGCTCTACAACTGGATGAAAGCACGGACATTTCAGGAAAAGCCCAATTGATATCTTTTGTGAGATTTGTGAGCGTGCCGGAAATTATTGAACAGTTCCTATTTTGTCGAGAATTGGAAACAACAACCACTGAAGCCCACATATTTGCTACTGTTGACAGTTTTTCTCAGGCTCAAGGATTTAAGTGGACAGATTGCATTGCGATATGTACAGATGGCGCTGCCGCAATGACAGGCAATATAAAAGGATTTTTGAATTTCGCATTAAAGAAAAATCCATCGATAATAACTACTCATTGCTTTTTACATCGAGAAGCTCTTGTAGTCAAAACTACGGATGGAAGTCAATTGGGTGAGGTCATTCAAACTGTTGTTTTTATGATCAACTTTATCAAAACTCGCCCGGTAAAATCAAGAGTATTCGAGAAACTTTGTAAAGAAATGGGCGCAATTCATAAAGTGTTATCATTCCATAGTAAAATTCGTTGGCTTTCAAAAGGAAAAATACTAAATAGATTTCTTGAACTGAAAGACGAACTACTCACATTTTTCAAAACAGGGGATGGTCAAAGCGAGTTTTGTAAAAATCTTGAAGACCCTGTGTGGTGTGCTAAGTTGGCCTACCTATCTGACATTTTCAGTAAGCTAAATTCTTTGAATGCAACTATGCAAGGACGAAATAAAACCATAATATCATCAACTGATAAAATAAGTGCATTTTCCCAAAAACTTGTCTTGTGGAACTCGGCTATCTGATTGGTTTTCCAGAAACAGCTATAACTTTAATTAACTTGAAACCTGGAGATAGAACTCTACTAATGGAGGGTATAAAAGAGCACCTATGTAAGTTGCAAGAAGGGATAACTAAATACTTTCTCTGTATTTCGAGTGTGGGCTGTGGTTGATTGCACTAGACGAGAACAACGTAAATGAGGCGGAATTATCCTGTTCAGAAAAGGAACAGCTTATTGATTATTCTGATACAGTTTTGAAATCAAAATTTAGAGAAGTGCCTCCAGATGTTTACTGGATTTTAGTTCAGGATGAATACCCAAAATTAGCAAAGAAAGCAATATCTCTTTTAATGCCCTTCTCCTGCACAATAAGCCGAAGGGTGCAGTGCTATCGGGACGGCAAAGACGCGGATGAGCCTTGAGAGAGAAACAAAACAAAAATGCCCTCTTGACATCGTACTTATGTGAATCTGCATTTTCTGTATTGAAAAACATGAAGTCTGGGTACCGTTCTCGACTACTTGATGTGGATAGCGAGATGAGAGTGTGTCTGTCAACAATTCATCCTCGCATAGGCAAACTTTGCGAAAGTCACCAAGGTCAAATCGCACACTAATTTTAAGTTCCTATTTTTTACCTTATGTGTTTGTATGTCTGTATCTCACGCAATAAAAACTACGTTTAATAGGTTAATTATGTTTAATTTAATAAATGTGCCTGTACGTACCTGCACTTCAACTATCAAACATTTTGCATGTAAGTATGTAAGGGTGTCGCGAATTTTTAAAGAGTATATTAGTGCGTCGCTGAGTAAAAAAGGTTGAGAACCGCTGGTTTACTTTACAGGCATATAGTTTTTTATAAATTTTCTAGAACAAATTCACTAACAAGTAGATCGTGACTTTCGATTTTTGAAACATTTTCTTCAAATGAGCATGAACAGGACCCCCTAAACTATATATATATATATATATATATATATATATATATATATATATATATATATATATATATATATATATATATATATATATATATATATATATATATATATATATATATATATATATATATATATGTATGTATGTATATGTATGCACTAGTAAAGGCCAGAATGCTACACATGGACAATAAAAATTCTGGACGCAGCAAGTGCGTAATGGTAGTGAATTTTCATAAAAATGCTTTTAATAACAAATATGTGTGTTCTTTTAAGAAAGCAGGCATCAAATTTGGTTACCAGTATAACCCATATACTAAAAACAATGTGCCATGTTTCATCAAAATAACTTTATTGTGTGAAAATATACAAAAATTTCCAAAAGTAAACTTAAAGTGTTCCCGAAAAAACACGTTTCTTGGTCAACCTTATAGGTTAATAGCAAATTGAGCTGTTCAAATATGAAACATTTGATCAAAATTCGCTACCATAACGCACTTGCTGCGTTCAGAATTTCTTTTCTTACAAACATGCATTATATTTCGATGTAAAATGCAAAAATGCAATAACATAAGGCGTGTTTGATTTAAAAAAATCTGAAACATTTGATCAAAATTCGCTACCATAACTCACTTGCTGCGTTCAGAATTTCTTTTCTTACAAACGTGCATTATATTTCGATGGAAAATGCAAAAATGCATTAACATAAGGCGTGTTTGATTAAAAAAAAAAGGAAATTTGTATCACCAACGACTTATGGGCCACCTGTGATTGTAGAAATATTATTTTAAGATGTAGCTGAACACACCCTATAATTAATATATATAAATTTTTTTCGTCTCTTATATAATAACGGATATATTGAACTTTATTGATTTTTTACGAAAATTCGACAAAAATTGTATACCATTAAATGATAAACTCTATAGCTAAGCCTACTTGTCAAGCATCAGAGAAAGGATCTATTTGAAATGAATTTTCTGCAAATATTTTAGTAAAATGAAGGACAATGACGGTTGAAACTAAGACTTTAGGGTTTGTAAAACATCCTTCTTGAAACATTTTATTTCTATAGCCCGTATTAGATTCAAGTTATTTGCCTAAATGTTGCCAATTTTGACATTTTAAATCGCCACTGACGTTTTGAGGAAAACCCCAATTTATTTTTCTTTAAATGCCTATAACTTTTTTGTCTTTTGACCTACCTAGCTAAATTTTGGTGGGTATCTTACCTATAAGGATATAAACCTGCGTGCCAAATTTGGTTGCCCTTACTTTGTTGATTCCGGAGATATAATTTTTTTTCGAAAGAAAACGCAAAATTTTCCGGGAAAACCTAGGCAGATTTTCCTGGCTAACGAACTTATCCAAGCTATTTGCAAAAGGAATTTTTTCACCAAATTTGATCCAAATCGGCCCATTCTTTTTTGAGTTATCGGTGTGATACATATATATATATATATATATATATATATATATATATATATATATATATATATATATATATATATATATATATATATATATATATATATATATATATATATATATATATATATATATATATATATATATATATATATATATATATATATATATATATATATATATATATATATAAATATATATAAATATAAACATATAAAAATTGAAACTGACCTTGGTTATGTTTTCTGGGGGGCCTAATTAGCGCTCATGTGAAGAAATTTTTCCAAAATTCAAAAGTCGGGATCTCCTCATTAGTGAATTTTTTTTAAGAAAATTCACTAAAATTAATAAAGGAGCAGCGCTAATAAAGATAAAACTGAAAACCAAAAAGGTTTTCGAAACGAAACGAGAGCGCCTTAAAGCCAATTGAAAAAGTAAATACATATATGGGTCAATATTTGATAATCGGCCGAAAGCGACCACAATATTTTTATTATATTTTTTGGTCGTAATTTATATACAAATGATATTATATAATAGAGTCAAGTTAAAGTCTACCTTAAGCTATACACTTTATTGGATTTAAGGGATTTTAGAGATTTTAGAGGTAAATACATAGAACAGGAAAATGACACTAGTGACAGGATAATGAAATGAATCGTCAGACTAATGACAGATGGGCAGGAAAATGATTAAAACAGGAAAAAAAATCACTATTATTTATTATTATATTTATTATGAAATCAAGAATAAAGACCAAACCTCGAATACTGCTCCCACATCTGGGGTGCCGCTGCCGCTTCTATACTCGCTATCCACTCCATTCAGAAGAGAGCTATACGTCTCATGCGTGACCCTACCCTCATCCAAAGGCTGCCAACCGACGGGCCGTTGGTGACCTCTCTCTCTTTTATAGATATCTGCACGGGCACTGTTCAGAGGAGCTTTCTTCCATAGTTCCTCCATCTGCTGCGCCCAACAGATCTACCAGGGGAACAGAGCGAATGCACCCTTTTACTGTCCAGGTCACCAGACATAGAACATCTTGTTATGCACGCTCTTTTGTCCCGATGACTTCCAAGTTGTGTAATTCCTTGCCGGCACATGTTTTTCCTTCTCCTCTGCACCTCCAAACCTTGAGGTCCAGAATTAACAAGTTGCCTCTTTCCTACTTGTTGACACCCACGGTACGATAGTATTTAGGCTGTAAGCACTCGCGGTGTGTTGTTGAAATATATATATATATATATATATATATATATATATATATATATATATATATATATATATATATATATATGTATATATGTATATATGTATATATATATATATATATATATATATATATATATATATATATATATATATATATATATATATATATATATATATATATATATATATATATATATATATATATATTATTCATGAAAAAAAAATCGAGGCCTGTATGCAGTTTTTTGTGTTTCTGTAGAAACCATTGTTTGCAAAATTTTTGTGAAATTTTGGTAATTAATAATAAATGTTTAATAAGTCATTATAAAAAAAATGTTTTCGGATTTTCGTGAAAAAACTGTGCAAAATTTCATGAATTTTTTTTTATTACTAATTATATCTTGGTAGGTGGGTAAATAGCTTGAAGTTCGTTGGCCAGGAAAATTGGCCCAGTTTTTTTGGGAACATTGTAAGTCTATTTTCGGAAAAGTTTCTTTACTTTTTCAAACAATAAAGTTATTTTGATGAAACATGGTACATTGTTTCTACTATATAGGTTATACTGGTAACCAAACTGGATACCTGCTTTCATTAGGAAATGACATATTTGAAATTAAAAACATTTTTATGAAAATTGGCTACCATAAAGCACTTGCTGCATTCAGACTTTTACTAGCTATGTGCTTCTTTATTTGTAAAAACTTTTTGTAAAGGGATTATCCGTTTATTAAATACATAATAAACTTGGTCTAGAATTTTGATGTAGAATGTGAATCTTGTTTTATGAAATATCTTTTAGGAAGGTGTTTTTAACATGTTTCTGTACACAGACTACACTAACTAATTTTTATTTTTAGGAAGTCGGTTTGCATGAAAATGACTTTCAAATGATGTGTAGCATGGCAAGTTGGGCGACATGTGGAACTGGTTTTAGTAGAGAAAGAAGAAAAAACATGAGTCAGGATAATTGGGAGAATGAAATCAATTTTCAAAGGTAATTGTTCTTGCACTGCTATTAAGGGTTGAATATTGGAATTCTGGGTATTTAGAACATCAGTATACTGAATTTACTAGATTATATGAAAATATCACAATAGAGACGTTTTCTCTTGGGTTTCTTTTTACTGAGCAACGAAGATGTCCGGCCAGCCGAGGGTCGATTTAAACACCCTCGGAGGAAGGACTGGCGGGTTGCTCGGAGAATAGTTACGGCCTCGGCGGTGGAGTGTGCTGTGAAACATTTCCAGCCATTCAAGGCGCCAGGGGAGGATGGGGTGGTACCGGTCCTACTACAAAATGGACTGGAGATTCTCCTACCTTTCCTAATCAGGCTTGGAACTATATTCCATCCAGCTGGACGGTGATTAGGGGGGTTTACATTCCCAAATTGGGACGTAATGACCTCCTACCCACATCGCTCAGACCTCTCAGTATTACATCATTCCTCTTGAAGGGATTGGAAAAAATACTGGACGGACACATTAGGTGGAGCATCTTAGTCAACAACCCCCTTAATACCCACCAGTATGCCTACCAAACTGGCAAATCCACTGAGTTAGCACTCAATAACCTCGTCGAGAAGATCACACACTCCCTGGATAACTGGGAGGTGGCGGTGGCTGCATTTCTCGTCATTGAAGGAGCATTCAACAATGCATTACCTACCTCCCTTTACGAAGCCACTATAGCTAGAGGGGTGGAACCTACCATTTGTGGCTGGATCGGAAGCATGCTCCACAATCGGACCGTTATTACCTCGCTGCGGGGGGAGGTGGTCAGCTTCAGGGCTGCGAGGGGGTGCCCTCAGGGGGGGAAGTTCTATCCCCTATGTTGTGGTCTCTCTTTGTGGACGATTTGCTGGCTATTCTCGGACTGTGGGAGGTTGAGGTCTAGGCGTATGCTGATGATCTAGTCATAATGGTTAGGGGCAAATATGAGGAGGAACTAGCAAGTACTCTTCAGGAGACACTAAATGTAGTGAATGATTGGTGCCGGAGGGAACAGATGTCTGTGAACCCCCGCAAAACGATCATTGTTTCATTTACCAGAAGAAGAAGGTTGGACAAATTAAAACCACCTATTCTTATGGGGGAAACGATTCCATTTTCGGAAAAAGCAAAATATCTGGGGGTTACCCTAGATAAGAAGCTCAACTGGGACATACAGTTAGAGAATGTAATCCGCAGGGCTAAACTGTCCCTGTGGACATGCCCGAGAATCTGTGGAAACAACTGGGGAACAAACCCCCAACAGATGTACTGGCTCTATGTAGTGGTTATCAGACCAATGATGACATATGGAGCCATAGTTTGGTGGCCTAAGGCACTTCGTGGTATCGGGAGGGCCAAACTGGCTCATCTACAGAGACAAGCTTGTCTGATGATAACGGGAGCGATAAGCACCGCACCATCAGCCGCTCTGGAGGTCCTCCTTAATATTCCACCTCTTCACATATGGTTGGAGAGGGTGGCGAGGTGGACAACGTACAGACTAAAACAAACGGCCGACAGTATGCCGAAGGAAATCAGCCTGGGAGGGTCCGGACTCCCCAATCATATTGAGGGTCACAGGATTCTGGGAATGGTCTCAGACTTGATGCCTGTAGAGATCTGTCTTTCAAGACCACCCTCCCGGAAAGGCAGGACTGGGAGCCTAATCAAACGACCCTATTGAGAGCCGATCTCTGCTGGTACTCTGACGGCTTCAAAACCAATATGGGAGTAGGAGCCGGCACATATGGGGGCAGCAACGATGCTAGACTATCAGCTAGCCTCGGCAAGTACTCAACCATACACCAGGCAGAAGTGTATGCCATCGAGATGTGTGCAAGGGAAAGTATAAAAAACCAGTGCACACACAAATCGATAAAGATATATGCAGATAGCCAAGCTGCAATAAAGGCTCTTGGTTCCTACTGGTGTAATTTAAAAACGGTATGGAGTTGTAAATCTGCCCTTAACGAACTGGGCAGCTATAATGAGGTGTTGCTGGTCTGGATACCGGGTCATTCGGACCATGATGGCAATGTTGCGGCCGATACGCTTGCCAGGAGTCGTGCACAGAGAGACTTTGTCGGACCAGAACCGGTGCTGGGGATAACATCATGCACAGCAAAACGCACCTTAAAGACCTGGACAGAAAGAATGACAATCCAGTATTGGCAAAATCTTCCAGGATTAGCTCACTCTAAGGCCTTCATAAATGGCCTGTCTGAGTCAAGGGCTAAAAAACTTCTAGAGTTAAACAGACAACAACTGAGTACTCTAGTCGGCCTGTATACAGGACACTGCCGCTTGCGTCACCAAATGCACCATATTGGAGTCGGTCAGGAGACCGAGTGCCGGCTGTGTATGGAGAGTGACGAGACACCAGAGCACGTACTGTGTTCCTGTCCGGCAGCGGACAGGACTAGATACCTGCTCTTTGGCAAGATAAAGCTTGCTCCGGGGGATCTGGATCAACTTTCGCCCACAAAGATTATCGACCTCTGCAGGAAGCTTGATTTGTTGGGCGAAATATAAACCATTAGGCGTGAGCCACAATAGACCTTATGGTCACGGTGGAGGGACCGGTATGGCCCACTCACAATCAAACCTAACCTAACCTAGTAGAGAAAGAAGAAAAAACATGAGTCAGGATAATTGGGAGAATGAAATCAATTTTTAAAGGTAATTGTTGCTGCACTGCTATTAAGGGTTGAATATTGGAATTCTGGGTATTTAGAACATCAGTATACTGAATTTACTAGATTATATGAAAATATCACAAGAGACGTTTTCTCTTGGGTTTCTTTTTACTAGCACTACAGTTGCATCTCTTCCAAGCAACCGGTGCCGGCGGAAGTTCATTGTTATTTAAAATGCTAGTACAGCCCTGTAAAAATATGTTGCTGTATCTTAAAAAGACAAAAGGGTTTTGGACATATTTTTATATTAACTTGACTATTTGGTATACCCCAAATATTACCAATGAAATGTGTCCCACATATTATGAAACACTCGGTATAATCGTATTAGTAAATTTTCTTTAAAAATTCCTTAAGAAATTTTCTTGAAAAATTCACTGAAATGAGATCGCGACTTTTGAATTTCGAGAACATTTCTTCAAATGAGCGCGAACTAGGACCTCTGGAACCCATATTCCAGGTCAGTTTAGAACTATATGTTTACTAGTTGTTACCCGCGACTTTTTCCACATGTCATTCACTTATAATAATAACCATATTTTTCAGGCTGTATAGACCTAACATAATAATCTTCTTTTTTTTCTAAGGGCTCGTCCGCAGCTGTGCCGCCCTGATAGCACTGCAACCTTTGGCTTATTGTGCATCATAAATACTTTACAAACTGAAATACATATACAAATTAAACCTAAAACCACGGTTAATATGCAGAAAAAGAATTTCAAAATTTCAAGTCAGTAATGAGAGGTGAAAAAAAAAAAGGAAAAACTTAGATATTTCTTTCTATTTCTTTATATACCATGTTCTTTACTATTTTAGAGGGCGGTGTTAGTACAATTAGGCTACGGGGTGATGGAACATGCTACGTAAAGTTGGCCATGGGAGAAAGAGTTCTGTCTTAAGTCAACTCCTGCGAATTTTAGAATTTGCCCCTGTAACTTATTTATTGTCGTAACGAAGCATACTTTCAGGGGAAACTACAGTCTCTCAAATGCAAAAAGGGAGATCATTTGGAATCAAAGGATCACGCGGAATAAATACAATTTCTCCTTGAGCCGACCCGGTTATAATAGTTGCCTCAACTATATTATGATGCAAAGCTTTAACTTGTAGCCTAGTACCATTACAAAGTTTGGGTGGTTTTAAATTTCTGAGCAACATTACGGGTGTGCCCACAAAAATTTTCTTTAAAAATTCACTAATGAGCAGATCGCAACTTTTGAATTTTGAAAAACGTTCTTCAAATGAGCGCGAACTAGGCGCCGTGGAACCCATATCCGAGGTCACTTTAGGACTATATGTTTACTAGCTGTTGCCCGCGATTTCGTCCGCGTGGAGTTCAGTTATAATAATAATAATAACCATATTTTTCAGGCTGTATAGGCCAGCATAGTCATTAATACCTTACAAAGTGAAATACATCCACAAATTAAACTTAAAACCACGGTTAATATTCTGGGCGAGGGGGAGGAATCAGCCCAGCACATCTTGTGTGAGTGTATAGCTCTGGACTGCAAAAGACAACTGATCTACGGTCACTCTAGACCGGAGATAGAGCATTATATAACTTCACCATACCAATCGCTGTGCAGACTAGTTCGAGGCACAGTGATTTTGTAGCTGTTTTTCATATATGGCAACAGGAAAACTTATACCTATCAAAGGCATGACAAACAGTGAAACATATAAAGAAAGATGTTAGAAACCGTATTTGTCCAGAGAACTGGAAAAAGTTCAAGCAGTTGGCGAACCAATCTTCTGATAATATTCAGCACCGTGTCATGTTTCCAAGAAGATGGTGAAATATTTCAAGGACAAAATATTACCCTTCTAGACTGGCCTATAAACTTGCCGGACATTAATCCTATTGAGGACGTGTGGTCTATATGCAAGGCCAGATTGCTAAAAATGGATTGTACAACAAAAAAAAGTAAAATGATTGAGGCTGTCATTCAGGTGTGGTTTCAAGATGACAAAATCAAGGGGAATTGTAAGAAAGTTGATTGATTCTATGCCAAAACGAGTTGAAGCTGTAATAAAAGCCAAAAGGGGACATATACCCTATTGAGTAATACTAAAATATTTATAAACTAGTACTGTTTGCATTATTAGTGAATTTTTATTTTAAAAAATTCACTACTAGAGAGGTATCGATGGTGAGACTTTGCAAATTTTTTTTCAAAGAGCTCGAACTAGGACCCCTAGAACCCATATCCGGGGTCAGTTTCAATTTATTATATATATATATATATATATATATATATATATATATATATATATATATATATATATATATATATATATATATATATATATATATATGAAACTTGCCAAGTGGCATTCTTTTATTAATGGCTTGGATGAGTTCGTTAGCCAGAAGAATCGGACGGGGTTTTCCGGGAAAATTTTGAGTTTTCCTACGAAAAAAAATTTTTTTCTCTGAAAGTAACAAAGCTGTTTTAATGAAATTTACTATATATATTGCATTGGGAGAGATCTTACTACGTACTGAAATTAAACTTTCGAAGTTTCTAGAAAATTGAGTTATTCAAATTTTAAATTTTCTTCCGAAAAAAATTTTTTTCTCCGAAAATTACAAAGTTATTTTAATGAAATTTGGTGGATATCTTGCGTTAGGAAAGACCTTACTACACACCAAAATTAAACTCTCTAACTTTATAGAAAATTGAGTTATTCAAATTTGAAACATTTAAGAAACATTCACTACCATAACGCACTTGCTGCGTCCCGTGATTTTTTTCTTTCAATAAACGATACTTAACGTAAATATGCTTGTGTTCACATTAATTTGCACAATATTGTATTGTTCTACTCTTATCTGCCGTAGTGTCAATTGGTTGTGGTACAGCTTGTATATGTTTTCTTTTTCAGGGACAATGAAATAGGATTGACCCGGAAAGAAAAAGAGGAAGTAGGCAAGAAATGTAAAAACATATTGAACTGGGGACGCCTGAGGTATTTAGAAGACCACGGTTTCACATGTAACTTACATTATTATGTTGATACCAGTGTTTCCTTGGAAAATGCATGCATTGTAGCACAGAGAAAAGATGCCACTTAATAACAGCATAATTTTTATTATCATTTTATCAGTAATCATTGAAAAGTGCATTTTCGCGATTTTTACAGTTTATATGAAATCCTATGGTGTTTTTGTGGTTAAACCCAGTTGTTTAATAAATTGTAAGAGAATAATATTGTATAATAATTTTAAAATAACTTTTTTCTGTTAATTGAGGCGTATAGTGCAACACCGGCCTGTGAAGTGGAAAAACATATAGGTTTGAGAAAAACGCATTTTAAAATTAGGCAAATCATCAAAATGTATTTTTTCAGGTTAATATGAGAGGAAAATTTATTTTTGCTGATTTTACCCAACTAAAAAAAACTTCACCAATGAGATCACGACTTTTGAATTTAAAAAAAGAAGATGAATTACGGTCGAATTTCAACCACTGCATAGGCCACTAGTATGGTTTAATACTCTATAATTTTTAGCGAGTTTTCGTAGAAAATATTCGCTAATGGCGAGAACGCGACTTTTAGATTTTAAAAAGATTTCTTCAAATGAGCGCGAACTAGACCCCTAGAAACTATATGCAGTGTTAGTTTCAGTTTTTATCTGTTTACATATATACAGGGTGACACAGGGTAAAGCTCAATAATGCTGTTACCAGAAAAAATTGTATATGTTAATTATAAGGTGCCTGGAGCTGCATCTAACAAAATTATTTTGACATCACATGTGGCGAGGAAGTCGTTGCTCATACAAAGTTTCGTTTTTATTTTATTATGGCATTTTTGCGAGGAAGTCGTTGCTCATACAAAGTTTCGTTTTTATTTTATTATGGCATTTTTGCACTTTTCATAGAATTATAACCATGTTTGTAAACAAAAATTTGATAGCGTTCATCGTTTTTGAGTTATTTCAATTGTTTCACATTGTTTGCACATATGAAAAATTATGATACAGCATTTTTACCAATGTATAGCAGAGTACCATGAAAATGACACATTCGGAGAGGTTTTCGTGAAAATCGAGGTCCCGTTTACAATTTTTTTGTGTTTCTGTAGAAATCATTGTTTGTAAAAATGTTGTGAAATTTTGGTAATCAATAATAAATCTTTAATAAGTTATTGTCAAAAAAAATGTTTGCGGATTTTCATGAAAAACATTTTTTTGCAAGTTGTGTCGAAAAGCTTCTTGTGAATAATTATATCTCGATGGGTGGCTAAATAGCTTGAAGTTTGTGGATCAGGAAAATCGGACCAGTTTTTTCGGGAACATTTTAAGTCTATCTTCGGAATTTTAAGTTATTTTAAGGAAATATGGTACATTGTTTTCACTATATAGGTTATACTGGTAACCAAATTGGATGCCTGCTTTCATTGAAAAAAAGACCTACTTGCTATTAAAAACATTTTAATGAAAATTCACTACTATAACGCACTTGCTGCGTCCAGATTTTATTAAAGTGCAATAATGACATTGTTTTGAGTTATCAAACTTGAAAAAATTTGAACTATTAACACTAACAAAAAGCAGTTAGGCCAACCTTACATTTTAGTGGGATATTCTCTTTTCGAAATTACATCATCGCCTAACTTCATCTAAGGTAATTATGTGTTGTTGCTAGGGGATTTCAATATTTCTGACTTGATTACTTGTAAAGATTCTCTTTCTGGAGGTAGCAGACTAACCAGTGTCTTCAAAAATTTTATCCATATGTGTGGCTTCACCCAACTAAACAAGATACAGAATCACTTTTATACTATTTTAGAATACGTTTTATCAGCTAGAGAATATCAAGTATCGAATGCTGAGGAAAGCCTGATGAAGGAGGACTTGTATCATCCTGCTCTTCAGGTTAAAGTTGACTTATTTGAGGCCTCAGAAAGTGGTTTTAAAAAGTTGAATTCCAGAATATAACTTTAGGAGGGCGGACTTTGTGTCCTTATATGTTCAGTTGTTTTATGTTGACTGGTCCTCATTAAATAATTATATTGACCCCCAGTCGGCTTGTCGCAAGTTTTACTCTATTCTTTATAATACCTTGGACTAATTTGTTGCAAAACCTCCCGCAGATCTAATAATCCTCCTTGGTTTAACAGCCAACTGATTAGTATGGTAAAATTTAAGTCACTAGCCTGGGCCCGTTATAAATGTACAAGCAGTTCTACGGATTATGCACACTTTAAGAATCTGCGATGTCAAAAAAAGTATTACAGCATCAGATTTACCTTGACTATGTTCCCCAAGCTGAATATGCAGTGAATAATAATCCAAAAAAGTTTTGTCGTTTATAAATAGTGAAAAGAATCTTTCTGGGGTACGTCATCAGAGTTCTGGTGGGAGCAAAGAATTGTCTGGACCAGCAGACACTAGAGCTTTCTCTACATTCATTAAGAAGTGTTGTACTCCTCTTACTTGTGATAATAAAGAGGGTACAGATTTGCATAACTGTACATTTTTTAATGATATCTTACGTCTAGGTAATTTTTCTGTAGATGAGGCTCAGGAAGCTTTTTTCTCCCTTAGGGCTTGTCCGCGTCTTTGCCGCCCCAATAGCACCGCATCCTTTGGCTTATTGTGCATGCAGGAAGCTCTTTACAACTGTCGTAATGCTATGACAGCAGACCCTTGCTTGAACACTAGATAAGCATTGTGAGCACGCGATATACCTAGATATTTCTAAAGCCTTTGACCGAATCGATTAACTGTTGCTAAGTAAGCTTAACTCTTTTGGACTTTTTGACTCACTGTGTAAAGTTGTTTTCTTGAGTGCCAGAATAACTCAGTAAAGAAAGTTTTCTATTGGATCTATTTATTTACAATTTCCTAAAAGTATTTACAGTATGCACATTATTTACTCTTGATATAAATCGAAATATAATGCCTGGTCGGTTCTTCCTACTGCGGAATGGAACTGGGATATTTCTTCCGGGCAGGGCTCCTTTTCAGAGTTCTCAGGTTACAGCCTGCCAGCAGACAGTGAGTTACTTTGTGTGTGTGTGTGTGTGTGTGTGTGTGTGTGTGTGTGTGTGTGTGTGTGTGTGTGTGTGTGTGTGTGTGTGTGTGTGTGTGTGTGTGTGTGTGTGTGTGTGTGTGTGTGTGTGTGTGTGTGTGTGTGTGTGTGTGTGTGTGTGTGTGTGTGTGTGTGTGTGTGTGTGTGTGTGTGTGTGTGTGTGTGTGTGTGTGTGTGTGTGTGTGTGTGTGTGTGTGTGTGTGTGTGTGTGTGTGTGTGTGTGTGTGTGTGTGTGTGTGTGTGTGTGTGTGTGTGTGTGTGTGTGTGTGTGTGTGTGTGTGTGTGTGTGTGTGTGTGTGTGTGTGTGTGTGTGTGTGTGTGTGTGTGTGTGTGTGTGTGTGTGTGTGTGTGTGTGTGTGTGTGTGTGTGTGTGTGTGTGTGTGTGTGTGTGTGTGTGTGTGTGTGTGTGTGTGTGTGTGTGTGTGTGTGTGTGTGTGTGTGTGTGTGTGTGTGTGTGTGTGTGTGTGTGTGTGTGTGTGTGTGTGTGTGTGTGTGTGTGTGTGTGTGTGTGTGTGTGTGTGTGTGTGTGTGTGTGTGTGTGTGTGTGTGTGTGTGTGTGTGTGTGTGTGTGTGTGTGTGTGTGTGTGTGTGTGTGTGTGTGTGTGTGTGTGTGTGTGTGTGTGTGTGTGTGTGTGTGTGTGTGTGTGTGTGTGTGTGTGTGTGTGTGTGTGTGTGTGTGTGTGTGTGTGTGTGTGTGTGTGTGTGTGTGTGTGTGTGTGTGTGTGTGTGTGTGTGTGTGTGTGTGTGTGTGTGTGTGTGTGTGTGTGTGTGTGTGTGTGTGTGTGTGTGTGTGTGTGTGTGTGTGTGTGTGTGTGTGTGTGTGTGTGTGTGTGTGTGTGTGTGTGTGTGTGTGTGTGTGTGTGTGTGTGTGTGTGTGTGTGTGTGTGTGTGTGTGTGTGTGTGTGTGTGTGTGTGTGTGTGTGTGTGTGTGTGTGTGTGTGTGTGTGTGTGTGTGTGTGTGTGTGTGTGTGTGTGTGTGTGTGTGTGTGTGTGTGTGTGTGTGTGTGTGTGTGTGTGTGTGTGTGTGTGTGTGTGTGTGTGTGTGTGTGTGTGTGTGTGTGTGTGTGTGTGTGTGTGTGTGTGTGTGTGTGTGTGTGTGTGTGTGTGTGTGTGTGTGTGTGTGTGTGTGTGTGTGTGTGTGTGTGTGTGTGTGGGCGCGCGCGCGTGCGTGCGTGCGTGCGTGCGTGCGTGCGTGCGTGCGTGCGTGCGTGCGTGCGTGCGTGCGTGCGTGTGTGTGTGTGTGTGTGTGTGTGTGTGTGTGTGTGTGTGTGTGTGTGTGTGTGTGTGAGGGGAGGGGGGGCATATGGAATGAGCTTCGATTGTTTAGCACGCAGGACTCAGCATAGAATCAGGTACTAAACAACTTTGACTTTTTGGCCAAACCAACGGCTTACGATCGGGATTCAGCGCCGCTCATAGGCACCCTGGTCGGTCAATACAAGGAGAGAAAAGGGGGCGGTGTGGTTAGATTAGTCGCTTACGCCCAGGAATCAACAATTGGGGCAGGCGTTTTAGACCAAGCTAGATCGTACCATGCTATTACATCCGGAAGCAACATCTGTTGTAAATAGCCGGCAAATCATTTACCATACTGCAGTATATCGGGACAAACTCACCTAAGGCTGAATACACTCGGCTGTGGCACACACTGGCTATGTCGTATCGGTGAATGCTCGAAGCGAACTGATTTTCCTTGAATTCTCAGCTTCCCTTTGTATGCATCCGTTAGTGAAAAAATGTAGATATGATAGGACATTATTACCTGATTAATACATATCTTGATTTACCTGAAACCACTTTTTCTCGGTATCTTGTGTTTGTTCTTTATATTAAATTATACAAAATAAATTAATATTTATGAATTCACTTGTTGGATATATGGTTCATTACATTGTATCGAGGTGTATTTATTCACCTTGTTACAACTGTTGACGCTAATTGCAGATTATCTGTTCAACAGACGACATTTTATATCATTTAAACGTTATGTTTCAGATAAAATAGTCGCCACGACCGGCGTCGTAAGGGTCTATACTAGGCCCTTTGTTGTTTAACTTGTTCATTAACAATTTTCCATCAGCTCTTTCAGTTGACTGTCTTCTCTATGCTGATGATCTAAAGATTTTCACTGAGACTGAATCCATAACTAATTGTTCCGATACTGGAGCAATCGCTTCATAAAGTGCAGAGCTGGTGCAGGGAGAACGGGTTCAGTTTAAAATCTTAACAAGTGCAACATGGTGATTTATGCTCTTAAGCAGGCACCAATAGTTTGGTTACAGAATTAATAATAAGCTGCTATCCAGACACGAATCATTCCATGATCTTGGAGTTTTTTTGACTCTATCTCTTGTACTTCATGTTGAGCAAGTTGTGTCAGGACCTTAGGATTTGTCTTTAGAAGCTGTAGGGATTTTTCAAACAGCAACACACTTTAAACTCTTTATAATGCTTTTGTTAGGCCAAAGCTTGAGTATGCTTCTCTCGTTTGTGCCCCTGGTTATCTGACGCACAGTGACGAGGTTGAAAGAGTTCAGCGAGCTTTCTCAAATGTCTTGCCTTTCGTCATGATGGTATTTACCTGCCCATAGGGTTTTCATCTGAGGCACTGCACAGACCGTTTTTCCATTTGCAATCTGGGTTGTCGCCGTGACTTTGCTGCACTTCAGCTTCTCCTAAAATTACTGAGAGATACAGTAGATTGTCCTGACTTACTCTGCACCTTTAGCTTTAATGTGCCAAGATTGTGTTCGAGACATCCAATGTGCGTTCATCTCTCAGTGGCGCAAACCAATGTTTTGTGGTTTTCACCACTCTATTGTATGTGTGATATATGGAACAAGTATTGTGATGAAGTTGATCTCTTTTCTTGCACCCTGAGCTTGGTAAAAAACATGTTTTATCTTAGATTTGGATATATATTTTGTCATTACTTTTAATGTTGATTGTTATATTGTCTATCAATCTGTATATATATATATATATATATATATATATATATATATATATATATATATATATATATATATATATATATATATAATGTACTACCAAACCTTTTTATGATAGTGATTGCCAACACGTAAGTCAATGTCATATGTTAATTTCTTCAACAGAAAAGGACAGTATTTGGCAATTTTTTTTAAACTTTTGAATTGAGATTTTGATCTACAAAGTTCCTATATTAGGGGTTTAATACGTCTTGCAAATAAAAGAAGAAATACTATCAATAATCCAATTTCTGGAAGAAGTTTCACTAGGTTGTATTATTTACCGAATGCAAATTGTGCTGATGTGCCTGTCTGTAAAAACTTCTTAAAAAAAGATTTAACTGTCTATCAAGTCACTGTAGCAAAAAGATTAATATACTGCCATCTATTGAGGAGAAGAGTAAGATCACTTAGGTTGTTGTTGCCGTATATTATTTCAACTATGTAAGAATCTTTTCAGATAAAAACACAAGATGCCAATGTTTTCACTTAGGCGGGTGTTGCATTATACGCCTCAGTTGTATAGGTGTATTTGACCTTGGGTGAAATAGATTCATTTAAGTGTATAAAGTGAACAATACATTTGCCTTACTCCAGCACTTTCGTGTCATGATATATTTTTTACGGCCCCAAGCACAAATCTATATTTATGGTTATAGGGTAAGAATAATGTACATTTATAATAGTGCAATAAAGAAGTTTTATATTAAAATTATTATTATTTTAAAAAAATCGTGTTATAAAAAACACATATGTTTCTATACACAATTTAGTAATATAAACAAAATGCAGAAGGGAAACTGAGAAAGATAAAACACTTGTTGACAATACAAGATGAAATTTAGAGTACCAGAAAAATGACATCACAGCTTTATTTATTTAAAAGACCTAGAATGTACATTAGTTGGAAACTGAAACAAAAAGCAGATTCACCACAAAAATAAGAGATGCGCCAGATGTGTATTTAGAAAACAAAGTTGTCTTTATCAGTAGCCTATGCTAAACTGACTATGGACAAAATTCTCCAATTTATACACTGTGTTTATAAAGCAACGCATAAATTCAATAAAATTGAAAGTGACCATTATTAAAGAAAATTCAAAAACCGGTCGATTTGTATTGTCAAAAACGAACTTTTTGATATAAAAATCTTACCCCTATCATCATAGCTCTTCAAAGGGTAAGCTAACACAAGCCTGTAAAGAATTACATAGTCCAATCTTGTGATACTGGTATGCTACTTATGATATGATACTTGAATATCTCAGTCTGTAAACAATGTTCAAAATGTTGGGCTTCTTGTACGAAAACAACCCCAGAGATTTGGTTGTATACTATGTCGTATCTGTAACAATTAACTGATGATAACAATTATTTGATGTGTGACATGTGTCAAAATCTAATCAAGCATAAGTTTGATAATTTTTTGTGATACAATCTACAGATAATAGTAGTAAATTTACGTTTTGGTTGTCATACAAAGTGAATAAGTATAATTTTCAACTTTTGCTTTTTCAAAATAATTATAAAATTATTGGTAAAATGCATTTATCAATACCTCAAAGAATTGAAGTTCTAATGATGATTGGGTATGGTGAGAGGATCTGAACACAGACTGAAGTGTGTATTCTATTTAACACTAAATATCCGGACATGTCTATCAATTTTCCCATCAAGCGAGGGGTACCACAGGGGTCTATGTTAGGACCTGTATTGTTCATACTGTTTGTGAATGACCTGCCACAGATTAGAACTGGTATAACGTGCTATGCAGATGATACATCAGTGGCAGTCCTATCAGAATGCTTGGAAGGTCTAAAGTGTGAAATTAAAAATGGTATATCCACACTAAAAAAGTGGTTTGATGAAAATTCCCTTTTTCTTAATATAAATAAAACAGAAGTCACCTTATTTCATGCATCATACCTTGGTGAGAGTGTGGAAATTACATTGTTCGGTAACGTATCGCTCAGAAGCACTGAATCAGCAAGATTTCTTGGGGTTTGGTTGGATTCTAGACTTATCTGGAAGCAACAAGTAAGTTGCCTGGCATCAAAGTTAAGTGCTCTTTGCTTCCAGCTGCGTACACTGAAACATGAAGTTGGCATAAGAGACCGCCATTTTAGCATACAATGCCTACGTACAATCAATTATAAAATATGGCATAATTATCTGGGGAGATTCCACTGATATTCAAAGAATCAAGATATTGCAGAAAAGATGCATCAGAACTGTATTTGGTCGGGGGTACAACGAGTCATGTAAACCGGCATTCAGAGAGTATGCTATATTAACTTTGACATCAATCTAACTGTTAGAATGTGTGGTTTTCAGGAAAAAATACCCAGAGTTATTTGAGAATCAGCACACAGAACATTATCATAATACTAGAAGCAAATATCTGATGCGGCAAGATTCAACAAGATTATCTTTAGTGCAACAAAGTGTAAAGGCAAAAATTATCAAAATATGTAACCATTTGCCACCAAATCTTTTTGTACTAGATATAAATAAACTAAAAAAGTACCTTAAAGTGTTCTTACTGGAAAGGTGTTTATATGATGTTGAGGAGTTCTTTGAAAAAACTTATTCGGCGGAAGACCTCAGTAGACACGCATAGGCAGTGTGTGTTTACTTACTAAATACATTTCTTGTCTTTTGATTTTATTTTCTGTTTGTTCTATGTTTGTGTCATTTTATTTATACTTATTGTTTGTCTAATGAATAAATAGTATTCCTGTCTTTTTTTTGTGCTTTTGTTTATACAATTTGTTTTATTTACACAGCTTATTCTATTTATGTTTTTACTATGTTCTTTTTTATATGATTATTTTTAGTGTAAATTTGTCTATAGAATGTTGACTTAAATTTTATGACATCTACTACATTGTATGTATATGTTTGATCTGTCCAATGTACAGCAGCGGTATTAATGGAACTGAATGGATAAATAAATAAAATCAATCAGTAGTGAGTTGAATAGAGATTTCGAGAACCGTCTAGCGTGAAAGATTTGCCAAAAAGAGGTCGCTGGTCTATAAGTGCAGAAGTGAAATTAAAGGGCTTATTGGCAGCGGATGAGTAGTAGTGTTCGGCAAATTGGCCGAGAAAAAGGAATTCTATTTCAGACTGCACATAAAGTATTAAAACTTGAAAAGCTTATAAAATACAGCTTTTGCAGGAGTTATCTGATGACGTTTCAGAGAAGTATGCAGTTTTGTGTAACATTAATGGATAAATGTAATGATAACGCTTTGCAAGTACCGAACATGATGTTTTCCGATGAATCTACTTTTACACTACATGGAGAAGTTAACCATCAAAACCGCAGACATTGGGCAAGGAAAAATCCAAGATGAATGCGACAGAATCACACACAATATCCACAACAAATAAATGTTTGGGCGCTAATTGTCAGGAGTAGGATTATTGGTCCCTACTTTTTTTATGGAACTATAAATGGACCACAATATCTGCAATCTTTACAGCAATATCTCATTCCGACGTTATTGAACTTATTTTCTGATGGACACAATGCTGGTATGGTAAATCATAATTTGTGGTATGAACAAGATGGTGCCCCCGCACATTATCACGTCAATGTTCGACAGTATCTGGATCAAGAATTTTCCAACAGATGGATTGGCAGGCGTGGTGCAATCGAGTGGTCAGCAAGATCACCTGACCTAACTCCCTTAGACTTTTTCTGTGGGGTCATTTGAAGAATGTGGTATTCAAAAGTAAACCAGATAATAATAACGAATTAAAAACAAGAATTAGAACTTAATGTACCAAAATTTCTCCGAAGATTATAAATAGAGTCCAACAAGAATTTCTTGACCGTTTGGGATATTGTCAGGCACAAGAAGGCGGACATTTCAAACATTTCATTAGATAAGATTGAACTATGTAATTGTTTATAGGCTTCACATGTGTTGGGTGTTACTGGTAATAAAAATGTTATTACTCACTTTATTTTATTCCTACAAAAAAATTGGTGTTGCTGAATTGATATATATATATATATATATATATATATATATATATATATATATATATATATATATATATATATATATATATATATATATATATATATATATATATATATCCGACCGATAACTCAAAAAATAATGGACCGATCTTGATAAAATTTGCACAATACCTTCCTTTTGCAAGTGGCTTGGATAGGTTCATTAGCTGACCAGGTTTTCCCGGAAAATTTTGTGTTTTCTTTATAAAAAAATTCATATCTCCGGAAATAACAAAGCAAGGGCAACCAAATTTGGTATGCGTGTTTGTATTATAAAGAGTGAACCCTGTAACAAAATTAGATCCATAGCTTTAAAGACAAAGAAGTTATGGGCACTTAAAGCAACAAATTTTGGAGTTTTCCTCAAAACGTCAAACTCGCAATTTTAAACGTCAAAATTGGCAATGTTTAGGCAAAGAATGTGAAACAAATACCGTTTGTGAAAAGAAAATGTCGCAATAAGAGTGTTCTGCAAACCCTTAAGTTCCAGATTCAACCGTCATTGCCTTTCATTTTACTAAAATATCTACAGAATATCCATTTCAAATAGACCCTTTCTCTGATGATTTGGCTGTCAGTTTAGTTGAGTTTGGTGGCTTTTTGGATATTTATTTGAGGGTTTAGTGAAGTTTATGGTTTAACAGTCTATAATTTTTTTAGCTAATTATTGTAGAACAAATTCGTTAATGCATTTTTGCATTTTTTATTTAAAACGTTTATAATAAAAAAAATCTGGACGCAGTAAGTGCGTTTTGGTAGCGAATTTTCGGTAAATTTGCAGATTAGCTCCCGAACGCTTTTTAAAAAACTGTTTTCAGAAACCTGCCTAAGCCCCCCCCTGGATCCACAAAACCCAAGAAAAATTTCTTGTTCACACCCCCCAAGGAAGTTACGAGACCAGGAGTGAATAGGGGTGCTGGGCGGGGTGGGTAGTAAAAAGGAAATATGAGCAGAAAATGCGAATAAAACGGGCTTGAAAGTTGTCTTTTTCACATCTTGAAGCCATATCCCCCTTAAACCCTGCCTAACCTGCACAGTACCCCTATTCCCCCTAAACATTTCTTGTTTACACTCCCCAAGGAAGTTGCGGGACCAGGAGTGAGTAGGGGTGTATAATTTTTTTTAGCTAATTTTCGTAGAACAAATTCGTTAATGCATTTTTGAATTTTTTATCAAAATATGATGTGTTTGTAAGAAAAAGATCTAGACGCAGTAAGTGCGTTTTGGTAGCGAATTTTCGGTAAATTTGCAGTCTAGCCCCCGAACGCTTTTCAAAACACTGTTTTCAGAAACCTGCCTAGACCCCCCCCCTGGATCCACAAACCCCAAGAAAAATTTCTTGTTCGCACTCCCCCAGGGAAGTTACGGGACCAAAAGTGAGTAGGGGTGCATAATTATTTTTTTTAGCTAATTTTTGTAGAACAAATTCGTTAATGCATTTTTGTTTTTTTTTTATCGAAATATGATGCGTTTGTAACAAAAAAAACTGGACGCAGTAAGTGCGTTTTGGTAGCGAATTTTCGGTAAATTTGCAATTTAGCCCCCGAACTCTTCAAAAAACTGTTTTCAGAAACCTGCCTAGGCCCCCACCCCCCTGGATCCACAAATCCCAAGGAAAATTTCTTGTTCACACTCCCCAAGGAAGTTACAGGACCATGATTGAGTAGGGGTGTATAACTTTTTTTTTAGCTAATTTTCGTAGAACAAATTCGTTAATGCATTTTTGCATTTTTTATCGAAATATGATGCGTTTGCAAGAAAAAAATCTGGAGGCGGTAAATGCGTTTTGGTAGCGAATTTTCGGTATATTTGCAGTTTGGCTCCCGAACGTTTTTCAAAAAACTGTTTTCAGACGGTGAAGGTGAAGATGGCTCCACGCTCACAGGTAGTGGAGGATCTGTCGAAGTAAATAGACACCAGCTTTTATCTGTTTGCAACATAAATATACGAAGCCTTAGAGGTAAAGGTGACTCGCTCTTGGTCTTTCTCCAGTCTCTTAACTGGCCTGAAGTACTGTGCATTACTGAGACTTTGTGCAATGAGGATGAACTTAAAATCCTGAACATGGGATCTTACAACCTGGCTGACTATTCATGTCGGAGTGGATCAAGAGGTGTGGCCATTTATTTGAAAACAGGTTTGGACTTTCAGACTGTTCAGCTGAATATTAGAAAAGAGGACTGTGTGTTTGAATGTGCCTGTTCTGAACTTAGTTTAAAAATAAAAATATTTTAATAGTAGAGAGATAATGTCTGTTCTGGAACGACCTTGAAGAGGAGGAGGCATTTTCAAGGTCAAGGCCAGCGATATATTTTCCCACGGCCAGGTGTATTTTTTAAGGTCAAGGCCAGATGTGTTTCTGCACGGTCGCGGCCAGCGATATTTTTTTTTAAGGTCAAGGCCAACCACATTTTCATGGTCACAGACACATTCAAGTTTACAAATTTATCCTTGAAATTTGTATTATATATGTACAGGAGATATCTCAGGGAATTAATATTATTAGAATCCTCTATACAAGAGTTCGAGTTTATTTATAATAAAGTGTAAAGAATATTAGCGAGCGAGTTTTTAACATAAAAGAAAAGTAGTTTTTTTAAGTAGAGAGTTTTTAATTAGAGTGTTAAAATTTTTTTTTACAAAAAATGAACGATGTAAGCAGTACCACCCCAACCACCATTGAAGAAGTCTTAAGCCGTATACAAGACAATTTACGTAGTGAAATTCTATGTTCAAGAATCATAGAAGATATGCCAGACGATCAATGGGTTCAAGTTTGTATAAAATACAATCATCTGATGAAGATAATTAAAGCGTATAGAAGTGATCAAATTTGTAGTTGTCACTTTATAGAGCAACTAAGCCAGTCTACATTCCAGCATTTATTTTTTAATTATAAGGAGCATTTTACTAAGATGATTAGGAATTATCTTGCTGCTTGTGAAGAAAAAAGCGAAAATTAATTAAATATATATATATATATATATATATATATATATATATATATATATATATATATATATATATATATATATTAAAATAAATAGATTATACTTCCACAATTCCTGTCTATTTTTTTGATCCATATATCCATATTAAAAATTCTAGATATCAATATCTATGTCTACATATTTTTAACAGAGAATATATATATATATATATATATATATATATATATATATATATATATATATATATATATATATATATATATAATTAGATGAATGCTTCAAGTTTGTGAAAAATACAGCGACCCTACACATGATTGCCATAAGAATACTGAATCTGCATTATATTTAAGGATACATGCTTTTTAATCAAATAAGTATATATTTATTTTTTGGAGTGCTTAAATTAAAAAGCTTCAGGCTATCTCTGTAGAATCTTGATACTACATGCATCTGCCTCAATACCATATAAAGAGTCCCATAATCACCTCCATAAATGGATATGAAAAAAAAACCTTCGCTTGCTACAGATAATCATCGAATACCCATATAAAAATTATTCACATTGGATCGTGTACACGTACCTAATATGGTGGATTTTAAGTGGCAGATTATACCTATATAAAGCAAGCTCTAAGGATTCCAATAAACTGCATCATTATAGATGCAGGTAACTGTTTTAAATTACCATCATTTATGTATAGCTCCAGACTTGTATATAATGAATGCTAATAACCATAAAGCCATATATAGAAAGCCTCGTTGACTCATTGAATATCTATTACCGGTCAGATAACCATGGAAATATTTACTGGCCACCACTACTTTAAAAAACCTTGAGAATACAAGCGTATATATATATAAAGGAGCGAATGCATATCGACAATATAGTTCTTAGCATAGCGATATTGAAAGCTAGTGAATAAAAAAATGTCAAAACCGTGCCTCTGTGGAGGAATATTCAAGTGTCGATATTGTCTTTTGTCTCCGAGCAAGAGACCAATCTTAGAAAAGATATTAGAAAACCCCAAAAAAATTAAATTGCCTTTCGATTGTGAAGAAAATTGTTTAAATTGTCATCCAAAGGTAAAAGTTTTACAAAACATTGTTTTACGACCACCTTTGGAAGAGATCGGTATAATTGAAAACGCACCAGGTCCAAGTTCTGCGCCAGATTTATTTATCGATGCTGCCTCTACTCAATTTATTGATCAGAGTCAACATCAACAAATGAATCACATGCCATTACTGGATGGTATGGAAGCTCCTGTGCCTGCTGAAAATGACATTAATTTAGCCAGAACACCTTCTCCGCAGCTAGTGGCATTTTCAGCAAGTGTAAGAGCAGACATGTCACCTGCGGAAAACATAGACGTTCCCACTCCCGCTGAAGATGGCCAATCATCTTCAGCAGGAGTGAGAGTCGACAGAGACTTGGGGGATTTTTTGTCGGTTGATGATGATGATGCTATGTTATCTAACATATGTGATTCTGTGGAAGCTTACATTGCTGGTGACTATGATGCTTATTTGGCTAGCATGACTATAGCTGTGGAGGCTTACATTTTTGATGCACCATCTTCACAACCAACATACATTACGGAGACAATGCAACATCTCCAAAATTTGGCGGACATGCTAAGGTCTCGACGGTAGATAAAAGGCAGTGACGGTGCAGTCGGGTATACATAAACCAGTGAATTTTTTGTGTGCATATTTTATCTATTGCGGTAAGTGTGTATTTTTTTAATTTCTAGTGTATTTATAGACCATTTCTCCAATGCGTTGTCGAATTTTCGTAAAAAAATCAATAAAGTTTAATATATCTATTATTATGCAAGATATGAAAAAAAATTGTATATATTAATTATAGGGTGTCTTGAGCTACATCTTAAAAAAATATTATGCATGTTGTAAGAAAATAAATTCAGGATGCAGTAAGTGCATTATGGTAGCGAATTTTCATTAAATGCTTCAAATTTAAATAGATCCATTTGCTATTAATTTATAAGGTTAATCAATAAACCATTTTTCGGAAACACTTTATGTTTACTTTCAGATTTTTTATACATTTTCAAACAATAAAGTTATTTTGACGAAACATAGCACATTGTTTTCAAAAACGCATGTTTGTAAGAATATAAATTCGGGACGCAGTAAGTGCGTTATAGTAGCCAATTTTCATTAAATGCTTCAAATTTAAATAGCTCAATTTACTATTAATTTATAAGGTTAATCAATAAACCATTTTTTTTTTTGGGAATCACTACGTTTACTTTCGGAATCTTTTTTGTATATTTTCAAACAATACAGTTATTTTGATGAAACATAGCACATTTTTTCTACTATATAGGTTATACTGGTAACCAAATTTAATGCCTGCTTTCTTAAAAACACATATTTAGCATTAAAGCAATTTAATGAAAATTCATTACCATCACACACTTGCTGCGTCCAGACTTTTTTTTGATTATCGTTTTAATTTTTTTTCTGGGTACATTATAATACATACATACATATATATATATATATATATATATATATATATATATATATATATATATATATATATATATATATATATATATATATATATATATATATATATATATATATATAATGATATATAATTTTTGTCGAATTTTCGTAAAAAAAAAATCAATAAAGTTTAATATATCTATTATTATGCAAGATATGAAAAAAATTGTATATATTAATTATAGGGTGTCTTGAGCTACATCTTAAAAAAAAATATTTCTTCAATCACAGGCTGCCCCCATAAATGATGCAAATTTTCTTGTTATAAAAAAAGATGCCTTATGTTTTTTTGTATTTTTTTTACATATTCCTTCAAAATATTATGCATGTTGTAAGAAAATAAATTCAGGATGCAGTAAGTGCATTATGGTAGCGAATTTTCATTAAATGCTTCAAATTTAAATAGGTCCATTTGCTATTAATTTATAAGGTTAATCAATAAACCATTTTTTCGGAAACACTTTATGTTTACTTTCAGATTTTTTGTACATTTTCAAACAATAAAGTTATTTTGACGAAACATAGCACATTGTTTTCAAAAACGCATGTTTGTAAGAATATAAATTCGGGACGCAGTAAGTGCGTTATAGTAGCCAATTTTCATTAAATGCTTCAAATTTAAATAGCTCAATTTACTATTAATTTATAAGGTTAATCAATAAACCATTTTTTTTCGGGAATCACTACGTTTACTTTCGGAATCTTTTTTGTATATTTTCAAACAATACAGTTATTTTGATGAAACATAGCACATTGTTTCTACTATATAGGTTATACTGGTAACCAAATTTAATGCCTGCTTTCTTAAAAACATATATTTAGCATTAAAGCAATTTAATGAAAATTCATTACCATCACACACTTGCTGCGTCCAGACTTTTTTTTGATTATCGTTTTAATTTTTTTTTCTGGGTACATTATAATACATACATACATATATATATATATATATATATATATATATATATATATATATATATATATATATATATATATATATATATATATATATATATATATATATATATATAATGATATATAATTTTTGTCGAATTTTCATTAAAAAAATCAATAAAGTTTAATATATCCATTATTATATAAGATATGAAAAAAAAATGCATACATTAGATGTAGGAATATTTGAAATACATCTTAGAAAATATATATTTACAATCACAGGGTGGCCCATAAGTGATACAAATTTTATTTTTATAATCAAACATGCCTTATGTTTTTTTGTATTTTTTTGCATTTTCCTTCAAAATATTATGCATGGTATGGTAGCGAATTTTCATTAAATGCTTCAAATTTAAATAGCTCAATTTGCTATTAATTTATAAGGTTAATCAATAAACCATTTTTCAGGAACACTTTAAGTTTACTTTCGGAATTTTTTGGTACATATATATATATATATATATATATATATATATATATATATATATATATATATATATATATATATATATAATCTATTAGATTTTTTCTAGCTTTTGCAATATTTTTTGTCTAATTTTCATGAAAAAATCAATAAAGTTTAATATATCCGTTAATATACAAGATATGAAAAAAATTGTATACATCAATTATAGGGTGTCTTGAGCTACATCTTAAAAAATATTTCTACAATCATCATAAATGATACAAATTTTCTTTTTAATAGAACACACCTTATGTTATTGTATTTTTTTTTGCATTGAAAATAAATTCGGGATGCAGTAAGTGCGTTATGGTAGCGAATTTTCATTAAATGCTTCAAATTTAATTTATAAGGTTAACCAAGAAACCGGTGTTTTCGGGAACACTTAAAGTCATGATAGTTCAAAAAATGTGTGGGAAGGGGCACGAGGGGGGATAGATGAAGCAAAAAAATAGTTTTATACAGAAATAATGATGCTTCAGAGATTTTTTATTTTATTTAACGATTAGAATGCGATTAAAGAGGTATTTATTACAAGTATTTAAAACCGATAACTAAAATAAAACCACAAATATTTTTTGTGAAGCAATCATTTGCGCTATTTGTGAAATGTTATTTATAGATATAAAAGTAAGGGATCACTGTCAGTTAATGGGAAGCTTTAGAGGTGCGACGGCACCTACATTAAGTTTAAAACCCCTTTGCAAATACCATTTTCATATAACTTGAAAAAAAATTTATAATGCACTTTTTTTTTTTTTTTTTTTTTTTTTTTTTTTTTTTTTTTTTGTGCCAAATTTTTAATAAAGACAACAATTTTTTTTTGTCTAATAAAAATTGTTTCTATTGTAGAAAACAAAATGGCGAGCGAAGATTATACACCTCCACGTGGTGCCGCCGGATAACTCAAAGATATAATCACAATGAGTATTTAGTGAGTGATTTTGTTGACTTCGGAATCAGTTTATCAACATGAGTCTCACATGTACGACCTGTCAGAAAATCTTCACAAGAAAAGATAACCTTAAGCGACACAGGAGCACTGTTCATTGCGTCCAACCACTAACAAAACTCCCTGACAACGCCGCTGACACGGCGACAATTTCAAGCATTGCTGGACCAAGTGGAATCAGGAATGTTGCAGTATCACTGATAGATAGTTCTAACGCTGGACAGTCGATAGCAAATCAATCAACTGTGACAAGAAAGCGTCATCACACAGGTATCGACACGGCGCCAATTTCAAGCATTGCTGGACCAAGTGGAATTAGCAATGTCGCAGTTTCACCGACAGTGCCAGCAAAGCGTCGTCGTACAGCTATCGACATGGCGACAGACATTGCTAGACCCGAACCATCGGCAACAAATCAACGAGTTGCAACTATACGCTGCAGTGCCTGCGACTGTGAAGTTCCTGCCAACATGTATGCTGGACATATCAGGAGCACCAAGCATAAAGCTCAATTTTGGAAACCTTTAGCAGATGGTGTTCGTGTGTGTAGGAGCACATTTAAAGGGAGAATAGTGAGTTATCAAATTACTTCTGACTATGTAGGACTAAATATAATTGATTATATGAATAGTGTTAAAGATAAGTCTATTGATATGCTGAAAAATGAACTTTATAAACTAACAGCATTTAAATGTAATTTTGAATTATTCGGATTATATATTTTACCCTCTCGTAATATAAGGGAAGTTAAATCTCATAACACATCTAATAAAGTAGTAACATCTTCATCTGATTTAGAAAATTTGTTTAATGATTTTGTAATTAGAATAGACCAACGTGCTTCAGACTTCACAGAGAGAGATTCAGGCTGGGCGCTGGAAAAAATTTTATATTTGGAAATAAATATTAATAAGTATAATCCTTTAAGAGCTGCTTCATATTTGCCATTACCACGTGAAATCACATTAAAAAAAGCTATAATTAATATTAAAAATAATGATGTATATTGTTTTGCTTGGTCAGTAATAGCTGCTATTTACAAACCAAGCTCCTATCCAAATTTTAACGATACCTGTATCAATTTTACTAATTTATCATTTCCTGTCGCATTAAAATCAATACCTGAATTTGAAAAAAAGAATAATATTTCTATTAACGTTTACGGCATAGAGAAATTTTTTAAAAATAATGTCTATAAATATCAAGTTACGGGCCCTCTACATTACACACAGAAAAAGCAATCCACCCACATAAACCTATTGTTACTTGATGATTGTGAGGGAAATTATCACTATTGTCTTATAAATAATTTTTCTAGGCTCATTTCTTCCCAGATATCAAAAAACACACGATCGAAGCATTTTTGCGATGGCTGTTTACAATATTTTGATTGTGAGCAAAAGTTACTTCGACATGCCCAAAATGATTGCAATTATGTGACTGCAAAAATTCCACAGTTAAATACAAGGATTGATAAGTTAGGTCATACGGTTTTAGATAACGTTTTAAAATTTGAAAATTTCCAAAAGCAGCTGAGATTACCTTTTTCTGTTTATGCAGACTTTGAATGCATTTTAGAACCTATAGAAGATAATACCGATAACAATAACAAAGAAACTTTTACTATTAAAAAATATAAGCATATACCTTGTTCTTTCGCCTATTACATAAAATGTTCATTTAATGATGAACTTTCAAAATTAATTTTATACCGAAATAATGATGCCCCGGAGGTTTTTGTTTCACGATTAGAAAGTGATTTGAGAGATATTTATTATAAGTATTTAAAACCGATAATTAAAATGAAACCTTTAACATGTCAAGAACAAAAAAAATTCAATGACGCCACCCTTTGCTTTATTTGTGAAATGCCATTTACAGATTCAGATGTGAAAGTAAGGGATCACTGTCATTTAACGGGAAATTTTAGAGGTGCGGCACACAACGCCTGCAACCTTAATTTTAAAACCCCTTTGCAAATACCAATTTTTTTTCATAACTTGAAAAATTATGATGCACATCTTTTTGTGAAGCAACTTGCGCTCAATCAAGAAGAAGTGACTGTAATTCCTCAAACATTTGAAAAATACATTTCCTTTGCGAAAAAACTTCCAGTTGATAAATATATTAGTGCTGATGGCACAACAAAAACGATTTTTCTACAAATGAAATTTTTAGACTCGTATCAATTTTTATCCGCTTCATTAGATGAATTGGCTTCAAACTTAGATTCGCCACAATGTCGTGAAGTACGTAAATTCTTTTCTGGTGATCAAAAGTTCTCTATTATGAGGCGGAAAGGAGTTTTTCCTTACACATATGTAACCGAATTTTTAAAATTTCATGAAACATTTTTACCAAGTAAAGATAAGTTTTTTGACGAACTTCGAAATGAAGAAGCATCTCAAGAAGATTATGATAGGGCTTGCAATGCATGGCATGTTTTAGATTGTAAAACTTTAGGAGACTACTTTGACTTCTACTTAATATCTGATGTTCTATTGCTTGCCGATGTTTTTGAAAACTATAGGGACTTATGTCTCAAAACTTACAAACTTGACCCGGCCCACTACTACACAGCTCCAGGCTTAAGTTGGGATGCAATGTTACGATACACAAAAGTTGAATTAGAGCTATTAACTGATATTGATATGCTGCATTTTTTTAAAAAGGGAATTCGAGGTGGTGTGAGTACTTGCATTCGACGAAAAGCTATCGCCAACAATAAATTTCTTCCAAATTATGATCCCTCAAGGCAAAACTCATTCATAATGAACTTAGATATTACATCCATGTATGGCTTCGTGATGAGCCAGAAACTTCCCACGGGGAATTTTCATTGGCTCTCGCAAGAGGAAATTGAATCTTTACATAATACTGTTTCAAATATTCCAGACGATGCTGAGACGGGTTATGTTTTGGAAGTTGATCTTGAATATCCTACATATTTACATGACTGTCATAATGACCTACCATTTTGTCCGGAAAATTATAAACCACATGGTAGCAAAAGTCGAAAACTAATTCCAAATTTGCAAAATAAAGAAAAGTATATTTTACATTATAGAAATTTAAAACAATGTCTAAAGTATGGTCTTAAATTAATAAAAATTCACAGAGGTATACAATTTTCTCAATCGGCATGGCTTAAACCATACATAGAGTTGAATACAAAGTTGCGAAATTCTGCCAAGAATGACTTTGAGCGTCGTAGTTTTAAATTGAAAATAAATTGTATATTTGGAAAAACAATGGAAAATGTTGAAAACCGTGTAAATATAAAGCTTGCAACACAGTTTGAAAAAAATGTTAAAAGAAATGGTGCCGGAAATTATATAAGCAGACCCCATTTTAAAGAATCAAGAATATTTTGTGACAATTTAGTAGCTATTCAAATGCAAAAAACATATATTGAATATAACAAACCTATTTATGTTGGATTTTCAATACTAGATATATCAAAAACTATACTCTATGATTTTTTTTATGGATTTTTAAAACCATTATATGGTGATAATATATCTCTTTTATATACTGATACGGATTCTTTAATAGTTTATGTTGAAACTGAAAATTTTTATGAAGATATGAAACAGCACCTTGATAAATATGATACTTCTAATTATAGCCTAAATAATATACACAATATTCCAAAAAACTTATCGACTATAGGAAAAATGAAGGATGAATATGGTGGGAAAGTATTAGAATCCTATTACGGTACTTCTGCAAAAGCATATTGCATTAACACTCCAGAGACAATTTCAAAGAAGGCAAAAGGAATAAATAAGTCCAGCATTAAAAAGCAGTTAGAACTTAAACATTATAAAGCAATTGTGGATGGAGAATGTTCAACCATACATTGTCTAATGTATATCTTTAAATCAGAATCTCATCAGATTTTTACCAACCTTATACGTAAGGTTGCATTATCTAATAAAGATGATAAACGATACCTCATCCCTTCATCAAGTGCCACTTTGGCTTGGGGGCATATAGATATACCATTAGCAAGTCTATCAGCTGACGAAAGATTAGATCGTCTTATTCAAGTAATGAAAGAGGTTGCTGAAAGCGACATTTAGCAATAGATTTTATGGAAGGGGGGTAAAATATATAAGTAGCATTTAATGTTAGCTTGTCAGTTACTTTAACTCTAAACATGAGTCAATACTTATATTCGGAACTTTTCTCTCGCTTATGTGGTGAAACACAAACAATTTGTAAGCGTACTTTGCGATATATAATTACTAGAAATGCTTGTGAAGAAAATTTACCAGTTGCTGTAGCTATTTTAAATAAAATAGCCGTTCCAGATGCAGCTTTTCGTTATATAGTTGATAGCGAAGTTTGCAGCAATAATTTAATTTCATTATTGGTGGAAAAAAAATTAAAGTTGGATAAGTTTATAGATGATGTGATTGAAGTAGTGAAGCATGGTGGCCATGAGTTTTTAAGTATTTTGGAATTGGACGATTTACTTGGTGAGAATCACATCACTTCACCGATTTGTGAAAAATACTATTTGTTTACTTTATTAACATGTGGAGATTTGAAAAATTTTGATGAAAAATATCAAGCAACAAATATTTCCTCAAAATATAGGAAAATTGATTCATTAATCGATGAAACTATTTGCAATGTTGCCCATTTTGCAGATGTTAAACTTTTAAAATGTATAATGGATGTTGTTAAACAATTTAATATTAAATTTCACTTTGAGCCAAATAATAATGATGAACATAAACAAGTTCATGCATGGTTAACAAAAAATATTGAGAAGGGGTTGAAAGGTGGTGATAATTTAGGGTGGGAAGAAGGACCCTGTATGGCCAAATGGCCTTCAACAAAATTTAAAGATTATATTGAAACCTTAAGTTGTTTGTATGAATGGTCTCATTAAAGGTTTTTTACATTTTTTTGTGTATCATTATATTACTTGCATTATATCTAAATTTAATGTATTGTTTGAAAAGAAACAAAATGTCAGGAAAATAATTTATTCCTAATATTTTTTTATCATGTTTAATTATGATTGTCACTAAATACTTCAAGATCCTATGTTAGAGTTATTCTATCTAAATTTAATGTATTGTTTGAAAAGAAACAAAATGTCAGAATAAATAATTTATTCCTAATATTTTTTATCATGTTTAATTATGATTGTCACTAAATACTTCAAGATTGTATGTTAGAGTTATTCTTAAATTGTTCTCATAAATCTGCAGCAACTCAAGGATATCCCCCTCCATTCAATACTTTTGGAAGGGGAACTACTATAAGTTGAAGAATATGTTTATTATAGGTAGTTCTTAAACTTTTAATAAACAATGAATAACTACAACAATTGCCAGCCAGCTAACCAAGCAATTTCTGAAAAATCAGCTAAGAAAAATAATTTTGTGACAATTAATGAGAAACAATATCATCTCAACCCATCCAAATCAAAATATGTATGCTGTGCACTAGCTTACGAATTTAACTTTCAACCTTTGGTGATAATTAAAGGTTTGAAAGGTGATAGTGTGTTTTTAAATGAGTCTGAATGGAATGAGTTCCTGAAGCATCAAGGCATAGTAACTAACTATTTTTATACAACGAGTGGTGAAACTTTTCAACCACTAAAGTCTTCATTTACAATACATTTTGAATGGTTTAGAGATATAAAAATCATAAAAGTGGAAGATAAATATGGTAATGGGGTCTATTTAGCTATGGAAACTGTTAGCAAATTATTTGAACTGGCATCCCTAATCAACTATAAAGTAGATATGCTCAAGAAACAAGAATTTTCCAAGTATTTCGATACCTTGATCGACAGTGTCAATTCCAACATTGATGTTGGTCAGTTTATTTTAAATGA
This sequence comes from Tillus elongatus, assembly GCA_964006375.1. Classification (NCBI taxonomy): domain Eukaryota; kingdom Metazoa; phylum Arthropoda; class Insecta; order Coleoptera; family Cleridae; genus Tillus; species Tillus elongatus. Next base: position 55,089,925 of record OZ023262.1, read on the forward strand.
AGTGTCTACGACAGGCAATTCGGAAAATGTCAGTTCAGTAATGGAGCTGGTATATCAGTATCCGAATTTGAAAGTATTCAACAGATACAGCCCTTTTTCATTTTACAATCAACACTGAATATGAAGATGCACGTTACTTTTAATGAATCACGCAATCAAGTAAAATATATTACAGTTTGGAATTTTGCACATCGTCAAGCAAGAATTGGCGAATGGGAGCAATATGCAAGGGATCGTGATCGATTTCATCGTCGAATAAACAAAACTGCTGAAACCATTAACTACATTCTTGATAAAAGTCATAGACTGCGGATTTATGAAGAACGCTTTTTAAATTTTGTGTGCTAATTAGTATTTTATAAAATAATTATTTTTTGTCAGGAGGTGGTTTTTTTTGTAAAATTATTGTGCTTTGTAAAAATTATAATAAACATATGTCAAACTAAAATGTTTTATGTCAAATTATTGTTTAAAAAATTATAATAATAAACATATGTCTAACTAAAATGTTTTTATTATTTAAGATAAATCTACAAACTTCCTGTAAAGTCCTCTTTATTTAGGTAAATAATTACATTGCAAAAAAATATAAAACAAGGTAAGTATATATTTAACGTAAATTATACAAAAGTATCCTTAGGTATCCAAGAATTATTTGATTTATCTAGTCCTAACCATTTCACAAATACCTCCCCCCCCTCCTCCTAATAATTCTTTCTATTAAATATATGTCTGGATATTTTACTTTCTGAAGTTCTTCTTCGTAGAATCCTCCTTTAATTGATTGATTTTTTCCATCTTCAAGATAATACATTGTTGGATTTGTCACTCTCACCTCAGCTATTTGAAAAATCTCATTGGACCAGTTCGGTGTATAACCTTTTTCAAAAAGTTCACGATGTTTACTTATACGAACAAAATCCCCAACACGAAATTTTTTTTTCTTCGGATCAACTGTTTTCATATAACTAAATGCATATTTTAAAAGATGTTTTTCATGTTTCTTCTTAACTTCTGCCGGCCTCATACCAATAGTACTGTGTACCTTATTATTATAATATGAAACAATGTTTTTAAGGAGATCTAGCCATTTGTAATTTCCCTGCATGCTGAATTGCTTCCACATTAAAGTCTTCAATGTTCTGTTTACACGTTCACATATACTAGCCTTAAGATTTGTATAAGTGGCGTAATGATTTATTTGAAACTGATCCATCAGGGATTTGAACTCGCGACCAAAAAACTCCATACCATTATCTGTCTGTACATTTTTGGGGTGAGTTTTCAGAGATTTTAGAATATTAGCCATAGCTTTGGCAACTTCTTTTGATGTTTTACTTTTTAATGGTTCAGCCCAGACAAACTTTGAAAAAGCATTAATTACTACTAAAATGTATTTGTACCCCTTATTGAATTTAGAATAAGGAAGCATTTCTACTAAATCTGCCTGAAACAAATCATTTAAACCCTTAACTATTACATGACGCCTTCTATAATTTCTTCTAGCGGGTTTGTGAAGTTCATTCACCACTACTTCTTTTACATTGATAGCGGACATTTTAGGTGTAGTTCTATGGCGCAAGCGATCGCTTTGCTGTTTGGAGAATGTTCAAAATAAAATGTATCTCCTGATTTTATCTTCACACCAACTAATTTTTTAGCAGATATTTTTGTATTATTTAGAAATATAGTGACTTCAGTTGAAGGATTTAAATAATTTTTTTCAATTTCCGCAGCGTAGTCAAACAATATTGCATAGGATTCATTATTTAAATACCATCTATGGATGTTTTTATCGATTGATTTATATCCATTATATAGTAAAATTATTTTTTGTTGTAGTTTTGAATTGAGATTTCTGTTTATTATTCTACCAAATTTGTCTAAAGTCATATTGAGACTGATAAAGCGATGACAATTAATTATTATTTTATACTATTATACGAGCTTCCTGTAATTCCTCAATCAAGGAGACTATCTCATTGTGATTGCCGTTATTACCAGCATTTTGAGCCGCAATTAGAAGTCTTAGTCTATCAACTAATTCATTAGGGTCATCCCAGTGTATATAGTTTACTGGATTTTTGTTCCATTTCATAAAACCCTTTCCCGATCGCAAATCATACACTCTGCTAGGAAATGAACCCGAGCGTGGTCTCTGTCCAGGAGGTTTAATTACAGAAGTATATTTCTTTGAGGGATTACCTATTTTGGGGTTATTTTCATCATAATTTCGTCGGAGAGCATTTGTTCTTTCTAAAATATGAAGATAATCTTTATGTTCTGCTACTTTATATGGTGCTGGATTCTTTTTAAATAATAACTCATACAATCCTGTTGTTCCTTTATATCTGACACCTTTTACAACAATATCTTCTTTATCAAAATTAATTTCAGAGTCTCCAATATAAAATTTATCTGAAAGTAGGTCATGCCTAATCCCATGCGTATGATCAAAGGCATCATCGGAATCCCGTATCATTGCTTCTATGTATTGTCGAGGTAGTGGAGCAAATTGGTCCAAATATATCTCAAAAGAAGGTTCACCGAGCAGTCTTTGAAGTTCTGCTGTGCTAATTTCAGCGGGAGTTTCCGGTTCTTGTTCAGGTTCTGCGATAAATACCTCTTCACCTAACGGCTCTTCTTGAAATAAGCGACGCGGTCTCATTTTTGTCTCATATTTTGCCGATTGTTTTTCTGACTTGTTAAATTCTTCTTTTACTTTGGATGCATTTTTTTCCAGTTTAATATCTGAAAGTATCTTTTTTAATGGTTCTGTAATAGGTTTTAATTCTTCTTCTCTCTGAATGGCAGACTCTACAACATCAGATTTTAGACTTTGCAACTTTCGTTTAAGTGCTTTTCTTGTTTTAATGAGTTGTCTTGCAACTGTTTGATCCATGTTTGCGTTGTCAATAGTTAATTAATACTAAAACTTTTTTTCATCCTTACGGATAAATATAGGCATCAAATCCTTTTCTATATCTGCCAGCCTGGAATGGAAATTCTTTATTTATAACCAAAAATCCGAATTTACCTTTCCAACAATAACAACATATATCTTTAAATTTCTGAAATGTCATATCAACATTAACGTGATCATCATAAATATGTTTCAGATTAGTATTATCTTGTTTAAATATTACAAGCAAATTTGCATTATCTCTAATTAATTGTTTTGGAATTGAGGAATAAGTTTGACATAGATAAAAACAATCTGCATTGTTATGGCGGCCGAAGCAAAAATAATCTCTCATAATGCTTTGATTGCAGCAAACAATATCATCAAATATTATTATTGAATTTGACTTTATCTGGTCAGGGGGCACTATGTCATCACCGTTTTCATATTCAAAATATCCTATATCTGTAATAGGTTGCAAAAGGTGTTTGAGATATTTATATTTTGATTGGTTAAGTGACTTGGAATAGATGTAAATGTTTTCAAAACGTAATCCATTCGGATGTTCTAAGAGCGTAACCATTACATTTGTTTTTCCACAACCGGATGCTCCAACCAACAGACCTCTTTTACATTCACTACCCAATAAAGTACCGTGTCGGCTGAACTTTTCTGCTAAAGAAATGTCATCGTGATCCTGAATCGGCAACTTTAATGCTTGTTGCGTCACCCTCATTTTATTTATGACAAATGGTTTGAATTAAGTAAATTAAATGTATTTATATGATGACAAAAAACAAACTTCAAGAGTATATATAGCCCAATAGTTTCATAAATCAATCATACTTGTATTATTTTTCAACCTAATCACACAATATGAAGTTAAAACGTTTGTTGGCACTGGCACTTCGTAGAAAAGGTAAATTATTAAAAAAAGGAAGGGGTTTATCTTTTTCCAAAATGCCTTTCGGCATTAAAGGAAAACATAAAAAATCGAAACGTAGTAAGAAAAGTAGAATAATACGTGCTCCCAAAATTGGTGGCTTTTTACCTTTCTTGCTACCTGCTTTGGGAGCGTTAGGTGCATTAGCCGGAGGCGGCGCCAGTATAGCGAAAACCGTAGTTGATGCCAAGAATGCTGCAAAGGTATTACAAGAAGCAAAACGTCATAATATGGAGCTTGAAAAAGTCGCCAGATCATCTAAAGGTTCTGGGTTATTTTTAAAACCGTACCAAAAAAACTTCCGATAAAACTACCATCGCGACCTTTGACGAATATTGATTTACTAAAGTTTGCAAATTTGTTAAAGATAAAAAAATTTCGGGGCGTATACATGAGAGACAATCTACCAATCAAAATTAAAAACAACGAGTCTGGCATTATTAATCTTGACAGTAAACAGGGTAGCGGAACTCATTGGACCGCATATGTAAAGAAAAAAGCACATATAAATTATTTCGATAGTTATGGAAACTTACGACCCCCCAGCGATGTAGTTAATTATTTTTTTAGCGGTGATTATAATAACACAATCACTTATAATTATCAAAGGGAGCAAAGTCCCCATTCTTTTAGGTGTGGTCACCTGTGTTTGAAATTTCTATATAACACACAGTAATCTCTGCTGTATTGCCAGTTGTGTAACATGTCTTACGCTTTTACATTTTCGGGAAAGGAATCTGTGCTTAGCGCAGATTTTAATCCTCCAATATTTCTAGATGACAATTCACAATATGTGATTGGTCTAACAAATTTCGAGACTTTCAATGTTATCCCTAATATTGATGAAACCAACAATAAATTTTTCTATGGCACTGAACATGTTACAATTCCAACAGGTTCTTATGAAATTTCAGATATACATCAATATTTACAGAAAAACATGAAAAAAGAAACTTTAGAACTCGAAGCGAATAATAATACATTAAAAACTATTTTAAAATGTAGTAAAGATATTGATTTTTCAAAAGCCAATTCCATCGGTAAACTTTTAGGATTTAGTAATAAGCTTTTAAAGGCGAATTTAGTTCATGAATCAGAAAATCCAGTTGAAATTATTAAAGTAAATGCTTTATGTATTGACTGCAACATATCTTCTGGTTCCTATAATAATGGTAAGCCGGTTCATACAATACATCAGTTTTTTCCCACTGTGCCTCCTGGATATAAAATAGTGGAAACGCCTCAAAACATCATTTACTTTCCAGTTACCGTTAAGACCATTACTAATATAACCATTAAGGTGCTTGATCAAGACGGAAATTTAGTAAATTTTAGGGGTGAAACGGTTACAGTAAAGGTGCATTTAAAAAAAGATATATAAATGGTTGTGAGATATAATGCTTTATATCTACCCTCTTGGTTGCCAGAGTATAAAAACAGAAACCTTCAGAAAAAATTCAGTATTCTAAAAAGGCCTAAGCTATTAACACCTTCCAACCGACAATTCTTACAATCACTTGGTTTTCAAGTAAATATTCTTGACGTTGCACAAAAAGTAGTTGTAGATGATTCTATTGTAGATTACCAGTACCATACCTACCAGGCATGTACATCTTCACAATTTGATTATAACGATGAACAGCGGATCACTGTTCAAGAACTTGATGCATATACACTTCCTTCTGACAGCTTTTTGTACATTGAAGGTAAATTAACCAAAACAGATGGTACAGTGTCAAACAATTTGTTTTTTATTAACAACGCAATAGCTTTTCTTTTTAGAGAAATTCGTTATGAACTGAACGGTGTAGTAGTAGATTCCACACGCAATGTAGGACTTGCTTCAACAATGAAAAATTATTTTTCATTAAATTCTAGCGAAAGCATAAAACTTCAAAACGCGGGTTGGTTTCCTAAAAGCGAAAAACGCACAGATGATCGTATCAAAGTCGATGCGAATGGAAATTTTAATGTTTGTATTCCATGTTCCCACTTATTGGGATTTTTCGAAGATTATCGTAAAATTATAATGAATATGAAACAAGAACTAATCCTTATTAGAAGTAGTGATGATAAAGATGCTGTAATCTACATTGATGATCCTGCAGCTCCCACCCCTACAGTAGATGAGCCGAAAGTTACAATTGAGGAGGTGTCCTGGAAAGTTCCCCATGTTACCGTTTCTCTCGCACAGCAGTTACAGCTTTCCAGACAAATTCAAAAGGGGGTGGAAATTCCATTACCCTTTCGAAGCTGGGAGTTAATAGAATACCCAGCTCTTCCAGAAACATCTAGACATACTTGGCCAGTTAAGACCACTACAAAACTCGAATCACCACGCCATATTCTTACAGGATTTCAAACTGATAGAAAAGGAAAGATTTTAAAAGATATGAGTAAATTTGATAATTGTAACCTAAGAAATTTTAGAGCTTTTCTAAACACTGAAAGGTATCCTTACCAGGACCTCAACTTAAATATTCTGGAAAATAAATTTGCCTCGCTTTACGAAATGTTTTCAAAATTTCAACAATCTTATTATCAAAAAGAAAATCAACCCCTCTTTACACCAACTGAATTTGCAAAATTAGCGCCTTTAGTTCATATTGACTGCTCCCGACAAAAGGATAGCATTCAATCAGGGTCGGTTGTAGTGAGACTTGAATTCGAAACAAATGCAAACATACCACATAACACATCCGCATACTGTTTAATTTTGCATGATAAACTATTTACTTACAATCCCCTGACGAAAATCGTAAGACAAATTTAATTATACTATTTAAGCTAGATGCACTCCTTTGCCTATTTCAATTTGATGATGACGTTGAGGTATAAACAACAACTCAGTGCTCATTTAAAAAAACTAAAAGAACTCAAAAAAGTGATTTTCTTTTACGACATGAAGAAAAAAATGTATAAACGCTTTTCAAATTTATCATTGTAAACTATGGTACTCGTAATTGACATTCAAGGTTTCAAACTGGAAAATAATAAATTTCTTCCAAAAGAACTTGCATCGTTTGATGGTTCCAAGATCTGTCATTATGTTTTTAAAGCACCATTTAGTCTGGATTATTTACCTCAAAATTTACAAGTGCAGACGAAATGGTTAATAAACCATCATCATTGTATTGATTGGAAATCAGGTTTTACACCAGTACACAATTTTGCTGAAATAATCAAACATCTTACAAGCGACACCAACGTCGTTTATGTGAAAGGAAAGGAGAAAGCTGATTATGTAAAAAAATATTCATCAGCACTCGTTTTGGAATTAGATGAACAACCCACACTTCAAGCATCTACACCTTCTTGCATTTATCATTTAAATAATCATTGCGTTTGCGCCCTTACTAATGTATACTTTTTATTTAACAATCATGTTATGAATTAAGTTTTGTATTGTAAAAAATAAAATGAGTAAAAAAATAAAACTAGTTAAAATATATTGTTTTTTTTTATTTATTTATTTAAAGCGATGTATAGGAATACAATGTCTAATTACATTTCTTTTATTCTATAAATTTAAAATGGAACAAAATGCGTAAGTATGTGTTCAATTTCTCCATTTTGCACATAAGCTTTGTATGATAGAACAAAAAACTCTTTTGTACAGTTACCACTTAAATATATGTTACACAATTCATACAAATATGAACTGGTCCAGTCATCTCCTTCAGACTCAAATTTTTCATCACCAGCTATGTTTCTTATTTTACAGACAATTATTCTAAACTTCTCTTCTAGCTCATCACTATCTATTTTTTCACACTGACATTTACTGTTCACATTCCCCATCATATTAAATTGTTTATACTGCACTTACGTTGACTGTGGCTTCTTAACTACTGACACTACTCACTGTTTCCAATATTCACAGCTGGACCCACTCTTAAACAACTACACACAAAGGTCACTTCGGCCGGCTGCCTACACTGTTCTGCAGATCTATATTTTATTCGCCTGTTACAATGTGTGCAATGCGATATATACCTACTATGCACATGATATTTTACGACGACACTTTTGTCACGCAAAGTAAACATTGCATACCTAGCTCCTACCAGGCAATCTCCGCAAACTATGGAACCCATACAAGCATCCCCAATAAAATAAAATTTTTGACATTTTTCTTCACACACATCGACAGCCCTAAGGTGTGCCTCCATTAATGCCACAGCTTGAATATGGCGATTTTGCAAAACACTCCCTTCATAATTTAACACATATCGCTGGCGAATATTTGAAGTGTCACGTAAACTGTCCCAGTTAATCAAAAAATTGTGATCAGACATTGTATTCCTACTACTTTACACTTTATTATAAATAAACTCGAACTCTTGTATAGAGGATTCTAATAATATTAATTCCCTGAGATATCTCCTGTACATATATAATACAAATTTCAAGGATAAATTTGTAAACTTGAATGTGTCTGTGACCATGAAAATGTGGTTGGCCTTGACCTTAAAAAAATATATCGCTGGCCGCGACCGTGCAGAAACACATCTGGCCTTGAGCTTAAAAAAATACCTCTAGCCGTGACCGTGGGAAAATACATCTTGCCTTGACCTTAAAAATACACCTGGCCGTGACCGTGCGGAAACACATCTGGCCTTGATCTTAAAAAATACACCTGGCCGTGGGAAAATATATCGCTGGCCTTGATCTTAAAAAATACACCTGGCCGTGGGAAAATATATCGCTGGCCTTGACCTTGAAAATGCCTCCTCCTCTTCAAGGTCGTTCCAGAACAGACATTATCTCTCTACTTTTAATTTCTTGTTTTTACAGGGTTCCCTCGACAAATATATTTCATTTTAAATGTAAATTTGACTCCCTTTAGGAACAATACATTCGAGGCCACGATCGGTAATTGTTTGTGGAGACTTTAATATTAACTTCGGCAAAAACTGTAAAGATAGAGATGCCATTGATGTAACCTACAGTTTGCTTAACCATTTTTTTTGTTCCCTCAGGGCTCGTCCGCGGCCTTGCCGCCCCGATAGCACCGCAACTCTTGGTTGATTGTGCATACCCCTAGTCTTACTCCACCCATTCCAAAATCACTGTGCCTTGAACTAGTCTGCACAGCGATTGGTAGGGTGAAGTTTTATATTGCTCTGTCTCCGGTCTAGAGTGACCGTAGATCAGTTGTCTTTTCCGGTCCAGAGCTATACACTCGCACAAGATGTGCTGGGCTGATTCCTCCCCCTCGCCGCAGAGTCTGCATGCGAGGTCCCCTTCGAACCGCCCCATTTTATGTAGGTGTTTCTTGACGGCCATGTGTCCCGTCAAGAGACCTGTTGTGTTTCTGAGCTGTCCTCTGCTAAGGTTTAGCAGCTCCACAGCTCTCTTTGAACTGGGTCCGTCAATTATTGACTTCCCATGTCTGAGCCCTGGACAGTGAGCCCAGTACACCTTGTGTTGGTTTCTGGCCCAGGACTTAATGGCTCCCCTGGCAGTGCTCTTTGACACGCGCAGAGCCGGTTCTGGTCCCATAAATGGTTCTGCTGACCCTCTCTTCGCGAGACTGTCAGCTTCTTCATTGCCTTTGACCCCCGGGTGACCCGGCACCCAGATGAGGGTCACCTCATTCTGCCCAGCCAGGTCGCTCGTCTCGTCTCGGCACTCACTCACCAGCCAGGAATTTACCCGTGGGCTACTTAGTGCCTTAAGGGCTGCCTGGCTGTCTGTGGCTATGAGGATCCGCTTGTTGGTGTAGCCCCTCCTCTTGTTCTCCCGCACACAGTGCAGGATGGCGTACATCTCGGCCTGAAACACCGTTGCATGGGCTCCGAGGGAAATACTGTGACTTACCCTCGGTCCTTCCGAGTAAACACCTGCCCCCGTCCCACGCTCCCCGCCAGATCCGTCCGTGAACCAGACGAGCGCGTCCCGTGGTATGCCCGGCGTCTCCTCCCGCCATGCCCCGCGATCAGGGATTTCCACTGTGAAGTTGTTTTCCCTGCACATTCGCGGGCTCGCGAAGTCTGACCTCATTTCAAGCATGGGTTCCTTCACGATCTCCTGAATTTTGCAGTGGCCCCTGAAGCCTGGGTTGATCTTCAGTCTACCATTGCAGGCTAGTCTGTATAGTCCTAGCCTGGCCTCTCCCATAATAACTAAGTGTAGGGGGGGTAGATCCAGCAACACCTCCATGGCGGCTGTTGGGGTTGAAGACATGGCCCCTGTGATGCCTAGGCAAGCCATCCTTTGGATCTTGCCTAGTTTTTGTTTGGCACTGGATTGTGTCACCTTAGGCCACCAGACCGGTGCCGCATATGTTAACGATGGTCTGACCACCCTTGTGTACAGCCAGTGGGCCATACTAGGTCTTAGTCCACACGTTTTCCCATATAGCCGCCTAGTGACGGCTAAGGTCATGACTGCCTTACGCAGTATTTTTCCAATGTGACCATTCCAGGTTAGCTTAGAGTCCAATACGACCCCAAGATATTTTACCTCCCTGGCCATTGGAACGCTCCTACCGTATAGAGTGAGAGTTCTGTGGCTTTCACACTTCCTCCTCCTCGTAAACGGCACGACGGTTGCTTTCTCGGGGCTCACCCCGAGCCCTTGATCAACCGTCCACCCTTCCACCACTTTCAGTGCAGTCTGCATACGCTCCCACACTGCCTGTGTGACCTTTCCTCGGACTATGATGACAATGTCGTCCGCATAGCCCTGTACCTCATACCCCCCTCCCGAGAGCCTCCCCAGCAGGCCGTCCACGACTAGACACCAGAGCAAGGGAGACATAACGCTCCCCTGCGGACACCCCGCCGCGACCCCTGCCAGCAGAGTCCCTCCCGCGAGTGAGGTGAACACCGCCCTGTCCCTGAGCATGGAACCGATCCACCTGCAGCAGGTCTCCTCTATTCCACGCTCCCGGGCAGCTGCCAGAACCGATCCGAACGAGGTGTTGCTAAAGGCCCCCTCTATGTCTAGGAAGGCCCCCAGCGCCACCTCCTTGTTCTCCAGCGTATTCTCCAGTTTCAGCACCAGTTGGTGCAGTGCTGTTTCTGTTGAGAATCCTGCTCTGTATGCATATTGTCCGCAGTGTAGAGGATATGCTTCCAGTACACCGCCCCTAATGTGCCGGTCGAGCAGTTTTTCCACTGTTTTCAGCAAGAAGGACATGAGACTTATTGGCCTCAGATACTTTGCCTGGTCTGTTGGACGTCCAGGTTTAGGAATAAATACAACCCTGGCCAGTCTCCATGCCCTCGGAATGTACCCCAGAGCCAGGCTGGCCCTCATAATGAGGGTAAGCACCGGCGCCAGTATATCTATCCCCTGTTGGATCATGATGGGCATTATTCCATCAAATCCCGGCGATTTGTATGGCTTAAAGCTGTTAATGGCCCATCTGATTTTGCTCCAGGTAACCACCTCTTTAGCGACTGTCCAGTCTACTCTAGATGCCCGCCTATAAGGCGCCTCTATTTCTGAGTGTTCCCAGTCCGGAGGTGATTGGTTTATTATGTTACAGCTGGGGAAGTGCGTCTGGAGTAAAATTTCCAGAGTTTCCTCCCCCGAGCTTGTAAAGCCTCCCGTGGGTGTTCTAAGGGAGCCTATGTTAGTCTGAGGGCCCTTAGACAGGATCTTGTGTAGTCGAGCACTCTGGGACGTGTTTTCCACTTCTTCGCAGTGCCTCCTCCACGACTCCTTCTTGGCGTCCCTCAGTCTTTTGTTATAGGTCGATAGGGCCTGTCTATATTCATCCCATGCTCCCGACCTTTTGGCCGCGTTAAACAGCTTACGAACCTGCGTCCTCCTTTGCCTGAGGTCCTCGTTCCACCATGGGACGTTCCTGGTGGACACCCTCATTTTCAGGGGGCAGTTGGCGTTATAGGCCGAGGTAATTGCGTCTCGCAATTGGACTGCTGCAATCTCGAGGTCTATTGAATCCCTTATGGCACTCTCAACCCCCCGCAGTTCCACAGCTAGGTCTGCCCTGTAGGCTTCCCAGTCCGCCTTGCGGGGGTCCCGGTACCATACCGTTTCTCTTTCGACTTTGGCGATTTCAAACCGGATGTATCTGTGGTCTGAGCTACTCACTGCCCCAGACACAGCCCAGCTTTTAACAAAGTCACCCAGAAACTGGGTGGAAACTGTTAGGTCTAAAACTTCCTCACGCCGTGTTGTGACGAATGTCGGTTTATTACCTCTATTCAATATGTCTAAATTAAATTTCATAAAGAATTGTAAAAGTGCCTCACCCCTAGAGTTTGTGTCCGAGCTACCCCACAACTCATGGTGCGCATTCGCATCCATGCCGATGATGGTCTGCCATCCACCTGCTCTGCTACCCACCATCAGCTGCTCCAATTCGTTGGGTGGAGGAGGGTCCGTGCTGTCCCCTGGCAGATAGGCTGACGCGACAGTAATGTCCCTCAGCCCATCCGCTCCTCCACATCGGATTTTGATCGTTGCCAGGTCCCTGGAACAGAAATTCATTAGAGGGAGAAACTCTATCCCTTCCCTGACAAAAATGCAGGCCCTCGGATTCTCGCTGGACCTGCTGTAGATGAGCTTTCCAGTAGCTCCGCCGAGTCCCTTGATCTCTCCTTTGTAGGAGTACGGTTCCTGGATGAGGGCCACATCCGTGTTCCTCAGAGCCATTAGTAGTCCGGCCGTGGCTGCCCTACTGTGTTGGAGGTTGACCTGAAGGAACCTAAGTCCCATTAACCCTTAGTTGCTTCCCCAGTGGGCGGAAGCTAACCCTTCCCATGCCCCAGAATGCCTTGAAGGAGGTTCCTTCAAGGGCTCTGTAAGATGTCGGGTCGATCGAGAAGGCGAGCGTCTGTCCTTTCTCCTCTGCCTTCCTGCTTAGAACCGACCAGTGTTGCGTCCCCAGTTCAGGGTTCTGGATCTTAAGTCTGCTGATCACCGTCTCCTGCGGGACGGTGTCAGGGATCCGTACGAGGACCTTGCGTCTCTTTGGAAGTTCCTTGGGCTCGACGGCTGTCAAGTCCGCCCCCTCCCAAATCTGACCGAGGCCCCCGATCGTTTTCCGCAGCCAGTCCCGCGACTGCGGGCCGGCACAGGTTGTCCAGAGGATGCCCCCCGTCAGGCGCGTCCGGTGGAACTGAGGCGGGCTCTCCCCTTCCTGAAGAGAGTCCACCGCAGCTACCACCGCAGCCTGGATCAGGTCCGCCTTCCCCTGGTCTAGCGTGACCTCAGGATGGCGTCTGTCAATCACCGCCATCCCGAGGCCCTCCGCAGCCTCCCTGTAAGAGCCAGTCTGCGCCGGTGTTCCGGCCTTGGTTCCTTTGGGAGGTCTGTCTGTAGTAGGCGTGCTAGAGCCAGAGCGCGGCGTCTTCCGACTCGCACTCTCCTCTTGCGCCTTTACAGGCACCCTGGCCCTTTTGGAACGTCTGTCTGTAGTGGGCGTGCTAGAGTTCGAGCGCGTCCTCTTCTGACCCGCACTCCCCTCTTGCGCCTTTACAGGTTTCTCGACCGTCCAGGTCCCGGCCGCCATTTTTTGCGCCCTCCGGAGCTTCTTTCTTTGCGCCCCGGAAAGACGCTTGGACTGCCGGGGCAGTCCCTCTACTCTAACAGTAGAGTCCTCACTGGTGGAGGGGCCCCCGGAGTCCGCGGAGCTCGCCGCCCTCCGGTGGGACCCAGCCTCCAGCTTGGGTGTCGGGGACAGGTCTCTGGCCGAAGCTACCCCCTGATCCCCCGTATCTACGCCGGTCGTGGGACCTCCAGAGTCTGCTGCCGCCCCCTGGCTCGTCTCCGTTTCCGGGATAGACTCAAGGCACAAGTCTGTAGCCGGAGCCACTCCTCGAGCCTCATTGGTTTTGGTTTTGTATGTGTTTATTATCTTCATGTTGTTCCCACGAGAATGGGGGAAATACTGTCCACACCATCAGAACCCCCTGTGTGGTGCAAGGCAGGTTACTCTGGAGGGTTGCCTGGTACTCCAGAGGTTCCGTTCACGACACCATCGCCCTGGTGCCATCCATCCATAGGCACGGGTCACGTGACACCGTAGATTGGGGGAGTTTAGTTCGACCTCCTTGTCTAGATCCGTCATGTTTAGTTATTAGCAGGGTCACCTCGTGCAGGATGCGGATTTTTACCGCGCATGACGGTCTTGGGGAAAGCTTCATCGGGAGTTTATGTTGTTATTTCCACTTCCTCAGCTTGCCCCCTGGAGTCCTTTGGCCCGCGACTCCTTAACCCCTTGCTTAACCATGGTTTGCAATCAAGTTTTGCTGATCACAGCAGAGTGCTAAATGGTCTTGGTTCACTAATTGATAACATTTTCAGTCATTTACAGGGTGTTGAGCAGGTAAGAACACTTGAAACAGGAATTTCGGATCATTGTTTACAGTTGGCAAAGTTTAGGATTCGAGAGTGTCAACTTGCATATCCTTGTGCTTACAAATATATACAAGATTTTAAAAAAGAAGCTAATATTATCACCCTTTTAAATTTAATTAAAAATGAATCGTGGACAAGTGTAGTTCAGGGTCAAAATTTTGATGAAAAGTTCAATATATTTATGGATATATTTCTTGAAAAAGTTCAACAAGCTTTTCCTTTTGTTCTGAAAAATGCTCTACAGTAACAATAAATGCTCAGGCAAAAGATGGGTTAATGACAACATCAAAAGTGAAGGAGCTTACCTCTGTAAGCTACATAGGACAGTGCAAGGATACCGGCGATCTGGAAACTTTATGTGAATATAAGGATAGATTAAAACAGCACAAGGAAAATATTTCTTAATCAAAACATACTCATAATGCAGACTTTTACTTGAATAGTAAAAATACGGGGAAATCTATTTGGCAAATAATAAAGGGGGAGGTCAATCTAAACACACAAGCTAACTATCCCGGGAAATTCGCTACCCAAGATGGTGTGGAGGTAAGTTCCCACAAAGAAGCAGCAAATTTTTTCAATTATTATTTACTTGATTCTGTTAAGAAGCCAACATCTTTAAATACTGAACTTTGCGTGAATGGTTTTCTGAGTTGTTCAGATTCTTTTTACCTTTTTCCTGTCACTGATATTGAAATAGTATCTATAATTAATGACATTTCCAAGAAAAACTCGTAGGGTTATGATGGCATACCATGTTCTCTGTTGGGACCCATTTCCTGTGAAATCGCTCCCATACTGTCTTATTTAATAAATGAATCGTTTGCTGAGTGTTGTTTCCCTTCATCCTTAAAAATATCAATTGTCAAGCCCGTTCACAAGAAAACTTATAGAGAAAAAATTGAAAATTATAGCGGAATTTCTTTTATTCCTGCCTTTGCAGAAATTTGTGAAAAAACATACTGTGTGAGGTTGTATGAGTTTCTGGAGAAACATGGTTTGTTGTCTGAGGCTCAGTATGGCTTTCGTAGGGGTAGGTCCACTTAGGATGCAATTGTTTCAATGGTGAACTGTATCCTGGAGTCTTTGGAGCGGCAGTGTCAAGCAGTGGTGGGCCTCTTTTTCGATTATTCGCGATCCTTTGAGATGGTTGTACACAGTATTCTCCCAAAAAAAACTACCATTCTATGGGATTAGGGGTCTAGCATTCGGTTGGCTAGTGTCCTACTTAGCAGACAGGCAACAGAAAGTAATTATTCAGACCAATGACGGAACTTGGACGTTTGACCTGAGGGATGTTGAAAGGGGTGTACCGCAGGACAGCATTTTAGGTCCATTGCTTTTTATTTTATTCATTGACAGTATTAAATATACGGGGTTAAATAAAGCTGCAAAATTGTCCTTGTTCGCTGATGATGTATCTGTAGTCATAACAGATTATGACGAGAGAGGTCTAAGACAATAGGGCTCTGATTACTTTAATGAAATGTATCAGTTCAGTGTTGAAAACCCTCTCGTACTCAATTCCCACAAAACAGAAATTATGCAATTCTCTTACATACCACTTCTGCGTCCCATCCAGATCCAGGCGGGCGCTGTAACTATGGTTCAATCTTGCTCGGCGAGATTCTTGGGTGACAATTGACTTCCAGTTGACATGAAGGGAACATGTTGACATTCTACTTAAGAAAATGAATACAAGTTGTTTTGTTTTATGGAAACTCAGATACCACATCAACAGACATATTTTATTGTCATACTACCATTCACAGGTTGCCTCCATGCTTGCGTATGGGGTAGTTTCATGGGGCAGTAACAAAAGAATGAATAAAATTATAATTATACAGAAAATAATCATTCGAATCATCATGTTTAAAAGGAATGGTCAATCGTGTAGGGATTTTTTTAAGAATTTGGGACTGCTCACCACAATTTCCATTTACATCCTCCATTGTGCGATATTTGTCAAGGATAATCTCAGTCAGTACACAACGGCAGGTGATGTTACCCAAGACCATAACTTAAGATTAATCTCATTTATTCGCTTGCCTCCACACACTCGGACCAATACAGCAAATAGCAGTTATGTACTTCCAATTAGGATATTTAATCATATCCCACATACTGTTAGAGATACCTCCACAACCCCAGCATTTAAGAAAAAAACTAAAGGCATTATTGCTCAATTACAGTTTTGATTCACTCCAGGAATTTTTTTCTACACTTTGATCATGAAAATTCTTGGATTTTTAGTAATGAAATTGTTACATTTAGCTGAGAGAGTCAGCATGGCTTTGTGTGATTCTGTATTTATTAAAGTGTACTGTGTAGGGTACAATGTTTTATGTATGTTTTAGTTGATATTGCTCATGATTGTCTTAGTGTTAAGATTGATTAGGCATATGTTTGTACATTCACCTTTGTCTGGTTTTTTATCTTTTACTACCAATACTGACGAAACTTATGTAGCTGTGTTTGCCTTGTAGAGTTTATGAATGAATAAATAAATATTTGATAAGTGCCCGATTTTTGTTTGAAGTCAATGTATCCTTTGGTCCACCCAAAAGGCTCTTCAAATTATTAACTTTATAATAAACGAATCTAGCCATTATCTTTGAATATTTTCTCTAACCTTTTTGTAAGAAAAACATAGTAAGGAAGTACAGCGAACTTTTTGGGTGGCTCATCGGATTCAGGCTTCAATGTCATATGTTACCTATGCTTAGTAATACAGCCTGTATTTTGTGTCTCAAAAGTGAAGGGCATGCCCTTTGCTCCAAGTTTTGTATATTAAAAATGGTTGAATGGTAACCATACTACAGCCAATGCAATCTGACGACACACACACACACACAAGTTTTGTGTAACACGCCCTATACCTACAGACTCTAGTTTTGTAAATATTTATATTTAGAATCGCATACCACGATTTGATCAGATTATGTGATGATTTAGCGAATTTCCGACAAAAAATAACTAAATATTTGAATTAACTGCGGTACAAAAAGTTAAGAAATAATTAATTTGATAGGATTATCTGTTTACATTTTCATAAGACACGGCGATAAATATAAACCTCGCCTGAGTTCACCAAGCGCTAGCATTTGAGTTTAAGCGCTTATCTGCTGACTACCGATATTCAGCAGCTGGAGAATGATGAACGCACGGACGACTTCAAGGACTATTTTATGACATTGGTATGTCAATCCACTTTGACAAATTGGCAACAGTTGAGTTCCAGCAGAAACTCAGGGAGACTTGTAAGCGCATACTTTAACAAAATTATTCAACAGTTGGCGCCTGGTAAACTAGACAATTGGAGACAAAGATTGGACTGTTAATGCTTGAAGTAAAAACTGCGGTCATCAGGCATCAACCGCTTACATGTATTGGTAGTCAACAGATGAGCGCCTAGACTCAGCTGTTGACACCTGGTGAACTCAAGTCATTTCCATTGTCCAATATGCTTTACAGCTGCTTTTAACTAACCTCAAATATTAAAAAAATATTGGAAATTAAGATGGGACTGTGGTTATAAATGGAAATTGAGAGTTAATAACTTTAAACAACACCATTTTGCGGCAAATAGATAATCAGTATATCACTAATTCAAAACCCAAGAGCGGTGTATTAACTCTGTTTTTAATATTTCCAAATTTAAACCACAGGACGGTGCCCGCAGTTAGACATTATTATGACGGAAACAATGGAAATGGAACACATAGGTATTTAGCATGATACAAATATGAGAGATATGATGTTCCGACTACCTATTTTTAGACCTGTCACGCGCATGGTGTCAAGTGGTGAGTCCAATGCAACAATAATATGCTGTCGTTCAGTGGGGTTTGACGTTTCATCACAACCTCTCAACAAATTACGTATTTTACTAATATTTAAGTGCATACAGTGGAAGTAATAAAAATGCAAAAGATTAAATTTAGTGCTGCGATCTATATTATCTGAAAAAGGCAATATAGGCGTAACTTCAACCGCATTAAGCTAACGTCAATGACGTATAGAAACTTTTTGATTGCGAATGACTTTGTTTTAAGTGTGTAGTTGGACTTTTATAACGTTACTCACCGCGTGACGTCATAGCAGGGGGCGGGGCATATGCGCAATATCATATCTCTTCTAAGTCATTATATCATGGGTATTTAGTATTTAATGTAGGTATAATGCTTCCATTTTTGCGATAAGTGCTTTATTAGTTTAGCACCACAGAATTATTTCCGCTTTTGTTTACAGGGGAAAATAACTAAACGCATTTTCTAGTAACACTCATGACACAAATAACGAGAGATATGATAATGAGCACAATCCAACAATAATATATGCCATGATACAAATAACGAGAGATATGATATTCAGACTACCTATTTTTAGACCTGTCACGCGCAAGGTGTCAAGTGGTGAGTCCAATGCAACAATAATATGTTGTCCTGCAGTGGGGTTTGACGTTTCATCACAACCTCTTAACAAATTACGTATTTTACTAATATTTGAGTGCATACAGTTGGATGTAATAAAAATGATAAAAGTCTGGACGCAGCAAGTGCGTTATGGTAGCGAATTTTCGTAAAAATGATTTTAATGGTAAATATGTCTTGTTTTTAAAAGAAGGACATTTGGTTGGCAGTATAACCTATATAATACCACTAATGTACCATATTTCATTAAAATAGCTTTGTTGTTTCAAAAAGTACAAACATTTTCCGAAAATAACTAAAAAGTTCCAGAAAAAACTAATCCGATTTTCCTGGCTAACGAACCTCTTTGAGCTATTTACACACCTGACAAGATATAATTATTCACAAACAGCTTTAGACCAAAATTTTAAAAAATATAATAATTTCTTTTACATAAATTGCCTTCACTAATGTTTTTTTTTGTTCCCTCAGGGCTCGTCCGCGGCCTTGCCGCCCCGATAGCACCGCAACCCTTGGTTGATTGTGCATACCCTTAGTCTTACTCCACCCATTCCAAGATCACTGTGCCTTGAACTAGTCTGCACAGCGATTGATAGGGTGAAGTTTTATATTGCTCTGTCTCCGGTCTAGAGTGACCGTAAATCAGTTGTCTTTTCCGGTCCAGAGCTATACACTCACACAAGATGTGCTGGGCTGATTCCTCCCCCTCGCCGCAGAGTCTGCATGCGAGGTCCCCTTCGAACCCCCCCATTTTATGCAGGTGCTTCTTGACGGCCATGCGTCCCGTCAAGAGACCTGTCGTGTTTCTGAGCTGTCCTCTGCTAAGGTTTAGCTGCTCCACAGCTCTCTTTGTTCACTAATGTTACACTAACTTATATTTTTCACAAAAATTCACACAACTTTTGTGTTTTGTTTACAATAACTTACTAAACATTTATTATTAATTACCAACATATCACAAAAATTTTACAAAAATACATTCCACAGAAACACTAAAAATATTTCTGCGAAAACTTTTAAAATTCAGCCACTATTTGAGCGTGCCCATACATGGCAGCTCCATTTTTCGACGAGTAATACAAAGAAAAAGCTCTCTGAGTGCGTCATTTTCATGGGCCTCAGCTATCTATTGATAAAAGCGCCGTCCCCCATTTGTGATATGTGTTTGAAATATGTGCAAAGGACGTAAAATGTTGCAAAACAATTGAAATAACTCAAAAACGATGAACGATATCAATATTTTTTCTTACAAACATGCATTATAATTCGCTAAAAAAAACACAAAAATGCAATAAAATAAGGGGGTGTTTCATTAAAAAAAGAAAGTGTGTATCACCAACGAGTTATGGGCCACCTTGTGATTGTCAAAATAAGTTTATAAGATACAGCACGAGATGCCCTATAATTAACGTATATACTTTTTTGTCATATCTTGTATAATAACGAATATATTAAGCGTTGCCGCAGAAAATCGTCACCTGTATATGTGTAAACAGACAAAAACTGAAACTGACCGCTTATATGGGTTTTTGGGTTCTAGTTCGCGCTCATTTGAAGAAATATTTATAAAATTCATGAGTCGCGGTCTTCTCAATAACGAATTTTTTCGACTAAAATATAGACTTTTAAACCATAAACTCTATAGCTGAAACTACCGCCGAAGCATCAGAAAGAGGGTCTATTTGAAATGGATTTTCTGAAAATGTTTTAGTAAAATGGAGGACAATGATGGTTGAAGCTGAATGCTAAGGCTTTGTAAAACACACTTCTTACGACATATCGTCTACATAATCCGTATTTGTTTCAAATTCGTTGTCTGAAAATTGCAAATTTTGACGTTTCAAATCGCGACTTTGACGTTTGAAGAAGAAAAATTATCAAATTTTCAAAATATTTTTTCTGCTTTTTCTTGAGGTTTTTGCGTCACGAAAACTCAACCGTTGGATGTAATATTTAATTAGTTTTGTTAATCACACAAACTATTTTGTTCTTGTGCTTTCTTCTGATCACCAGTGGCACCCAATTTTGTTTTCTTAAAATGCCTATAACTTTTTTGCCTTTAAATTTAGGGACCTGAATTTTTCATGTAGGGTAAGTTGGACAGTAGAAACGTATATGCCATGCAATACAATTTGGTTGTCATAGCTGTGTTATTTTCGGAGATACAAAAATTTTCCAAAGGAAAACCCAAAATTTTCCAGGAAAAACTGGTCTGATTTTCCTGGATAACGAACTTATCCAAGCTACTTACAAAAGGAAGGTACGTACCAATTTTCATTAAAATCGGCCCATTATTTTTTGAGTTATCGATGTGATATATATATATATATATATATATATATATATATATATATATATATATATATATATATATATATATATATATATATATATATATATATATATATATATATATATATATATATATATATATATATATATAAACACAGATCTCCTCATTAGTAAATTTTTCGTTTCATTTCTTTTTATCTGAAAAAGACAATATAGGTGTAACTTCAACCGCATTAAACTGACGTAAGGAAACTTTTTGATTGCGAATGACTTTGTTTTAAGTGTGTACTTGGACTTCTATAACGTTACTCACCGCGTGACGTCATAGGAGGGGGCGGGGCATATGCGCAATATCATATCTCTTCTACTTCTAAGTTCTAAGTCATTATATCATGTTACGTTAGACTGTTAGACGCATGATACAAATAACGAGAGATATGATATTCCGACTACCTATTTTTAGACCTGTCACGCGCATGGTGTCAAGTGGTGAGTCCAATGCAACAATAATATGCTGTCGTGCAGTGGGGTTTGACGTTTCATCACAACCATTTAAGAAATTATGTATTTTACTAATATTTAAGTGCATATAGTTGGAAGTAATAAAAATGAAAAAAAGATTAAATTAGTGCTGCGATCTACATTATCTGAAAAAGACAATATAGCGTAACTACAACCGCATTAAACTGACGTATAAAAACTTTTTGATTGCGACTGACTTTGTTTTATGTGTGTAGTTGGACTTCTATAACGTTACTCACCACGTGACGTCATAGGAGGGGGCGGGGCATCTGCGCAATATCATATCTCTTCTAAGTCATTATATCATGTGTTAGACGCAAAGAGGTTGTAAGGGATAGAGGTAACAAAGGTGCAGTTTTGCAATACAAGAAGCCTGTACACTTTTCCAAACTGGGCGGAGTTCGGTGACTTGAGTGGGAGAAACGTCAGGGACGTATTTAGGAATTTTTAGTTTGGTTAGAAATAAAACTGAAATTATTCAATCATTGAAATGTAATGCTTATTCATGAATTTCTTAAGCTTTTGTATAAATAGGTAACCTAAAAAGGTTCGGAACGCAGCAAGTGCGTTATGATAGTGAATTTTCATAACAATATTAAATAATATATTTATATAAGCTGTAAGATTTAGCCTTATATTAAAAGTTATGAAAATTAATTTATTTAATTAGGAACAGTAAAACAAGGTAAAGAAGGACAAGCAAAAACATGATCTATGACATATATTTATAGAGTAATTTGGATACAAAACTCAAACAAAGCAATTGATAAACAGGAAATATACTCTAGAAAAATACACTAGAAAGCTGGAAAAAAAATCCTTTGGTTGATGCATTGAGGGTGATTGTATGCATGCAGGAGAAGAACCCCCAGGAGGAAGAGGGTTTCTGCTCCTCACCCAAAAATTCGGGGGGTTCTCCTTCCCCTTGTGCATGCATACAACTACCTTCAAAGCATAAAGCACAAGAAAAATTTCTTGTGAGCAACCCCCAAGAAGGTTGCTGGACCTGGGCGAATATGGGGTAGACAGGGTTTAAAGGAGGTATTGCTGTAAAATGTGAAAAACGCATGTTTTCAAAGTCCCTTAATTTTCTTGGGGGTTGTTTGCCAGAAAATTTGCCTTGTGGCCGAGGAAGGTTCTAAGCATGTTGCTGGAAAAAAATATCTAAAACCCTCATGCAGTCAACTGCAAATTTACCGAAATTACATTCTACTTCGTCGCCTATAATGTCTTTTTCAGATAATGTAGAATACAGAGCTAAATTAAATAGGTTCACTTGCATTTTCATTTATTTTTATATTACATTTATAAGCACAATAAGCGTATAATTAAGGGAACCCTTAATTAACATTGCAGCAACACAAACTTGAAAAGTGGAGAAATTATTTACAGTATGTTAACAGTTATAAACTTGATTTCATCATGTTACAGTAGTATTCTGATAATACAAAATTACATCTAACTGTATGCACACAACAGCTGGTGTGTTACGAGATGTGATGAAACGCCAAACTGACTGTACCACAGCATTAGCATAATATTATTATGCTGCCACATTATCATATCTCTCTAGTAATGGTATCATGTCAAAAACCTACACTAGAGGCTAAATTTCCAATTTCTTCTTTGTTTATGGTGTCTGTTTCTACTGTCCTAAATTTCCAATTTGATATTGTCAATAAATAACACTACCACACAATGACAAATGACAGCTGAGCTTCAGCACAGACGCAGTCTAACAAAGTTGTCGGATAGAGTAAATTATGATCGGAGGGATACCTAAGTTAAAAATCATGAGAAATGGGTAATTCGAAATTTGCAGGTATTAAATACAGTATTTTTTAACTGACTGATAAAATTAAATTTTATAAAATGTTTTCTTTATTATCAGAAGTTGTAAAAATTTCATATGTTTATACATGAAAGGTTTAACTACATGAAATTTCTGAAGATCGGGCAATCCTGGTCAGCAACATCTTGACATCTGGCAATGGTTGTAACTTCCATTGTTTAGATTTTATCTACAATTTATTTAAATAGCATAACAGTACAGGTGCTGTATTGCTCTGCCTTTGTCCAACATTGTAGATATTGCATTACAGAATTTGAAGTGATGTCGAGGATTATTTTATTATTAATTTCGAATAACTTCATTTTTCTTTGATCAAAAGACTTGAAAATTGGTACACAACCACATCTCTGTATGTTCTTTTAAGTTGTAAATTTTCGTTCCAATCACTTAAACAATTTGAAAGCTATTGCGTTTAAAAAAATATATTTAATTTTTTGTTAGGAAAAACTATGTGTTAAGATCTGATGAACGAACTCATCCAAGCCATTAGCAAAATAAGCGTAATTCCAAAATTTTCTCCAAATCAGTGAAATATTTTTTGGGTTATTGGTTGGATAAATTGTTGGATGAATATATTGGATAAAGTTTTATATTCAAAAGGTTAGATAAATAATAATAGTTTTTATTTCAACAACAGAAGAAAATACAAAATAAAGTACATTGTACTGTTTACAAATTAATGTTAACATTCCTTGTCTTTTTTAAAGAAATAGAGATTAATTTCATTGATTGCTGTTGCCCTTACTTCATGAAACTGGTCCATACTTCATACAGACTTGGAGACTACTTCTCTGGCTTCACTGTTGGTTTTCGTTTTTGTAGGTGAAGGACGTAGCCAGCGCGTAAGCTAACTGGAGCAAGTGGCCCTTCTGAATTCTAGATGTTCTTCAACGTCTCTGTTACTGGTTTTGCTGCTTGATAGTATCCTCAGACAGAAAAAATTTGAATTAATACGAAATCATGACAATTACAAATAAAGATCTGTTGCTATTTTATGATGTTATAATCAAAAAAATCTTTAAAAGTGAAAATAAAATAAAACAAATATGACGGATGACGCCTTTAAAATGTCTACGTGATGTATATCAATATTTAACATAAAGATAGAAGAAACCTATAACAGTAATAACTATAATAACAATTACAACAATAAAATAACTAAACAAACACATTAATAAAGCAGACTATACAATGAAAATATCGACACACATCATGTCTTATAACAACTTTTTGGAAAAAATAGTTAGATTTATGTTGTCTGATTTATTTAATTAGGAAGAAGAATATCTCAGAAATCCTAAATATTGTCGTGTATATGCTTGTTTACTTCTAAAGCTTAAAACAAGTCTAGTTTACACTTGTCATGACAAAAATGTTGTGGTTTTATGCCGTTATTTACTGTGGGTCTATGTTGGGTATCAATAATATGTTTTGCAAATGTAGATTTGTCAGCATGGTTATTTCTAAATGCAAAAATATGTTCTTTGTATCGGGTGTTAAAATTTCTAGAAGTTTGATCGATGTAGATTGCGTTACGTGTGCATTTCACAAATTTTGAATACCTATACAAATACAAAAGTAGCTGCATACAGACTTGGAGAATACTTCTCTAGCTTCACTGTTGGTTTTTAGTGGTGAAGCTAGAGAAGTATTCTCCAAGTCTGTATGCAGTATGGACAAGTTTCACCAAGTAAGGGCAACAACAATCAATGAACAAAAGTAGCTTTTAAATCTTATAACATGACGCTTGATTTATTAGATTATTTCAAATAATTGATTGGAAGTATTATCACAGATGATGGTAAGTGTAGGAAAGGTCTGAAGAGGATCGCGATGGCAAAATAAGCATTCAATAACCAAAGTACTGTTCTCACTAATAAACATTTTAACCTGTCCATGAGGAACAAATGCAAGTCGTACGTGTATGGAGTATGGTAATGTATGGGGCGGAAACTTGGGCTGTAGTTAAGCAGGATATGAAGAGAATATAAGCTTTTGAAATGTAGACAAGAAAAATGTCAGACAGTGCAGGTTGATAGAAAGACGCTTCAAAGTTTGCTAGGAGAGGTGAACGAATAAAGAGGCTTGCTCAAAGAAATCGAGAGGAAGCTAAAATTTATTGGTCATATTATAAGACATAATAACTTCCCGATAACATTATTTGAAGGACATACGAGTACTTGAAATGTACACTGAATTATTGGCCCTTAAATAAGAGAAGTTTGTTATAAACAGCCCTTAAACTTCTACTTTTATCAAATAGATTTTTGTTATAATGATGTATTCTAATAGAAACATACATAGATGATATTAGTTTAATTAGATGGCCATAATGGCAAGTCAAAAGATTTTGTTCTCGAAAGTGAACTTCAAGTTTTTTAAATATGCTGTTTTGGTTTATTATAGTTTTTAATATTCGCATGTTTATTTCCTTTACATTTATAATCACCGCAGATTCATTTAAGTATGTTTGAGGAACTTTTTCTGCAATAGTGCAAATAGATATTACATCGTCAGATGGGTATGTGAGGAGTTGACCTTTGTCTTTCTGATCTATAAACGATGTTAATAACGCAGACCTCTCCCCAACAAGTTCACCCGCGCATTCTTCGCATCTCAGAGCTTTTGTTATTTTCCTTACTACATAGCCAGATATATATGTCACGACTTCTTTCTTAAACTCTGATATATTCATATCTAATATTTGAAGAACTGTGTCGTCGTCAAAATTATCTATTTGACTCATGTCTTCATCTGGTTCTTCAGATATTCGTTCTCGCCCACAAGTTTTATTTATTACCTCAATGGGTGACAGAATAGGAATTGCTTCCAAAGGGATACAATTTCCTTTAAATGAATCTTTTAATTCAAGATGCACCATCATCCTTTTATATGCACTTTTAAATTGCTTTGCTGATGGGTTATTGTTATAGCCTCCCATGGATCTAATTTGCCCAAAAAAAAGCTCAATATGATCCTGACTGATTTTGTAAGTGGGAAAATACAGCAAAAAATTATTGTCGGCAATTAAAGTTTTATAAACAAATTGCAAACTTTGTATGCAAAATAAAAAGCCAATTATACCCATTTTTCTACCACTCTCACACAGAAGCGTTCCATCAATTATCCTAAGTGACGTTAAATATTGTGATAGCTCTCTTAAAAATACATTAATGTTTTCAAAATTTTCTGCGTTTATTGCTTTCTTAAAATCTGAATTGTTTAAATTTCTAGAATTAAGAATGTCAAATAAATTGTTTATAAGTCGGATAAATTTCACAGTTCCCTCACATTCTTTGAACTCCTCAAGATGTAAAACTTCATTGCAATATTCCAAAGAATGTGCCACTGAGTGGCTAAAAAGTTGTGTGGCTAATTTAACCTTCATTTTTTGATTTGTATAAAATATATGCGATTTTCTTAATTTATTTGCCAAATGAACGCCCTCCTGATCCTGTAACTCATTTAATTTTACTAAATAATCCCACTTTATATTTTCCCCATTCTCATCAATTATTAATTTTTTATCGCCTAATGTGTTTCTTATCAGTTTGATCATATGACATGGATCAAAAAAGACTGCAATTTTCCTACCTGAACTAGGATCAACAAACGTAGAGTTAATGTTCCTCCAATTCAAATCGCAGCCAAGTTCTTTTGCTAACGTTAGGTTATTTGTTGCCCCATCAAAAGTTATTGAGACCACGTATATGCCCGACTCATTTAGTAGCGTTAAACACTGTAATACCAAATTTTGTTTTTGTGTACCCCTTAAAGAGTCGATTAAAAAATATCCAAGAGGAAGCTTCCATGATTGATTAATGCTAACAAGCATAAAAACAAGAGCTTCCTTGGCTACAGGGTTACAATCGGTCTCAAGATTTGTACCAAAATCTACAAACCCATAATATTTTACCCCATCCCATTCTATATGTTGGCGAATTGCCATCTCATCTATGACTAAAGAACATATAAGTTTTCCATCTGTGCTTTCTGATTTTGACTTTAATAAGTTGAACACCTCTGACGTAAAACCAGCTTCCCCATTAACGCTTTGATACCATCTAGATATAGTTTTTGGATGAGGAAGAGCCGAGTTAAATGTGTTTCTGACAAAACTGTAAGCTTTGGGAGAGTAATAATGCAGCGTAAGAGAAAAAGCTTTAAGTTGATTTTCATACTTATGTTTACGACCTAATTGTCTTTGTAAAAATTCTTCATTAGGTCCTATTTGCATTAATGTTTCTAATGTTTCGTCGGTTACTTTACCTTTTAGTTGTTTGATTATATTCGCAAGGGTTGCTGTTCTCTTCTTATAATGATGAACACTACTGCTGAGCCGTTTAATTTTTTTTCGTGCATCGAATAACTGCTTCTTCAGTTTACGTTTGCGCGGTGTAACAACCTATAAAAAATGTTCAATGATAAACCATTTATTTTCTCAAGTAAAATGAATATATAAACAAAATTTCCAACAACACATTTTGGTTAATAGTGGTTGAGATAAATTGCAAAACAGTTGTTTCTAACTTATTTAATCATGGACTATACAAACTTAAACACCATATAAAATGTGATGGAATAACATATTAGGTTTTTTAAAATTATACTGATTTCATAAACGGCAAAAACTGAATTTAACTCACCATTTCCTTCAAAGTGGGTGGCATTGAAGGTGTTTTCATTTCAGCAAATCCTAAACTACTAAACGATCTTTGCGGTACCTCTACAACAGTTTTCTCTTCATAAAAACCAGCACTTGTTGATGGCCGAGAATAATCCATTACAGGTACATTGCTACCAGACCAAGTACTAGTTGACGGGTCAGCTGCAAATGGCACATTGATAGCAGTTATATCAGTCATTGGCTGCTCGCCAAAAACGACTTGTGTTGATGGCTTGTTTGTTACCTGCATAAATAAATTTGAAACGAATACCATTAATGTAAATTTGCAGGGCTAATTAAATTACGATAAATATCATAACAATATATTACGTGAATGTAATTAGTAGCATAGTTACTAGAGATGAGCGATATATAGCTACCGGTGATTTAATCGCTTCTATTAAAAGATCGCTGTTAGCAGCTGTTATTAAAACACAAAACAACAGCGATTGTGAAAACCGAGATTTACACAAATCATTAGAGTAATTATTTCTATGAAATTCATCTTATACTAAAAACTCCATGACAAACAGCAATTGCTGTATTCATAATACACGCAATCGCAGTTTGTGCGAGCGAGTAGAAGTATCTGTATACTTTCCTTCTCGCCAGTATTAGAATACAACATTTCTCCTTTTCTTATAGGTAGAAAACGAAAAACTCATGATACAAATAACGCGAGATATGATAATGAGACTATCTATTTTTAGAACCGTCACGCGCATGGCGTCATGTGGTGAGTCCAATGCAATAATAATATGCTGTCGTACAGTGGAGTTTGACGTTTCATCACAACCCCTTAACAAATTAGGTATTTTACTGATATTTGAGTGCATACAGCTGGAATTAATTTTTTAAGATCAGAATACTATACTATGATTATGTGACATGATGATCAAATCAAGTTTATGAATGTTAACGCCCCCTGTAAATGTCTACGAACGTCTTCTCTACTTTTTAAGTTTGTGTGTGTATCACCAATGCTAATTCAGGGCTCCCCTTAATTATTATACTTCACTTATATATATATATATATATTTATATATATATAATATATATATATATATATATATATATATATATATATATATATATATATATATATATATATATATATATATATGTAATATAAAAATGGAATGGAATGTAACTTCAACCACATTAAACTGACGTATAGAAACTTTTTGATTGCGAATGACTTTGTGTTAAGTGTGTAGTTGGCCTTCTATAACGTTACTCACCATGTGATGTCATAGGAGGGGACGGGGCATATGCGCAATATCATATATCTTGTAAGTCATTATATCATGGAAAAACCTGCTGAATCTAAAATTAAAGCAGCACCGAACTGTAGCATATATATGCCTTCCAACTTTTTCATTATATTAAAATAAAAATAATATGTAGATTTCTCTCATCGTATATTCTTGTAATATGCTAATTTTATAGAACTTCTATTAATAGTAAAAATCTGAGTAGTTTTAAAATTAATATAATTTAAAAGCTATCTGAAGATCATATTGTGGTTTCAATTAAGCGGTTAACACTAACACCTTGTAAGTGTTTAAAATAATAGCATACGCACATGCAGCATTGTAAATGGCTAAACCACAATCGCAGTAGCTGTTTAAAGTCCCTGTTATTTAAAAATAGCCATCACTGATAGCAGTGCCATTGAAAAACCGCTGTTTGGCTATATATATATATATATATATATATATATATATATATATATATATATATATATATATATATATATATATCACTAATAGTTACATAAATTAATAACCTTGATTCAGTACTTACCAATACAGGTATAGAACTTTTTTTTAAGTATACTGCAAAAGGTGATTTTTCTAAATCATAAGATTCCTCGGTAAAATGTAAATTGCACACATTTGAGTTCATAAAAATATCTTCATCGCTTAAATTTAATGCTCGTTTCCAAGCCTCGTATCTTTCACCAGCTTTGGGAAATCTGAAAATAATATCTCGAATTATCTACTTTATCAGTGACTGAACCTCTAGAAAGATGCAGTAATAGATAAAACGAAACTATTCTACTTTTTTTCTGCTTCTACTGGAACTACATAGGTAAATACATCTAATTCAAATAATAATTGCCAAACAAAATGCTTAATTTCATTACAAATATTCAATAAATAATGCATTGTTAAGATTTTATTTCTTAAAAAAACACAATTGACAATAATAAATGCTAAAGATTTAACAAAAGCAATACAATGTGTAAATACGGACCTGTGAAAACCAATAAACAT
Organism: Tillus elongatus; assembly: GCA_964006375.1. NCBI lineage: Eukaryota > Metazoa > Arthropoda > Insecta > Coleoptera > Cleridae > Tillus > Tillus elongatus. The sequence continues at coordinate 55,120,152 of OZ023262.1, forward strand.
TTGGCGCCAAACAAGGAAACAGAAGACATGTAAACAACTTACCGAAATAAATGCACAGTTGCTTTATCCTTTTCATAATTGGCACTTTTATTGTACATACAGTTCTTCACAATACACCTTGGCATTTTTTAACTTTTACACTCTTAAAACACTGCTAAAAAACGGCAAAACACACAAGATAACCTCTAATCGCAAATCAACAAACACTTCAAATACTTGTTGACAGCTGACAATAACTTCAAGAGCGGTTGGGGGAACGAATCAAAACAAAACACATTAGCGCGTTATTCAAAATTTTGTTTGCGATTGGACGGTGACAGGAGTGGGAAATCGACAGGCTGCAAACTCGGCTTTGTTCCCTCTAACATATACAACCTCTTTGGTTAGACGTTAATTTTCGAGTTGTTTGTTGTCAAGGTCAAGATCTGTAAAACTTACTTTGTTGTTGTTGTAGATGACTTATTGATATCGAATTTATGGTGATTGTTATGATTGCTTGTTTTGAGGAAAGAGAAATATATATTTCTGTACACATTTAAAATGATATTGGCCTAAACTAGAGTAAGTAGTTTAACTGTTTAAGCATTTTTACTGGTAGGTGTATCATTAACCCTTACCAAATCTTCTAGATTAATAATTGTTACTGTGAAGATAACTTTTGATATAGGTAAAGGCCTATTAATCTGTTTTTTCAATTTACTTTTTGGTGAGCGAGTTTTCAGCCTGTTTTGCTGATTTTTGGCATCTCCTTGACAACCATAAATATTTTTCATTGCAATGTTTAGGCAAATTAATAATTAAACTTTCATTGCTAAGAGTCAGTCCAAGTGAGACAATGTTGATTAAAATATCTCAGCATATGAATGTCTGTAAGACTAGATGCATTCTCGCAACAATTAGAACTGTAGACCGGTCTACGGTTTTAATTGTTGCGAGAATGCATCTAGTCTTACATACTTTGTCCCTATATTGGGGTAGAAATGGGCCAGGGCTAACAATTTTTTAAATTGTTAGTTAGTTGTATACTCTATTTTTAACACTCTGTGTTATTTGGAGCGGGCGTGACAACATAGTACTTGGTTCCGAACTAGGTGGCGACACGTTCACCACTCACTTATATGAATGTCTCTTATGAAATTGCTAATACTTCCAAGTAGTGTGTAGTGGAAGTTAATTAAATCTCTTTTAATATTTATATTTCATTAATTGTTGTTGCACCTAACTTGTTGAAACTGTTCCATACTCAATACAGATGTAGATGCTTCTTTTCTGGCTTCACAAGTCTTGTCTGTATTTAGTATTTAGCTAGTTATATTTATATTTTTTAATAAGCAGACTATCTATTTTCAACTATTATTTTTAAGGTTAACCTCAATTATTAAACTTTCAAGAAGGACTGACCTGAAATACATTGATTTTTGGTGATTTCAATGTAAACATCCCAAAGAAAGGAAGCAGTACATCATAGATTATTTTACAAATAAAATGTTCAACATTCTAACATCACAATCATCTATGGTGATATACAGATTGATGTGTTTCCCAAACAACAGAAAACTCAGTGCTTTCTATTACAAATCGTATTTCAGCTATCATAAGCCAGTAGTTTGTATCTTAAAAGAATATGATGTGGTAGTAACAGTTGAGAAAGCTACTCAGTCAAAACTGAATCATCAGTTATCTTTAAAGGGACTATGAAACATGCCAGCATCTGGGGAATGCGACTCCAAAATTCTTTTTACACAAAAAAATCAAATTGAAGACGCCAATAAAGCAAGTATTGAGTCTTCGAATTAAGTTTTGCCAGATATTTTCACAGTGATGGGCTCCAGTGTCAGTAAAGTCACAGAAAAATCTTTTTTTAACAACCATAGAAGATGTAATCAGTATTTCCTCCAAAGATTCTCAGAAAAACTTGAAAACTCCCAGTGCAGCTGTTATTACTAACATTGATGCTTGTAAATCAGCACCAGTGAAGTCATTTAGTGACATGAATGATGCTATTGGCCAACAGTACACATTATATTTCAGATTAGATGATGGGCAAATTTTAATTTACAAGCACAACTTAGTTTCTTTAACAACTAACTTCTGATGAAAGAAGAAAAGGAAATTCGGTTGGTCGAGATTTTCAATGCTAACTGGTGACAAGGTAGTTTCTTTAAAGTTACAACTATCTTCTGATGAAAAAAGCGAAGGAAATTCACTTCGTTGAGATTTTGAATGCTAACAGGTGACAACGTAACTGTGAAGTTGTCGAAAATAAGTAGTCTAGTAACATTTAATAATTAGATATACCTATAACTTTCAAATGCACTAATCGGTAAAACTGCATCTATCTAATGTGAATGTGTAAAACTTGGTCAGAAGTAAAGTGTCTCCATAGTTTAAGGCGAGAGGCTGATGTACAATAAGGTAAATTATTGCATGCCAGTTGTCTTATCATCCAAGATAAACAGTGTATTTCATTTGCATCAGTACTTTTTCCTTATTTATTTTCTACACATTTGATACAAATAATGCTGTGTATATTGTATTCAAAAGACTGGATCATTATATAACACAGTCAACTACTTAACTGGAAGCCTTTAGTTGCAGAAGCTCTCAGCATGTGATTCAACCAATGTTTAATGTAAATACCAATAATACAAGTGTAAATAAAAATCAAAACCAAAGCAGAAATTCCTACTCAAAAGTCGCAAAGACATTACCAACAATTACATACCCCAAAAAGGAGCAGGCTATAATTCTGAATGCAGTTGGCACCCTTAAACTTTATGATTACTTAGAGGCTATTGGAGAAATTGTAGGACCAAATAATATAACTTTTGCATCAAAGATATCAAACAATCACATCTCTATGTACCTAACTACTGTAAAACACGTAGACACAATTGTAGAAAACTACAAACAAATATAAATAAATGAACATCTTATAGCTGTCAGACGACTTGTAACCCCTGTAGAAAGGATTATTCTGTCAAATGTATGTCCCTCCATTTGCAATGGCTTGTTAGACGATGCTATGAAAAAGATTGGTTTTAGAACTGTTTCTCCCATATCATTTTTACGAGCTGGGATACAAGCAGAAAATTTTTCTCACAATTCAATACTCAGGATATTTCTTACTTATGGTGACATGACTTGCTTTTCTTGCAAACTGCAAGGACACGTGGCGAGTAACTGTCCAAGCCAGTCTCAAACTGGAAACCCTAAACCAATGTCAATTACTACCAATAAAGATGTAGCAGGTAAATTCACACAAACAAAAGAAGATAGTAGTCATTCCGACATTATGGAACTAAGAACAAAGAAAAGAACAGCCCACACTTCATTGACAACCCCAACTCCCACGGAAGAATCAGCTGCTCCAAGCTTTGTTGTTATTGCTATGCCTACACCCGTAACCACAGCACAAACTGAAAACTTCAAAAGAAAGCAAACCAAAAAGTTAAAAAAAAGTGAGTCACTGGAAAGCATAACTTCACTCTCAGACATACTAGATCCAGCCAAAGATTTTATCACCAATCCACAATAACTTTATATTAACGTATAACCAACTATACGACTTTTTGAAAATGTTCAGGAAAACCCTGATCCTCTAAGTGTTGCTTGACAATATACTACAGATATAATTGCATTTCTGGATATGTTAAAAAAGATATACCCACATTTTTCAGCCAGAAGTATTAAAGCCAGATGCATGCAACTTAGAAAAAAGATTTTGCATCAAATCACCAATGAAACAGACCAAGAAGACCATGATCCCACAGATGTTGATATATATCTCGAAACTGCATCACAAACATCCTTTTAAACTGTAACATTCATTGTTCAGTGGAATATAAATGCACTAGCCGCCCACATAGCTGAACTACAAATGTTTATTGCAAAACAATATCCAAAACTACTCTGTATTCAGGAAACCCACTTCAAAAGTAAGAAACAATATACCATAACAAACTATACTACATTTTACAAGAACAATGTTAATCGAGAAACTGCCAGCAGGGGAGTCGCTACTTATGTTTTAGACCAAATACCAATAGAACAAGTTGCACTTGTTACAGATCACGAAGCAGTGGCAGTTGTAATGAAACACCCCATCAAAATACCAATTTGTAATATACCACCTGACGATCTCTTGTCATCTAATTAAATGGATAACCTCTTAGGTCAACTACCAAAGCCTTATCTCCTGCTGAGGGATTTTAACTGCAAGAGTCCTGTGTGGATGTTAAGTTATTCCGATCGTCGTGGGAAACTTACTGAAAACATAATTCACAATCATGGGTTAACTATTCTGAATACCGGACAGGCTACAAGATTTAATGCCGCCAACGGCAGTTTCTCAGCTATAGATATAGCTCTACGTTCTCCTCTTTTAACCCCATGCCTATCATGGAATCCATTAGATTGCGAGATAATGAAGTGATCACTTTCCAGTAAAAATATATTATCTCCAATGTGAAGCTCAACAACCACAAATGGACCATTTTAAATGGAACCTGGAAAATGCTAATTGGGAAAATTTTAAGTCTACGACTGGCCAAACATAATGAAGATGGAATTATAGATAACAAGTTAGAACACTTTACTAACATAATTCTAGAAGCTGCAGAAAAAATAGTGAAAAGAAAGGTGTTTCTGGCATGAGGCAACATTGTACCTTGATATAACAACGACTGCAAAACTGCTATAAAAGAAAGCAGATGTGCGCTCACTAAACTCAAAAGGCAAAATAATGCTGAAAACTTCAAAAATTTTAAACAACTCCGAAGTCGAGCAAAATATATAATCAAAGTAAAGAAGCTTCCGGGAAAAATTAATAACTTCACACCAGCCTTTCACGCCTGGCAAAAAATTCAGAAACTTCGCGGTATTTTAACTTACCACGATATTAAGTAATTAAAACATGGTAGTAAATTTATAACATCCTCAAAGGAAATAGCCGAACTGCTTGCAGATAAGTATGAATCGAATTCAAGTGAGACAAACTATAACGTGGATTTCCTAAAATATAAACAAGAACAAGCACAAAACGTTATAGACACTGCACCGAACAGCTCTGTCCCTATCAATATTATTATAACATTAAATGAGCTGAATAAAGCACTAAGATCATGCCAAGATTCAGCACCAGGTCCTGACAATATACCATACTTATTTCTTAGACATCTTCCTGACATTGCCAAACACACTCTTCTAACCATATATAATGCAATATGGATTAAGTCTTTCCAGAAAAATGGACAGAAGCCATAATAATTTCTTTTCTCAAGTCCAATCAACCTAAAGACCAAGTCAGCTCATATCGACCGATTTCACTCACCTGTACGATGTGTAAAATACTAGAAAAGATTATAAATCGAAGATTGGTACATGTTTGCTACTTGCTTCAGCACAAAATGGCTTTCGTCAGAACACATCTACGGCAGATAACATTGTTCGTTTAGAAACAGAAATAAATGAGGCTTTTGCGAACAATCAGCATGTCTTAGCGATATTCTTTGATATTGGAAAAGATATGACTTGGAGACACAGAATCCTTAAAAAGTTGGAAGAGTGGAAATTTCAAGAGAACATGATTGCATTCCTGCAAAACTTCATGAGCAAAAGAAGTTTTTGTACCAAACAGAATGGAATTTCATCACGGCCTAGAAGTCTTGAAAATGGACTACCACAGGGGTCCGTGATAAGTGTTACCCTTTTCCTTGTCGCCATAAATGACATAACAGATGCAACAGATCCACTAGTCAAATCAAATCTGTATGCCGATGATTTTATGATTTTCTGTAAAAGTAGAAATTTGGAAACCATTCAAGCTTCGTTGCAAAATACCTTAAATAGATTATCCACCTGGTCACTGAGGTGTGGATTTAAATTTTCACCAACTAAAACTAAATGTTGTTTTTATAAACAAGAAAATCTGAGAAATACCAACTTTAAATTTCCTGGGGAATGAGTTGCAGAGAGCATACATTTCTGGGGATAGTCTTCGATCATAAACTAAAATGGGAAAACAGATATCACCAATTAAAAAAATTTCTGTGTGCAAACTATCAACTTGCTGAGGACTTTAGCAAGCCACCAGTGGGGAGCTGATACAAAATCATTGCTTCGTAGCTACAACAGCTTAATTTACAATAAATTAGATAACGGGTGCATAGTTTACTCTACAGCAAGTAAGAAACACCTAAAAACCTTAGATGTTATCCAAACCACTGCCTTAAGAATAGCTTTGGGGGCTTTTAGAACTACACCAGTTGACAGCTTACGGGTCTTGAGCGTAGGAAAATCTTTAACCCAGAGGAGAAAGCAATTGGCCTTAACATACGCTGCCAAGATTATGAGCGTCACTACACACCCAAGCAGTGATATAATTACTCCATCCAGGTTTAAAACACTGTTTGACAAAAAATCAAATATAAAGCTACCTTTTTACAGGAGGGTAGTAAATATTCTAAAGGAATCCACCATTACACGGCCCAATGAAGTACATAGCTTGCCACGAGAGTACTTTCCCTGGTCACTGACACAACCCAAAGTTATTTTGGACTTACCACAATACGACAAAAGAAACAACCCTCAATGTATAATCCATGCAACATTAAAAATCTAATGTTAGACTACCCTGACTATGGTTTCGTCTACTGTGATGCTTCAAAATGCAATTCTGGAGTTGGATCAGCAATAGTTACACTGAGCGGATCGGAACAATATCGCTTACCAAAAACAACATCAGTCTACTCAGGGGAGTTATATGCTATCCTAAAAGCAATACTGAATATGTGGAAAATAACAGTGCTTGTCGGTATGTAATTTGTTCAGACTCCTTCAGCGAATGGAAGCTATTAACCACATCTACACAAAGAACTGTCTCATTGAACAAATTAAATCAACTTGATCACGAATTCAAGAAAAGTGTCAAAGGGACTTAATAACTTTTATGTACACCCCATCACATGTAGAAATAGAGGGAAATGATCAAGCGGACAAACTGGCAAAAGAGGCTACTGAATCTCCAGTTACTCAAGAAACTAACCTCTGCTTTTTACCAGATCTTAAAAGATCAATCTGTGCAACCATCAGTGACATGTGGCAAAAATCATGGAACTCTAGGAACAGCAAACTCAAGTTAGTGATGCCATCCATTCAACATCCCTTACCGCTTACTCCGTCAAGCTCTCAACAAGTGCTACTGAATAGACTATGACTTGGCCATACAAGGCTTACCCACAGTCCTCTATTTAAAAGAGGAACTCCACGCTAGTGCGATATTGGTAATGTGATAGTGACGGTGAAACACCTATTATGTAATTGTCCTAAATTCCCATATCTACGAGAATTACAATTATCAAAGAGTATTATAAATATACTGGGCCCTACACTGAAGATACAGCACCTATGCGATTTTCTAAAGGACAGCAACCTATTTAATCAAGTATTAAACTTGCTATGCTGCAGGGGCGTGCGGTGACATTTGAAATAAGGGAAGCAATTCCCAGAAACTTACCTATTTATAGTGTAACTCAATTCTTGTGTTGTTTTTGGAAAATTCGTTAATAATGTCGTCATGTAACTGTGTATTCTGGGACATTTCCTGGACGAGTTTATTTTCAACTGACAAAATTGAAATTTCGGAAAGTGTTTCCTGTCCTGTTGAATTTCTAACAAAACTTTTGATACGTTTCAATGTAGAACAATTTCGTTCTACAGACGCACTAGTAGCAGGACTTGTTAATACTAATTCACATAATTTGAACACTTCAAAATATGCATTTTCCAATTTTGATTGTTTTAAGAAAGTGAAAAGTTTACTAGCGTAAGTTTTTGTGTCAATAACATCGCGTTCATAAATGACTGTAAGTTCTGATCGTAATAAGGCTTTGTCAAAATAATGTCCATAGTGGTTAAATAATGATTTGAATGAATCTTCTGGGAAAGGTATCCCTTTAAATCCTCCAAAATTACACAATTCAAGAAATTTCAGGTCACTGAGATGATCAAATCTGCAGTTAATTTGCTGCTGAATTTGATCTATAATTTCGTAGAAAAGGCGGCGGTAAGAAGTTTGAAGGTCTGCCACATTAACATTGCGCAGACGCTTTCTTCGTGGCTCCACTTCTCCTAATTCAATTGTTTTTTCCCAGAAGTTATCAAATCCATTACTTTTTTGGAAAAACCAATGTCATTTATTTTACATTGCAATATGTTAAATACATTATCTGACAACGGAAATATTTCCGAAAATATATTAAGTAAAAAATTAAAATTAAAGTCTCTTTTCAAACCATCAAAAAATTCTCTAGAACTATTTATTGTTTCTGCGTCCCAATTTTTGCTATTTTCCATGATGTTTTCAAAAAGTTCAAATAACGATTCACAGTGTTCAAATATAGTTAACACAACCCTACCGTTGTAGTTCCATCCGGTTGCAGTTACTTTGGGTAAACGTTTTGTAACAATTGGGTCTAAGGCTTGTGTGTGCTTCGTACATTTGGAAAAAAAAGCAGCCATTTAACACTTTACATTCTTTAATATGATTTATAGATTGGGATAAAATTAAATTTAATTTATGAGCACAACAGCGTTCAAATAGAGCAATGGAGAACGTTTCCCACACTTTAGCTTGAAGACCTCCTAAAAGTCCGGCCATAACAGCAGCCCCATCATAGATTTGGGCAATTAATTTATTATCAGCCTCCTCAATATCTTTCATAATATTAAGCACAATTTTATATAGAGCGTTTGCGGTACGATCTTCTGTCACATTTTTAAAGCCTAAAATCTTTCTTGTACACTCCCATTTTTACGTAGCGTATTACTACAGATAGTTGACTTAAATTAGTTACATCGATTGTTTCATCTAGAACAATAGCAATGAAACGAGTCTGTTTAATTTCAGATTTAATTCTGTTCAAAATAATAGTGGCAGCAGCCGAAATTAAATCATTCTGAATGGGATTTGATGTCCCGCGAAAAACGTTAGACTGTTCCAAGTGATTTTTTAAACAAATGTCGTATTTGGCTATTAAAGAAACTAGGTCTTGAAAGTTTCCCCTATTTGCAGATGTAGTTGTTTCGTCATGACCCCTGAAGCCCAATTCATTCTGCGACCAAGAAAACACACAGCATCAATAAGTCTTTTTAATATGTTTCTGTTTTTATCAACCAGTTCATTGTGTTTGCGATGAATTTCAATCTGCTTGTCAACGGCGTATTCAATTCGCATTTTTCCAAAGACACTTAATTTTAAAATGGTCTGTAATTGCGCTTTAGACATAACGTGTCTTTGTACTAGTTTATGTAGATTATTTAAGTCGGAAAACCCACTTTTATTCCACAACCTCTTTTCAGTCACAAATAGACTACAAGACCAACAAAACAGTTTATTCCTGTTTTCACAACCCGTTAACCATTCATATTGTTTATGAGTTTTTTCCGCGTTGAAATGTCGAATAGGTACATGTTTTAATTCTTGTATTTAAGTTTTTTATACTAGGTTTCGGCCTACCTATACAGCAAACAGTAAAGCTGAAAATCCTTTAGTTATCAAAAAACATACAATACAATCACAGTTATTATTACTACTTGTTTGTAAAGTTTGTAAATCCCCACCCCCACCGTCACCGCTGTTAAAAGCTGATCTACTTGCAGCCATATTAATAATCATAAAATGCCAATGTATTTAACTTACTCGACTGCTTATATATACGAAATAATCAGGCACATTCGCTTTGAACGCGCACCCAGTCTTCGTAGTACAACACGTTCTAAAAACATGCGTACTTCGCGCCGAGCCGAGGTTTATTTTATAAAGTTGCCTGTTGACTACGTGTATTTAACTGAAGTCATTGCATGCATCCACTCGTAGTATCAGATCAAGTTCATGCTGTCCGCAATCAGTCGCATTCACCTTGCTAGGAGCGTATATACAAATACAGTATGCTGCATAATAAATAATTATCTGTGTGAGCTTGCGAAATAAAAATTTTAATAATTAAATTAGTTTCAGAATTTGAAATTTAATATTTAAAATACAAAAGGGATTTTAAATAATGCGGTTTAGGTATGTAGTCGTTATTTTAAGGGAAGCAATGCTTCCCTTGCTTCCATGGACCGCACGCCACTACTCTGCTGTATATATATATATATATATATATATATATATATATATATATATATATATATATATATATATATATAAATGTATGTATGTATATGTATACCTATGTATAAATGAATGAACACCTGATATAATCTAATAGTTTTATATAAGACTTTGCAAAATTTTTTTCAAAGGAGCGCGAACTAGGACCCCTAGAACCCATATCCGGGGTCAGTTTCAATTTATATATATATATATATATATATATATATATATATATATATATATATATATATATATATATATATATATATATATATGTGTATATATATATATATATATATATGTGTATATATATATATATATATATATATATATATATATATATATATATATATATAAATGTATGTATATGTATACCTATGTATAAATGAATGAACACCTGATATAATCTAATAGTTTTATATAATATTTAATATTAGATGTGGTCATGATATTCATCAAGTTGATAATTTATAGAATTATAATGTACTTGTCAGCCTGCTAATGGCCTTCGAACCTTTTGTAGGTTTTATTTAATAAAAAAAAGAGAAGAAAACTAGTACATCGTCCAGTGGGTGCCTCGTTAACAGATATCATCATTGGTGGCTATTTATTCATGTTATCTGAAGAATTCTATCATTTTTCATTTGGAAATCGCTTTGTGCCACAAAATATATTGGATGTCAATTTTGAATGTGACATAATACATCTGCATGTTCAAAACAAGTCTCATTACATAATGCCGATACTTGTAAATAGCAACCACTGGATTGACGGGTGCTTTTGGTTAGTGGATAATATATTTTCCATGTTAGAGCCTCAAGGTGCAGATCATCCAGTGCAAGAAAATATTATGAAACAATTCTCTAAGTTAATGCTAAGGAAAATGGCAAAATGGATGGAATGAAATACAAATCAATCAGATGATTCAGAAAACAGAGTGATGCCTACAACTGTGGTGTTTTCATATGCTGGTGTTCGAAGCAGTTCATCTCAAACAGAAGCTCTAACGAAGCTTTTAATCGTTATGATTTCAGAATTGAAATTTTCAATATGATTACATCTCCATAAAACAACAACCAAAGTACAAGAGAAAAACTGTTGAAAAGTTGGAAAAAAAGGCGGTAACAGCCAGAGGCTCACCCTTGAAGTAATACCAGGATAATCAAGGGTTAGGCTCTGTGGCGGAGGAGAGAAGGGTAAATAAAAGATATAGGCACTGAGATATATAAACACAAGCTCAGTTATGCAAACATTTATTAATTAATTTGTCAAATTATACAAGATGTTTTTTTTTTCAAATTATATCTCATTGCCTCTGTCTTATCTAATAGTTTTAAGTCGTATACAGTATATCTTATTAAAAGTGTAACAGCATCATTATTATTATTATTATTATTATTATTATTTTGTTGATTTAAACCAAATTGGTCTCGAATGATATAAGTCATCAAGCCCTACTTAAAACTACAAATTCTTTTTCCATCTTAAAATGTTAGGCCATCTGCATTTCAAAATTTTGTGGTAGAAAATAAACCATATTAATTGTTTGTTCAATCAAAAACTTTTATTAACAAAACTCTTTCTAAATCATTCAAAAATGCTACATGTAACATTAGACTAAAGAATAATAAAAATAATTTTTGGAAGCAAACATTATTTAGGTACCTACCTACATCGATCGTAGATGTTCTTGCATTTTGAGATGGAAAATGAATTTGTTGTCTAAAGTGGGCCTTGATGACCTCTGTCAATACCCAGTTTAGTTAAAATCTGATAAAAAATAAAATAATGATGCTGCTGTTACACTCTAATAAATAAATACTGTATCTATAAAAAATACTTTTAAAGTTCTTAGACTTTCCAATTCGACAATCAATTTTGTATACAATTACCTATTTTTTTATATCATTTTTCAAAACAAAACATTGAAATGTGTAATATTTTAATTTAAGACCTTTTGCAGGCTATCAGTTGGTAATTGTAGGAAATAATATGGTGATAAAAAACAATTGGAAGGTTTAGATACAAGAAGTGTAGCCAAATTTTTATATTTATTTGAATCGACCACGTGTTTGCAAACACAGAACAGCTTTAAAGCTTTTCATTATTAATTTTTGTAATATTTGGCAATGGATTAGGCCTACTGGGGACACCATTTTAACAAAAACGCACCGAGTGCTCTACCGCAAGGTGGTGAGGAAACGAGTACAAATGCTTATGAATGAATTGGCTGGGTAAATGATAATTATTATTTTATTGTAGTTTTAGCTCATATTTTTTGCGAGGTCCACATGTTAGCAGAAAATGAAAGCAAAGAACAAGTTGCTAGTTCACTATGGTAAGAGTATTGTATTGCCGCATTACTACCTCAAAAATATGTGAAGCCAGATTTATGAAGGTACCTTATTTAAGGCAATTTATGCTACATTGGAAACTGGAATGACAGCTCCTCCTCAAGATAGTTGAAAAAACAATTGAAGAGTATGTTGAAGAATGTGGATTAATGCTATATGTAACGATTGCAATTCGTTACTACTTTAAATATTCAAAATAAACCCGTAAGAGACTTAATTAAAAGCCGACAATCCAATATCTGTAAGGCAATTCATGTTTTAATTTCAAAATTTTTCATTGAAAATTCGCTAAGAAATTTTATATCGTAACACACGTACTGAATTCCCTATAATATATGTCGAAATCCAAATATTGAAAGACGTTGCATTTTTGTTGGGAAAAATGAATATCCATATTGTCCTGAAATTCTAGGTAAATAACAGAAGCTGGCGTAATTATGATGAAATCTATAAAAACGGTTACAGAGCGGTGGACCAAGTCCATTATTGTTTGAGGTGTGTATAGAAGACGTCGTGGTTTCGCCATCAATTGGAGGTCTCGTTTTATCTCATTCGAAGAGAGGAAGTGAGAAAGAGCTCGTGCACAGCCACTAACAGTCACGGTAAGAATATTTCGTGCAGCAGCCGGCAAAGTTCTTGACTCGACACATTTGAATCTTGGAGTCGGGTGTGAACTGCAGAGCAATCAACATGTTTTAATTATCGAGGCATTTTTAGTTACACTAAAAATGTCTAATATCTTATTTCTGGCTTCAAATATCGTTTAATTATGATCTTAGTAGTTGTTAAAATTGTTTTGAGTCCTATCTAATCTGAAATTAATTATGCATTTTAGTAAAAACCGTGAAGTAACAGTGACGCTTTTGCTTCTGAAATTGTAACGTCTCTTAAGGTTATCACAAATGCTGATTTCAACTTTCCGGGTCCTGAACCACATGTTTTGAATTCGATACCGTCATTTGCATTTTAAAACTGCAAACAAAATCTCGATTAATATGCCTGACGAGTGACATCATCCCCAGAGCTGTCTGTCTACAATACGATTTTACCCTTCATCTAGCGAGGCATTGGAAATGCAATTGGTCTGCCTTTAATCTATGGAAGTGCACTGCATTCTTCCCGATTTTCCTTCTCCTGTGAGGTTGAACCTGTGGCGAGCACTGATAGTATCTGCCTTGGAATGTCATTGAGCAATCAACAGGTAACTCTGGAGTACCGAATTTCTCCATGCAGCTCAGTCTTGTGAGTGCCTTTCTTCTTCAATTTCATCTATGTGCTGAACATCAAATTTTGGTTCGGCATTGTACTTTCGAATCTTTGTAGTATGACTTTCAAGTGAACCTAACTAAATTAGTGTGTGTTTAAATTTACTGTAATTTAATATCTATGTCTTAACATTCTGTCAATAATGCAAATTCAGATGTGTTACTTTGCAAATTCATATTAATTAATGTAGTTTATCAATTATCTATTCAGCAAAATATTTTGGATATTTCACTTGTAACTTGTAATTTAGGAATTTAATCTTACATTCTTTTTTTTTTGAGCTTAACTTAAATTTACTTGTTTTAATTAAGTAAACTGGTCAAGTAAGCATCTGGGTATTTCATTTAACTCGCATGTAAAATTTGGAAAATACCAAGGGTAATAAATGAAAAACAAAACTTACACCATTGAATGTTTATTTTCATATTTATAAAACTTTGTTTTTATTTAGTTTCATTCAATATGAAATATTTATGTAAATTGATATTAACTTTTTAATCTTAACGTTTGCAATTGCTAATTTCTTTTCTCAGACATGTAATAATTGCTTTATTTTCTTTACTGTAATATTTATTTCAACTTTACCAAACATGTGACAAAATTTATTTTAATTGTGATGCTTGTCAATAAATTTAAATATTTATTTTTCTATATATGTGTTTGATTGAAGAATAATTCCTCCTTAAACCCTCTTGACTTTCGCGACAGCACAATTTAAAATTCTAAATATCGCATTTAGAGATATCGTAGTAAATTTGTAGAAAAATCATCGTAACCAGGCACTAGTTTGGAGCTCTGACAACTTCAGGCAGTGCAACAACACAACAAAAGCGTAAGTAGTAAACAGTATTAAGATCTTCCAGTCTTATAAAGTATTTCTAATCCTGCTAATTATAAATCTGATAGATATAAATTTTTAGGGTAGGATTTATAGGAAATAGTGACTTCATTACCGACCAGATTTGTGTTCACTTGAGGTCCGTCACATATTACTGCTTTTTTCTCATTAAATTTTCGGGAGGTTACAATTCCAATGCATCCCAACCAAGAAGCATCCCCAGATGGTTTAATGAAAATACCTATTGACTAGAGGACAAACATCCAACTCCTGACAAAGCTGTGACTCAATGTATAACTACTCAGAACAAAATAACTACACATTTTGCCACACAACTTGCCATATTTAGTATAGTCAAAGTAAGTTTTAAATAAACAAAAAGAAATGTAATGCTTTTATATGAAATTAATCAAACATACTATAGAAAAAGCTCACAGAAAGTTTACTATCTTTGGAAGAAGTTGTATTTTCAAATCTTAGAAAAAACTAATCATGTTAACTTTTACTGAATAAAAAGCTGTGTAATCATCTTTGTCTTTCCCTTTCCCATTTAATATTTCTAGTGAAATTTCGTAAAAAAATCACAAATAGACAACTAGCCTGTTTTTTTTCGTATCACATCTGATAAACATCCCACAATGATTATTTTAAATATTCTTTTCATTTCACATACTATAAAAATAACGACGCAAAAAAGATTTGAAAATGCGATTTTCATAATTGATTTCAAATATCACTATTTTGCCGGCATAATCTGTGACGTCACTGGACGGTAATGCCACAATGACAATGAGCTTGCTTCTCTGTGTTTACATCACCACGATATTGAGAAACAAGTGATCGTACTTATCATAGGGCAAATGTAAACACGTTATTTATTAACTGTCCAAGTACGTCACGACCACGACCAATAACAACGTACGCGGTCACATGATAATTCGAATTTTTTTTATTTTAAAAGTCTTTCTACCCACTATATATGTTTTGTTGGTATTTTCATGCATGCAATAATGTTCTATGCATGAAAAACTAATAGTTATACTAAATTCATGTAATGGAAAATCCATGCAAATTGTCTATTGGGATATCACACTGATAACTCAAAAAATTTTGAGAAAATTTGGCAGGTACCTTAAATTTAGCTTAGATAAGTTCGTTAGCCAGGAAAATCGGACCAGTTTTTCCAGGAAAATTTTAGGTTTTCTCTCTTAAAACATTTGTATCTCAAAAAATAACAAAGCTATGGTAACCAAATTTGGTACGTAGGTTAATGTTATGAAAAGTAAACTATATATAAAAATTTAGATATCTATGTTATATGAAAAAAGTTATTAATATTTAAGTAAAAAATGTTTGGTGTCAGATAATTTCTATAAAATTCACTACCATAACGCACTTGCTGGGTCCAGACTTTTTTAATTGGGCAAAGTGGGAGTTGTTCATGAAAACACGATGTGGTGGGTTGGTGGCCAGAAAATTATAGAAATGACAGTATGAACCTTTCAGTTCCTAAAAAAGTAACTACAAAGAAGTATGGTCATTTTGGGATCACCACTTTTTTTTAGCTGCCACGAATATAACTAGCATATTTTGATAGTACCTCATACAACATATGTAACAGTGGTAAAAAAAGTGCATCGGAGCTGAGATATACAAGGTGATTCATTAGGTGAGCCACATTCATATCTCGGTAACTATGGCAACTAGAGCTTAGGGGAAAAACTGTTCAAAAGGTTTTTTCAGTACAACTCAGATGATATTTTTTTATTTTCTTATTCTTGCCACCAGATGGCGCTTTTTCGGATGAAAGTTTTTGAAGGCTGCTATCTCAAAATATTCCTATCACAATGTTATCTTTTAGTGAATTTTCTTAAAAAAAATTCACTAATGAGATCCTGACCTTTGAATTTTGAAAAAATTTGTTCAAGAGAGCGCTAATTAGGCCCTCAGAACACATATCCGGGGTCAGTTTCAATTTATATATATATATATATATATATATATATATATATATATATATATATATATATATATATATATATATATATATTTATTTATTTATCAAAAAATTGTGGGAACGCCGTCAGTTGTGGAATAAAACTCTTTATTATAGGCCGAGCTTTCGGAAAAATTTATTCCTTTAACAAGGCTACAACATGGAAAGAAAAAAGTTAACAATTTACGTGGAAAAAATATAAAAGTTTAAAATACTTACATATAACATGAGTTTTACTAAACTATTTATCTAATAACAAACATAAAAAGAAAACCTTTTGATGAATTTGATTGAAGTCTAATAAATGCCAAACTGACATATAAAGCTAAATATTGTTTAATTGAATTTGTTTTTTGTTTTTGTCTAGGAAATATAAGAAGGGGTAGTGATTTCTAAAATTATTATCTTTCTTTAAGTTTATTAAATTTTCGTTAAAAGTAATTTCAAATTCTTCTAAACACATTCTTTTATTACTTAAGGTTTCACAGTGTAAAATAGAAACATTACTAAAATTTATATTATGGCCAGTGTCGAGATTATGTTCTGACAGAGCGCAAGTTCTTTTTTGTAAACGTATAATATAAATTTTAGTAATGTTTCTATTTTACACTGTGAAACCTTAAGTAATAAAAGAATGTGTTTAGAAGAATTTGAAATTACTTTTAACGAAAATTTAATAAACTTAAAGAAAGATAATAATTTTAGAAATCACTACCCCTTCTTATATTTCCTAGACAAAAACAAAAAACAAATTCAATTAAACAATATTTAGCTTTATATGTCAGTTTGGCATTTATTAGACTTCAATCAAATTCATCAAAAGGTTTTCTTTTTATGTTTGTTATTAGATAAATAGTTTAGTAAAACTCATGTTATATGTAAGTATTTTAAACTTTTATATTTTTTCCACGTAAATTGTTAACTTTTTTCTTTCCATGTTGTAGCCTTGATAAAGGAATAAATTTTTCCGAAAGCTCGGCCTATAATAAAGAGTTTTATTCCACAACTGACGGCGTTCCCACAATTTTTTGATAAATAACACTATTACCGTCACAAAAATTTAATACTATATATATATATATATATATATATATATATATATATATATATATATATATATATATATATATATGTATGTATGTATGTATCACACCGATAACTCAAAAAATAATGGGCCGATTTTGATTAAATCTGGTGAATAAATTCCTTTTGCAAATGGCTTGGATATGTTCGTTAGCCAGGAAAATCTGCCCAGGTTTTCCCGGAAAATTTTGTGTTTTCTTTCGAAAAAAATTTATATCTCCGGAATCAACAAAGTAAGGGCCACCAAATTTTATACGCGGGTTTATATCCTTATAGGTAAGTTACCCACCAAAATTTAGCTAGGTAGGTTAAAAGACAAAAAAGTTATAAGCATTTAAAGAAAAATAAATTGGGGTTTTCCCCAAAACGTCAAAGTTGCGATTTAAAACGTCAAAATCGGCAACATTTAGGCAAATAACTTGAATCTAATACGGGCCATGGAAATGAAATGTCTCAAGAAGGATGTTTTACAAACCCTGAAGTCTTAGTTTCAACCGTCATTGTCCTTCATTTTACTAAAATGTTTCCTTAAAATTCATTTCAAATAGACCCTTTCTCTGATGCTTGGCAGTAGTCTTAGCTATAGAGTTTATAGTTTAATAGTATATAATTTTTGTCGAATTTTCGTAAAAAAATCAATATATCCGTTATTATATAATATATAAAAAAAAAATGTATATATTAATTATAGGGTGTCTTGAGCTACATCTTAAAAAATATTTCAACAATCCCAGGTTGGCCCATAAGTCGTTGGTGATACAAATTATCTTTTTTTTTTTAAATCAAACACGCCTTATGTTATTGCATTTTTGCATTTTCCATCGAAATATAATGCATATTTGTAAGAAAAGAAATTCTGGATGCAGCAAGTGCGTTATGGTAGCGAATTTTGAACAAATGCTTCATATTTGAATAGTCCAATTTGCTATTAACCTATCAAGTTGACCAAGAAACGAGTTTTTCCGGGAACACTTTACGTTTACTTTTGGAAATTTTTGTACATTTTCACACAATAAAGTTATTTTTATGAAACATTGCACATTATTTTTACTATATAGGTTATACTGGTAACCAAAATTGATCCCTGCTTTCTTAAAAAGAAAACACATTTGCAATAAAAACATTTTAATGAAAATTCACTACCATAACGCACTTGCTGCGTCCAGAGTTTTTTTACTTTTCCTGAAACTCAGAGTCTTGTTCTATATTAGTTACGAACCTCTTATACAGGATGTTCACGGGAATCGTTTAGAATAATCTCCGTCATTATTGGAGGTACAATGTGATTCAAATATGGAAAATTGTTCAGTTTTTCAAGAGCATCTCGATTCTGACGCAAAAAAAATAATTGCGCATCGAACTGCTGAGATTGATATTAAGTTTATTTTTCCAAGTGGAACGCTAGTTATTTTCCCCGCTAGTTCAACTGCAAATTCGATTGTCCATTTTATGATTCTAACATGTTCTAGTCGATTCTTCATACTTCCAGAGATATCTAGATCTGGATATGCTTGTTCACAGGAATCGTTTACAATAGTCATCTCCGTTACTATTGGAGCTACAATGTGGTTCAATTGGAGAAAGTTGTTCAACTTTTTACGTGTATCTCGATTCTGATGTCAAAAAAGCATTTCGCAGTGAAATCTCGAAGGGGTATGGTCATTTTACATTTGGCTTTGGGATGATCACTTTTTTAGTGGGCACAAATAAAACTAGTACCTCACAAGACATATGTAATAGCGGTAAAAAAATATTTGAAAAGTGCATCGGAATCGTGATGTACAGAATGATTCATTAGGCGAGTAACATTCATATCTTGGTCACTATGGCAACAAGAGCTTCGGGGGAAAAAACATTCAAAAGCTTTCTGTCTGAATTTTTCATTTTAGTAACAACCTCTTCATTTCTAAAAATATGCAAATATGGATTTCACTTTCTAAAAGCACTTTTGACAGTAGTATTTGAAAATGGTATCAAAACCGAGTTCTGACGTTTTGTTATTCGAGAATCATCATCAACTTTATTTTTCAAATGGGAGACATAATTAATTTAAATGTCATTATGTTGGACTTGTCGACACAATTTTTCTGATGTATCATATGATGGGTCTAAACTAAAGATTACCAACTTACATCAACTTTTGATTAAATTCAACCCTTTATTATCATCCTTAATATAAGGGGGGTCGAAACTCAGACAAAAATATATATTAAGATTAGGGATTTCAGAAAGTTAAAAAAGATAACATTGTAATAGAAAAATTTTGAGATAACAGCTTTCAAAAAGTTTCATCCGAAAAAGCGCCATCTGGTGGCAAGAATAAGAAAATAAAAAATATTACCTGAGTTGCACTGGAAAAACCTTTCGAATGTTTTTTCCCGAAGCTCTTGTTGCCATAGTTACCGAGATATGAATGTCGCTCACCTAATGAATCACTCTGTATATCACGGCTCCGATGCACTTTTCAAAAAGCTATTTACCACTGTTACATATATGTATGAGGTACTATCAAAGTATGCTAGTTTTATTAGTGACCACTAAAAAAAGTGGTGATCCCAAAACCCAATGTAAAATGACCATAATTGAATGTTAAGTTTATAAAAAGGATTTTAGTGAATTTTTGTAGAAAAAATGCACGAAGGTAAGGAGACCGCGACTATTTCTTTGCTGTACGTTTGTGATTTCTTATTGGTTTGCGTGGACTGCAGTTTCGAACTGTCCCGGTTCATCATCAGCACACTACTGACTGTTATCGCTCCTGTGTGGTCTACGTCTGAGATTGTACGTGGCGCTTGCGCCGTGAGATTCTATTGGTCGGTTTACTGTTCTCTGATTGGTTGTGCCTGCGGACTGCGTCGTGTGTATCGGTCTCCTGTCTTGATCACTGTGGTTTGATAATTTGTCTATTTGTATGGCCTTTATTAAGTTTTGTTTAAATGTTTGTACTTGGATTTGTTCTGGCACTAATTGTTTCTTATTATTTGTTTGTTGAATGTAGTATTGTTCCCAGATTTCCATTTTTTTGTGGTCTTTAACATGTTTCATTAGTTGTAATTGGGTGATGTCTGTCTTAAGTATCTGTATTCTGTAATAAACAGAATGCTAAATGTACCACTCTATAACGACGAACGAGAAAAGGAGTACAACATCATAATACAAATAGCAGAAAGAAATGGATACAACCAGAAAACAATACAAAAGCTAGTAAAACAAATCAAAAACAAACAAATCAACAAAACCGAAAACAAAACATCAGAAACAAACACAAAATACACAACATTCACTTATAACCACCACATCAAAAAAATAACACAAACACTCAAACAATATGACTTAAAAATGAGCTACAAAACCAATAACAAAATAATAAACAAATTAAATAAAAAACAAGAACACAACCCACATGAATTAAACGGAATATATCTAATAGAATGTAACACATGCAATAAAAAATATATAGGAATGACAAAAAAATCAATAGAAACAAGATTCAAGGAACATATAACAGCATTGGATAAAATCCACATACCTAGCTACAAATCAAACGTAGCTACACACATTCACAACACAAAACACCAAAAACCAGACATCACCCAATTACAACTAATGAAACATGTTAAAGAAAAATGGAAATCTGGGAACAATACTACATTCGACAAACAAACAATAAGAAACAATTAATGCAAGAACAAATCCACATACAAACATTTAAACAAAATTTAATAAAGGCCATGCAAATAGACAAATTATCAAACCAGAGTGACCAAGACAGGAGACCGATACACACGACACAGTCCGCAGGCACAACCAATCAGAGAACAGTAAACCGACCAATAAAGTGATTACAGTGTAATGCAATATTCCAAAAGATATATATATATATATATATATATATATATATATATATATATATATATATATATATATATATATATATATATCACACCGATAGCACAGAAAATAATAGGCCGACTTTGATCATATTTGGTGAGTACTTTCCGTTTACATGTTGCTTGGTTACGTTCGTTAGTCAGGAAAATCAGTATAGTTTTTCCTGGAAAATTTTTGGTTTTCTTCCGGAACATTTTTATACCTCTGAAAATAACAAAGCTATCACAACCAAATTTGGTACGCAGCTTTATATTATAAAATGTGAATTACACAAGAAAATTTAGATACATATCAGGTGTATAGGTAATTTGAATATTATCAAGTTTTTTGCAAATTTTCGTGTAAAAAATATGTAAAATTATTTTTGTGTTTTTGAAGAAATCATTTTTGGAAGATTTTTGTGAAGTGTTGGTAATAATGTATATTAAGTTGTTATAAAAAAAATTGTTTTACATTTTTGTGAAAAATTATTTCTTGGGGAATTTTTGTCAATAAGAACATAATTTTCGTGTAACATTAATCAATTTTTGTAAAGAAAATGGCAATTTTCGTGAAAGGATTTGGTTCGCTGCCCAGGAAAATTGGACCAGTTTTTTCGGGAACATTTTAAGTTTATTTTTGCAAAATTATTGTACTTTTTCAAACAAAGTTATTTTGATGAAATAAGGTATACGTTGTTTCTACTATATGTATAGGTTATTCCAAATTCCATGCCTTTTATGTAAAAAAAGACATCTTTACCATTAAAAACATTTTTCAAAATTCACTCCAACAAAACATTTTAATGAAAATTCACTACCATAACGCACTGGCTGCGTCCAGACTTTTTTCAAAGGTGATATTATTTTGATGAAATATTGTACATTATTTCTACTATATAAGTTATACTGGTAACCAAATTATACCTGCTTTCATTAAAAAAAAATTGGGATTCAGCAAGTGCGTTATTGTAGCGAATTTTCATTAAATGCTTCAAATTTGTATAACTCAATTTTCTATAAACCTAGAAAGTTGAGTTTGGGCATGTAGTAAGGTATTTACGAGGGCAACATACGAACCAAATTTCGTCAAAATAACTATTATTTTTTGGGGTACAAGTTTTTTTTCGGAAAAATTAAATTTTCTTTTAGAAAAACAACTGGTCCGATAGGGCTGGCTAACGAACTCATCCAAGCTATTAATAAAATACAGATTCTTGCCGAGTTTCATCAAAATCGGTTAATAACTTTTTGAGTTATCGTATATATATATAATATATATATATATATATATATATATATATATATATATATATATATATATATATATATATATATATATATATATATATATATATATATATATATATATATATATATATATATATATATTGATATTTAAAGATATCAATCCCAAACTTAACTTACAATCTGTTAACTATTAATTTGAACTACGCGCCAAGAGGGGAATAAAAGGAGGAGTGGGGAGTGAGTGACAGGGGAGCAACGTGTGAGTCGAGGTCAGAGAACTAATTTTAGGGTTTAGAGTTGAATGTATTAATTTAAAAGATATAATAAAGTTTACTTTCAAGTTTAACAAAGTTTGTTAACACGTCAGAAGCGGGATATTACCTGCAAGTGCCTAGGTAATTGAGAACTCGAGAAAAGTGTTAAGTGAGGTGAGCGTCACCAAACACCGAGTTACTTTACTGGTGAGAGCCAGACAAGAGAGTATGAGCAGTGGCATTGCAGTGATTAATGCATGAGGCTGATCTATGTGTGTGACCTATCTGGTGGAAGTGATCCAGGTGCGGAGGATCAACTGTTGAAGGATTAGCAAAGTTCAGGTGGGAAAAACTTCAAAATGGCGGAAGGATGGAGTCCAGAGGAAGAACGTCCGTTGATAGAGATGTGTAGTGCGACGGCGCAGAATGACATGGCGGCCAGCACCCAATCAGAGCCAGTACAGGAGAAAGATGATATAATGTTGACATTACGCGAGGCGATACAACAAAACACGTGCATGTTAAACAGGATTCAAAACGAATGGATGCAGAGAACGGTGACTTCAGGCGCGCCAACTGGTAGCAGAAGAGAGAACGAGGTAGTCACAACAACAACAAACTTCAGTGTTATGCCAGATCTAAGCAAAACAATCAGATCGTTTAATGGAGAAAATTTACACCAGGCAAGCGGTTGGTTGAAGACATTGGAGAGGACAGCGATGCTTCACAAGTGGCCAGATGCATTCATCTATGAAACAGCTCGCACAAACCTTGAGGGGGCTGCGAGACATTGGTTTGAGAGCAGGCAGGAGGATATCGAGAATTGGCAGCAGCTCAGAGACACTTTTGTGAGAACGTTTTTACATGAAGAAAGCCTAACATCCAAGTGAAAGGCCATGTCAGCTAAGAGTCAAGGTACGAAAGAATCCTTACATTCTTACTTTCATGAAAAATCAAAAATGTGTAGATGTTTGAAGCTTAGTTTTAGTGAAATGAAACAGCAAATTGTGATCGGGCTATTTTCACGTGAACTAGCCTCAATGATTTTTACGACAATGCATTTAAACGAGGACGAACTTTACAAATACCTTGTGTCATTCGAGAACATTATTGCGGTGAGAAAGGGGGTCACTATCAGACAATCCTAGTGCTCTGATGAAAGGAAGGAATGCAGCCTTCAACGTGGCCACACCCACTTTTAAAAATGAACCTTTAAAGGATGTTAAATGTTATAATTGTCTGTCTTTAGGACATTACGTGTCCAAGTGTCCACAGCCAAAGACATTATTGTGTTTTCTATGCAAGGCACAGGGACACAGAAGGGATGCATGCCCGACAGGTATTTAATTTGAAGCACGGTGAACAGCAAAAACCAATGTTGACAATAACTTCAGAAGACGATACTAAAATCGAGCGATTCTTGAAACACGTGAAATTGGACGATGAACTTGTTCTGACAGCATTTATTGACATGGGCAGTGTGATTTGTACCATTAGAGCCAGTGCAGTGATCAATAACAACTTGAAATATAATAAAGACGATGACATAAACATTTACGCTTTCGGTAGCGATAGACCGGTGTTAACTACCAAAAATGTGGTATGTGCGAAGTTGAACACTGATGTTGCGTTTGTGGACAATATTAAGTTTTATGCAGTGCCGGACAATGCACAAAACATGGATATAATTGTAGGACGGCCATTTACAGAAAATAGTGATGTGGCCTATAAGAGAATCAGTGATGAATTGATATTTTTACTAAACGATGACTTCCTGTTCAAAAATATGAATGCAGACATTGCAGAATGTAGTAATACGGTGAAAGTTTTGGTAGCAGAGGTTGTTAATATACAACCGAATACAGTGACATTAATAAAAACATCCGTTGATAACTGTGTCGTAGTGCGTAGTGAACAGTGGTGATTCAGAAATAAACTTGAAGAGCGGTGACAAAATCACCAGAATATCGAATAATTCTGGGCATACGACTACGCTGAAGCGCGCACATGTCGGGAAAACGCCGATCCCACAGAGTTTGGTAAACATGGAGTCCGCTATCCTGTCAGCTGATCGCGATAGGTTGATGACCTTGCTGAATACATACCGAGACTGTTTTGCGTTAAGTGCTGATGAATTAGGTTGTACAGATTTGATCGAAATGAACATTGAAGACTCAGGTGTCCCTGTGTGTGCAAAACCTTATAAAACCTCAGCTGGTGAACGAGAAAAAATTAAAGAGATTGTTGCCGAGTAGAAAAGAGTCGGTATAGCTACAGAGACGACTTCAGCTTATGCCTCACCTGTGCTACTAGTGCCAAAGAGAAATGGAGAATCACGACTAGTGGTGGATTATAAGCATCTCAATCACCAAACTGTCAAAAAGGTGTACCCCACAAGAAATATCGACGATCAACTAGAGTGCCCGAGTGATGGAAAATTGTTCACAACACTGGATCTAACGCAGGCCTATTTACAAGTGCCGCTTTCACAGTCTGCATGTGAGAAAACTGCATTCACCACACCAGATAAAACTGGTGAATTTACAAGAATGGTGTTTGATTTAACGGGGACTCCATAAGAGTTTTCCAAACTAATCTATTTAACAATGAAAGGCTTAGACAAGGGTATCGCGACTTGGTACCTAGATGATGTGTTAGTTGCAAGCGAAGATTGAACAGAAATGTTGAACAAACTTAGAATCGTTTTCGAGGCTGCAAGAAAGGCAAACTTAACCTTTAAACTTGGAAAGTGTGAGTTCGGTAAACGGCAGGTCGAGTTTTTGGGTTATGTGTTATTCGAAGGTTGCATCCAGCCTGGTTCGTGAAAGGTCAAGGCCATCAGAGAGTTTAGAAAACCAGAAAATATACATCAGGTTAGGCAGTTTATTGGACTGGCAAACTTTTTCAGGCGATTTGTGAAGGACTACGCAAAAATTGCGAGGCCTCTGAGTGAGTTGACAAAAAAAAGGTGTCCCATTTGTGTGGAGTGACGAACAAGAACGTCCATTTCGAGAGTTGCAGGATAAGTTGTGCGCAAAACCTGTACTGAAGCTATACGATCCAAGACCAAAAACACAATTACAGACTGATGCAGGCACTGAAGGACTTGCTGGAATGTTACTGCAGCAGGGCAGGGATCAGAAATGGCACCTAGTGTATTGCGTTTTGAAGAAGACATCTGAGGCTGAGAAGAAATATCATTCAAGTAAATTGGAATTGATGGCGATAGTGTGGATTGTACAAAGATTAAGAGCATTTTTACTCTGTCTCCTTGCGGATCCAGGCAGTCGTTTTTTCCTCTGCTCCTCCGTGTGGCACATGGGAGACTTTAGGAGCTCCCGCTCCTCATCGGAGGACAGAGATTTGGAGGATAGGGAGAGGATGACCTCCGTCCCTCATTCATCGGTTTGGAGGTAAGAGAGGGGACAACCCCCATGGGTTCTCCAGCTGCCTGGAGATCAAGATTATTATTACTCATCTCATTTGGGTCTGTGTCTGCCGTGTCCATGTTCTGATCCCACGAGCAGCTGGGGAAAATTGTGATTGTCCTCCATGGAAGAGCCCTGCATCCCATTGAGAGGCATTTATACACAGGGAGGTTGCCCGGTTTTCCTGGGGAGGATTACGTTAGGGGCAGAATTACCAAACTGCCAATGCCTGGCCATATCTGCTAAAAGCATTATCGTTTCGGCTCCAACGACCTTGCGATGTGGGTTTTTTATAGACGTCTCTCCTCACAATGCCGGCCGATTAAGGCAAGCATTCCCGGCCCTCCTAAGACATGACTAAGTAGGGTTAAGGTATTACATTCCTCATTATTGAGGGAAGGAGCCCTCCTCCTTTCTCAGCCGGGCTTGGGACCGGCCATGGCGGAGTTGCCCCTGTGTGTACCTGTAAGCAGTTCCAATTGTATATTTCCGCCCAACGAAACCACTTTCAGTCTGCTTCCGTTACATTGACCCATGTCGATATCCAAATTCCTAAGCAGCATCTGTGGGCACATGTGGATCCGTAGTACTGACAGTTATATGTTGCAGCCGTCCGTCTCCAAGGTGAAGTAGCCAATCAGCAAATGCCGCTTCATCAGTTCTGTAACGGTGCAAAAGTTGTTTTAGAAAGATGTAATGACATTGCAGAAAATGAACATACTAAAATGCAGAGCGTGCGTTAGTAATTGTATAAGACAATGTAAATGAAAAATGTACACAGCAGTGGACCAGAGAGGCAGCTAATCATATTGTTCGTGTAACAAAATAAGCTGAAACTGTTGTGAATAAATGTTGTACACTGCAAAAAAATATATATGGAGGCTACAAAAAACCAAAGACATGTTACGCAGCATGAAAAGAGAACTTTGCAGTAGGTAAGGAAATAACAAAGCACAGAACTAACCTTTTATTCTGAGCACCTCCATGGGGATATCGACGACGTGATAATGCTATACCCCCAGCAAAGCAGAAGGTGAGTCGTATCCCCATTACTTCCGTTAACATAACTTCTTCAGTTTGAGCTGAAACAGTAATGAATGCATGTTTTAGAAAGATTAAAGGGTAAGAGAAGCAGCAATAACAGGCAATAAGAGTTATGAGAACATCCAAAGGAACATGTAGAATGAGGAAAAACTGCGTGTAAAACAGCGTAAAAGCGAATGTTTTAGTGGGTTATAAATATTATTAAAAACTGGGCTTACCTCTTGACGAAGAATATCACATTATAAACAATAATAAACACAGAACGAAACAAATAATTTGCAACCATGGAAATTGAAATAACTGATATCGGATATCAAGGAAAACCTGACTGAACAAATCAAATGACGCACACACACACACACAGCACCTCTATCTCTATTCTCTATTCCCAATATTAACATAAACATAAACGAAGAGTGAGGTTCGAAAAGAGATAATTGACAAATAATAGAGTAAATGAAAGAAATAGAGAATGGACATAAACGCTTTTGTGGCGAAACAAATTATTACAGATTACAAATGCTGTAAGAAAAGTAACAAATAATTATGTGTAAAGTAATAAAAGTAGTCACAGTGAAGGTACATAATAACAATAACAATTAAACGAAAATGACATGAACCGTGAGCATTGACTAATAATAGAAATGACAATGCAGAAACTAAAGTGGAAACCGTATATTAGACAGAAATGATAATATGGAGAAGGGGCCACTGACTGAAAAAATGCAATCTACAAAGAACAAATGCAGTCGTAATGATAATAGCAAAGAATGTAAGATGAGACCACGTAAAAGACGTATAAATAGCAGGGCAACGTAAAAAGAAATGTTGATTCTAAAGTCTAAACGTTGTTAGGCCAGATAAAAAGAGACAGAACAAGCATTAAATAACATTGAAACTTCAAGGTAGACACGATAGTCAATGGCAGGGAAGCTATGTTAAATTTGGAACAGATGGCGGCACGTGCTATGTGTCGTATCTCATATGTCACTTATGCCCAGTTTCACAAAGCTTGATCAAATATTTAACGGCGGGTTAATTATTCAAGGCTTAATACAACCAATCACAGCTTCAAAATATTTAGTTGTCATGGCAATAACCCGAATCACAACCTGTGATTGGTTGTCTTAATCCTTGGTTAACTAACCGTCCGTTAAATATTTAATCTGGCTTTGTGAAACTGGGCATTAGTGTTGGAAGGCTGGCTACGATAGACCATAGCCGTATCACTTTATAGGTGTATTTTCACAGCAATTAGAATGCCGCACTGACGAGCTCTAATTAGAGCGAAACCGGTCTATGGTTCTAATTCTAACAATATAGGCAGCATAAGGACACGGACGCGATGCCTAGTGCGAGGAAAGTTTTAAAAGTGTGATTATGGAAGGAAAAGACGAGTGGGCTTTGCAAATGAATGATAAAGAAAGAAAAGTGGAAAATAAATCGAAGGTGAATGTACAGGAACGCTTATGCAGCGGAACATAAGCAGGTTTTAGGAGGACGAAGTATGTAAAATCGTATATAGCAGTAAGAGCCCGCAAAGCAGCAATTTAAAAGCAAAAGTCAATGGAAGCCACCTGTGTTGAGCAAGAACGAATAGTAGGAAGAAACCATTGGCTATTCATAAAAGGAATAGACTAAAAACGATGCGAGTTGTAAGCAAAATATATTTAGAATGTCTAAGAAAAGAGTGCTATCGTGAGAAATATGTGTGTGTAAGAAAAGAAACGCTATTAAAGCGTTGTTATTAATGTAAGTGAAAAGTCCATCATTGAAAAAAAGATCATCGACATGTTGGAGTAATATTCTGTTGCGTCATGCCGAAAGAATATGTAGAAAGTTAATTAATGGCAAAAGACCTATAACAATTAGACAAACACAAAGAAAGCAGTGAAGCACTGCCGTGAATTGTAACTGCAGCTAGCTATAAGGAGAGAAAAACATGACACTGTCGCCATTTTGTAAAGAAATGTCCAAAGTTATTCAACGGGAAAGAATATTTCGAAAGTTACTTTCCCGTTTTATATAATATCCTTCATATAAATTTAAAATGTTACAACATACAGTTGATTTGGTAACTTTAAGGAGCTATGTGTACGTTCAAGCGTGTTAAAAGGATATGTAGAAAAAAGTATGGACGAAGCAATTGCATTATGGTAGTGAATTTTCAAACAAATGATCTGGCACAAAATTTTTTTAATAACTTTTTTCCTACATAAAAACATAAACATAAAAATCTAAATTTTGGTATAAGTTTCCGTTTCATGTCATAAACTTGTGTGCCAAATTTGATTACCATAGCTGTATTCTTTCCGTAGATATAATTAATTTCTGAAAGAAAACGCAACATTTTCCGGGAAAACCTGGGCTGATTTTGCTGGATAACGAACGAAGGTACTCACCGATTTTGATCAAAATCGGCCCATTATTTTTTGAGTTATCGGTGTGATATATATATATATATATATATATATATATATATATATATATATATATATATATATATATATATATATATATATATATATATATATATTGTTACAGCGAACACTCTGGAATGACATTTCTAGAATAGACCAGAAGTGACAGGTGTAGAAGGTCTAGAATCTCTATAGACAGTATAAATAGACGAGCGGTGCGCAGAGTAAGTTAGTTCAGTATTAAGTCGGTGTGGTGTAAAAGTGATCATAGAGTATTAAGCGAATCGGCAGTGTTGGTGTAAAGAAGCGATCATAGAAGGCGATAGAGGAAGATAGTTCTATGGACATTTAATAATAGAGAAGAGAAATATTTTAGTTGACACTATGGTGTTGGAAAATAGTTGGTAATAATAAATTAATAGTTTGGAAA
The DNA here is from genome assembly GCA_964006375.1 of Tillus elongatus. Lineage (NCBI taxonomy): Eukaryota > Metazoa > Arthropoda > Insecta > Coleoptera > Cleridae > Tillus > Tillus elongatus. Next base: position 55,150,541 of record OZ023262.1, read on the forward strand.
GCTGTGTTTTGTTAATCAACAATATCCAGAAACTCGTAGAACGTAACAATATATATATGTTGTGTGTGTGTATAAAAAATCCCTGGATATGGCTTCTTGGGGTCCTAGTTCGCGCTCATTTGATTTTTTTTTTACAAAATTCAAAAGTCCCCATTAGTGATTTTTTTCAAAGAAAATCCACTCAAAGAAAGTGCTTAAGAAACTGTCACAGTTACTGAAACAACCAAAAAAGGTAGTTAAGCCCTTCCGTGAATTGTAACTCCTCCTATGTTTGACGCGACACAGACCCACGACCGCCGCCATTTTGTTAAAAAAATTACGTCGGGTGATCAACTGGGAAAAAAATCTATTTTCAACACCGTTTTTCGAAAATTTGTCTCTAAATGTCAAACGGAGAAAACGCAAAAAAATTCAATTTCTCTTTTTTTAACAATTTTTTTTTCTAGTGTAGCCGGTATCGAAATTAAAGATGAGCCAATTTTTTTCACCTTATCAATAAAAAAAGCTACCCGACACAATTTATATCTACATGATATGCGAGGTGCAGGTATAGAATAAAAATTCTAAAAGTGACGCAAAGTCCGTGCTGAGCTGGCCATTGTAGGGAAAATAATATTTAATTTTTTTTCTACAGAACTCACTTCACGGTGCAACTGTGACTGGTTATTATATTAATTAAATAAAATGTCATCCTACCCGACTACAATATATATACCAGTCACAGATAAGAGAAAATATAAAAATTATCACTTTTCGAATAAAACGGTACATTTTAGCCCCCCTCCTGCCGACGCAACTGTAGAATATTTAAGCTGCAAAGACATTAGATTTATTGCGAAAACCTTCTTCTAAGCACAATATTTTTTTTTTATCCGTCAAATCAGTGCTCACGTTCGCAACTGGGGGTCTGACGTCATCAATCCTAAAAATTCTGACCGTCTCCACTATTTATTTTATAACTTTCTTATTCCCTCATATACCAGGACGCTTTTCTTTGTAACACAGAGGAGTAACTGCGCTTCGTTTTTGCTGGAAAACATGTTAACAAATCGAAGTTTGTCGATGTGAAAAGAGCTGTCAAAGTTAGAAAAATACCAAAAACGCAGCTAGATAGCTCCGTGGAGTCTATCTCCTCCTAGAGTTTTAGAGATAAAGACCTGGTACTGCCGCCATTTTGTGGAAAAAGGACGTAAGGTGATCACGTGCGAAGAAATTTTTACAATTTTGGCCTAGTTTTTTTTTTAATCGGCCTCCAAACTTAAAACGTAAAAATCTTGCAAAATTTGACTCCGGCTCATATTTCCTTTTTATATATTTTTTCTACAGTTATTTATCATCCCGCAATTTGCTTTGTTCCATTCCTCATTAACGGAGCTATCGAAAGCCGTCGAAATCTTGACGATACCTCGAGGGAAAGTATTTTTTAAAAATTCCTAAAATTCGGCCACGGCTAGGGAAAAATTCGAACTCACGATTGCGAACGCCCATTTTTGGTAGAAAAAGTGCAGTAAAAAATTATAAATATAGCCAAGTCGAAAGGGCGTGTAATGTAGATTCAGAAAATATAAATACAACCTTCGAAAATGTTTCACCTCTGAAAAAATTTTGCGATCAAAGCGAAAAAGGTCGAAAAATTTGGAAGAATTTACGCGCCAAAGTGCGGTTTACGGCAAAAGTGGGCACGACAGCTAAAAACTAAAGCCGGATTCTTTTTCCTCAGGTCAAATTACATAGTAAACGGTGTGTCGTTCGCCGCGGCTGCTCCGGTCTGACCCAGTTCATGTTCGCTATTGGCGAAAGGCAAGTCCATGAACCGTCTACCAAGTATCCGATGCAACACCCGAATCAGGATGGGAGCAATCGTTATGGGTCGCCAATTTTCGATGCTACTAAGGTCGCTCTTCTTCGGTATAAGAATCCGTCACATGTTGTTCAGTTATTGGGTAGCTAACAGTTGTTGATTCCTTTTTTTCTAAAATCGGCTCTTCTTTTTTGAGCGATTCAATACCGGAGACATCTATGTAACAACGCTCAACATCGGTTACATCGGGGCATACACCAGAGTCCCCAGCATCCGTCCCATCTATTAACTCTCCGGCGAGAGCGGCCCAGTCTTTTCGGTAAAGAGTCTGCACCCTCTTATACCGATACGCTCTCGCTTGGTGCCTATTTCTGAAAACTTGGGTATTGTTAGTAGGGTTGCCACCTTTTATTTTTGAAATTAAAGTACATTGGTTATTAATGGTAAGAAAAAAAAGTACATAGTGTCAAAATAAAGTATAATTTATTTTTCTTTATCAATATATTTAAAAACATATTTTTTATTGCTTTTGGCAAGTTTTATCAAAATTTTATCATTGCTAAACAATTGCACAGCATCTTTACGGTCTATATTTAAGTGAAAGTAAATAAGTAATTCATTTTTTATAAAATTCAGAGACGTTTTGTTTCTTTCGTCTCGCCATTTGCTATTTATCACAGAAAAAACTCTCTCTGTGAATGCTGACGTGGCGGGAATAGACATTAAAAATGAAATAACTTTATACAAGTTTGAAAAATTATCATCAGTCTTATTAAATACTTGGTGCCATTTTTGTGCAGTAGATAATTCCGAAAAACCCTTATAATTATATATCTGATCATAAAGTATGTTTAATAAAGCAATTTCTCCATAAAGATCATCCATATCTATATTAAGTTTTTGCAGATTTAAATTTTCGATTATGTTAACAATAATATCAAATTCAACATTTCTCTTTAAATTTATATTGTCAAGTATAAATAACCAGTTTGTGTCATTAAAATCAAACCATTTATTTAGGTACTCTAAGGCTTTGTCAATAAATAATAACAAATTCTTGTGAGTTTTCCTAGTCAGTTCCGGTGAAGACAACAGTTTAATTTTTTTGCTTGTTTCATAGCCAAAGAAGAGATCCTGTTTCCTTTGTGCTAATCTATCTTTAAGATTAACCATAATCCCATAAATGTCTAAAATTGTTATGCAATTGCCTTCCAAACATTTTACAGCTTTGTTAAATAAATTTAACATGTGGCTACAAAAATGAAAATAAATTTCTATCATATCATTTTCAGTGTTGTTGAGCATTAGTAAATTTTGTAAAACCATTGGACAGTTGTCTAAACTTCTAATAGGTGACCAATTTATTAATAATGTATCAATGCATGGCAAGAGAGAGAGCCATCTTGTTCCCATATGACGTTTTACTTCATGAAAGTCTCCATCTACTGATGCTACAAATCTTTTCAGGTCCTCTCTTCTTACAACAGAATGTTAAAAATGAGCATAAATTTTCAAAATTACATTTTCTATATCATATGATAAAAAGCTCATGGCATGTCTCACGCAATTATACACTATGTGCGCATGACAATTTCCTTTAATCCAATCTGGTACCAAATTTTTCATATTTGTAAATAAAGAATGGTTGACACCAAAATTGGCATGTGTATTGTCAGGACTTAGTCCAGATACATTATTAAAAGATAATTTGTATTTCTGCAATGACTTTTGAATTGCTTCAAACATACCATCAGCAGATTCGTTGCTATTTTCATAAAAATCCAATAACTCGTTTTGAATGCCATTTTTGGCCGTAAAATATTGTATCACTAATTGAAACAGCTTTATATTTTTTTTATTAGATGCATCTGTTTGTAAACAGTAAAATAAATTATGTGTATTAAGATCATCTATTACATTTTGTATAGAATATGGGCCCAGCACCTCTGTAACTATAGTGCTTCCATTTTGGTTCTAGCTAGATGAATTCATGTAGCTGTACTTGAATTGACATAAATAATTTTATTCAATTTTATAGTACAATCCATGCTATTGTAGGACAATTATGTTGTACAGTGTGATATGTTAGGGCTAACTCAGCCGCAACAACATTTTCTTTATCACTGCAGAATGAGCTTTTAGACGATGTAGAAGCAGAAGAAGAGTCAAGAAATTTCTCAATAAATCCAGATGTTCTCTTCATTTCTATTTTTGATTTATGTTGTTTTGTTTGCAGGTGTTGTTCAACCTGAAAATAATAAGAATAATGCCTCCACCTTACCTATCAATCACCACGAGTCACCATCAAATAATCATACTTTTATGGTTGTTATGAAAAAATTGAATATTTATTTTAAATCAAATCAAATCATTTTTTAGCATAATATGGATGATATACAAAAGTATCTGTATGTTGGAGAAAAATACGTAGTATCATCAGATAAGCCATTGTCCGGTATGCAAATTTTAATGAATTTAAGTGGAAATTAGAAACTAATAGATGGTAAAATTATGGAGATTTTTTAAAAATTTCTAAGTTTTTTTTCAGGCATTTTTTTCATGGTATTTATTTTGTAACATTAAAAAATGTTGGAATCTTTCGACTTTCGACACTCATTATAGAACAAACACACACAGAGACAAAAAAAAAGATTTTTCTATTCACTTGTCCTATTCCAGCTGAAGCAATTGTAAATGTTATTCCACACAATTTCCATTTTCCATTATATTCGTTTTGTGGATCTTTATTTAACCAATCACCATGTTCGATTTCCCATTGATTTTTATACTTCCGCAATCGTTTATTTTTCTGTTTTGTCGTATCTTTTTTTTGACGCATTTTTCGGTGCAACATATTCACTATCTATTTGATCCGTTTCATTATCAAAATTACGTTTTTTAGATGTACATGGACTACTTTGCTTACTGAAGTTGTCCTTGTCCATGATTTACCATAACATAGATCTATAAAAACCGACAAATCGTATTCTTATTGCACTCAAATCGCTTTACACAAAACAAACATGAAGTTTTGACAATGACATTGACAATGACCATGACAATGTAGACATTTGTGGTTAGGTGGCGTTTGAAACATATCAAAAACGTACCTTTGAGTGGCGCTAGCGACCTATCGATTCTGTACTAATCTATAGCGTTCCGTTTTACGCAAAAATACTTGCGATCAAACTTTTTCGAATCCCAGAGATATCAAATCATGCGAAATAAAGTATTTTCGCGTACTTTATCTTTCTCGTAAAGTATAAAGTACAATTACCCGAAATAACGTACAATACTTTTTTATAAAGTACGGGTGGCAACCCTAATTGTTAGGCCCCCGATTCGCATTATTAATATTGCGTCTGTTATGCCTTCCAGCCCTCTCTGTCCATTGAAATCAGAGGAAAGATATTTATTCACAGTTTCTCTTACCCTGTCTATAAGGCAGTCACTTCTAGGCAACTGTGACATCTCTAATAAATCGCATTCAACAGGAGTCCATCCGTCTTTCTCTTGCCAATTGTTAAATAAGAAAGAGGTAATATCGCTGTTGGTTTTTCCCAGCAGTCGAACTCGTTCGCTAGGGGATTCAGATAATTGTCACTGTTTACTCGATCTCTGGGGGCTCGGGAGTGGACTCCTTGACGAAAGCCGTATCTCCAAACGATCTGGAAGCGGCAATCGCCGGGGGTTCACGGTCAGATGTTAATATTGATTGGAGCAGGTAATTGTATTTCGGCTCACGCCGACGATTTTGCAAAAATTGAACATCCCTGCCCGAGAAGATAGTGCAGAGATGTATATTAATGAATCTGCCCGTACAAGATGCTTCTTCACTCGCCATAGTTACATAATCGGTCTCAGTAAATTCTGTCGGCCTGGCTTCGTCTCCCTCATACCTGTCTTCCAGTTCCTGATTGTATTCCGAGGGATGTGCCCGCTTAATGTGCTGTCTCACGTCGATATAGGACTTAAAGACGGAGGAGCACTGCGGACACACGTTGTCATTGCTAGTAGGAGGACCCCATCAGTGGAGTCTCCTGATCGTCCTCTGATACCTCCTCGTGGTGGAACTGGGCAAGGGCGTAGCTGGCTGACGTCAAGGGCGTGCTAAGTGGTTTTAATATTTTTTAGGTAATTCACAGCAGACTCCTTCCACCTCGGAGCTCCGGTAACCTAACTATTTGGGCTTCAGAAAGGTCGATGGTGTCTTCCTCAATAGCATTACCCTGCAAAGGCTCATAAAGGAGAGGAGAAGAGGTATTAAGTCGTATAATATCTTAAGCATAGATCTTAAGAGGGCCTTTGATTCAGTGTCCTAGTGTCGTAATCGATTTGGGATAGACGAGACCACTAAGAGGTACATAGAGGGGGTGGACGACTTGTTCAGTAAAGTAGTCCAGTAGGTATCCCTCTAGCATCGTGAGGCTTAGCGTTATCCTGCGTAAATAAGAAATTGCGTCCAAGATAAATGCTGCAAATGACATCACATGTTCTTCTAGGATGTTTTCTACGTATAAACGTTCATGGATTATTCATTGAAATGTATGGACCTCCTTCGTATATAGGGACCAAATTTCTGCGACCCCTGAAACAAATTCTTCCCAAGAACAACAAAAAATTCGATCCTCAGAGAGGTTTCGCAGACAGCAAACATCTCTCCTGGTTTCAGCCAGACTCGTTCACATTCATTAGGTGAATTAAGACCTACTATTGTTTCGTCTAAAAAGAAAACTCGCTTTCAGCTGTCAAAGGTTATGTGTTCCCTTGCAAACGTAGTGTAGTAACTATATACTACCAGGTGAACAACATTGCAATAACCGGACATGTACTGTCCAATACTCCTTCATTAGGTCTTCTTCTGACCATTCGTGCAGAAATTCCTACAATTCGCGTTGCTCGTAGGTATCTCTAAACAGTTCAAGCCTGTGTTTCTTAAAGTAACTTGCATTAGATATGGCTCAGCTCTTGCTTTTGTGGACACCTTAGGATATCGTCCTTTGGTTCAACATTCTTTTAAAGAACATTGAAACGTTTAACTGTTTGCTTAATTGTTGATTTTCCAGTTCCTAACAAATTAGCCACATATCGCTGGCTACGTTCCTCATTTACTAGAGCCGCCGTCTTCAGTGCTTCATCTTCTCTTAAGCTGCGTGGTTGATTCATTGCTCCTTCACTAACGGTACTAGATAAAATTTCTCGTTTAATTAATGACATTAAATTAAAAAGAAATCACTAGGAAAACTTTATTTAGAGGCTTTTACAAATCACTTTAAACAGTGTTAAATGTCTAAGTGAGTGGTGGACGTGCCGCCACCTAGTTGCGGAACCAAGTAGTATGTTGTCACGCCAGCTCCAAATAACACAAAGTGTTAAAAAAATAGACACTGTATACAACTAACCAACAATTTAGTAAATTGTTAGCCCTGGCCCATTTCTACCCTAATATAGGGACAAAGTATGTAAGGCTAGATGCATTCTCGCAACAATTAGAACCGTAGACCGGTTTCGCTCTCATTAGAGCTCTTCAGTACGGCATACCATTTGCAGCAAAAATACACCTATAAAGTAACACGGCTATAGTAGCCAGCCTTTCATCACTAAGTGAGTGGTAGTTGGCCACCTAGGTGACGTCACGTCCACCACTCACTTAGGGATAAAAGGCTGGCTACTATAGCCGTATTACTTTATAGGTGTATTTTTGCTGCAATTAGTATGCCGTACTGAAGAGCTCTAATGAGAGCGAAACCCGTCTACGGTTCTAATTGTTGCGAGAATGCATCTAGCCTTACAAGTGTTAAATGTCTCATTGATAAGCAGCGAAATGCGATTTTACATCTGTCAAACAGTAGCATCAGCAATCATTTTCAGTTCTATGATTCAACACGCCGAGACCTTAGAGACAATTTCCAGTGAGACTTCAGGAGTAGGTAGATTGAGGCACCGTTATCGAGCTACAATAACCCAACCTATCATTTTCCAACTCTCTAAGGAATAGGCAGATTGAAGCTTTGGAATCCATTTCCTTACCCTCTTGAAAATGGCTCCAAGATAGGAGCTAAAACACCGAGTTTTAACAAATTCATGATGCGGTCCAACCCGAGAAATTAAATCCATTTTTCATTTCCACAGTTTGAAAAAAGGGTAATGAATCACCTTGTATAGTTTTATTATGGTGTGGTGGGTGATTTCAATGGTTGTTAGATGGTTGATTAATTGTGTTCAGTTTTTTTTTTACCAGGGTTTAACCAATTGTTTTAAGGTTTATGTTTATGGATGTTAATTGCACTTGTTGATATTAAATCCATACGTAAACATTTAATATACTTTATTATTTCACTAACTGAATAAACTATACATTTAACTATAAAACAATCACAGACAGCACATAACAGATAACTGACCGAGCGTGGAGAGACGTATCTTCACTGTGTCGGTTAGTAGCGAGGAGAGAGCGAGAGAGATCCCTGGTGTCTCTTATATAGTAGTTCTTGACAGCTTGCTGTCGAATAACGTAACGCAACGTTTTAGCTGTCAAGAGAAACATAGGGTAGTGTTGACTAAAACACTGCGGTCGGAACCACCGCCACATACTCCCCTCTCAGTGGCAACGCTATTAGTTCAAGTATCTTCGTGGAAATCGAACTCTACGTCCATGGCGTGTAGTTTGAACGGGAACGGGAACTTCACTGTCACTTTCAGTTTCACTGGGTGTTGGACTTTCACTGTCACTTTCAGTTTCACTAGGTGTTGGACTTTCACTGTCACTTTCAGTTTCACTAGGATGTCTCTGAGGGTGGAAAGTTGTCTGTTCGTTATCACAAAGAATGAATGCGGGTTTAAGACGGTCAACAGAAATTGTCTCTTCTCCGTGTGATTTCTTGATTTTGAAGACTTTGTCAGTTCGGGATAACACTTCAAAGGGGCCGTCATAAACTGGTTCGAGAGTTTTTCGCGGAATATCAATGCGAACAAAAACAAAAGGAGCTTCCATAAGCTTAGGATGGACAAATACCTTTTTTGCAGTATGGTGTTTAAAAGGTACTGGTCGAAGTTTCCTTATGTCTTCTTTCAGCTGAGATATAAGTGGTGGAACATCATGAGCTTGTGTGCTGTTGAAAAAGTCGGTGGGAAGTTTGATTGATTCTCCATAGACTATTTCAGCGGGTGTTGAGCGATATTCTGGAATTATGTACGATCTGAGTCCTAGTAACACAATTGGCAATTTAGCGACCCAGTTTTCGTCCATATGAGCTTTCAAGGCCTGTTTCAGAACTCTATGCCATCTCTCGATTACACCATTTGCTGCTGGGTGGTAAGCTGTGGTCTTGATGTGGTCTGCACCTAGTGTTTTAGTGAGGTGTGTGAAAAGGTGGCAATCGAATTGTTTACCTCTGTCTGTGGTGATGTATTGCGGAACACCGAAACGAGAGATCCAGCATGATAAAATAGTGTTCGCTACTGTTTCTGCTGTAATATCTGACAATGGAATTGCTTCGGGCCATCGAGAAAATCTGTCTATTATTGTTAACAGATAGCGTTGACCTTGTGATAGTGGTAATGGTCCCACAATGTCAACATTTATATGCGAGAATCTTCTCATGGCTGGGGTGTATTGTCCAATGGCACTGGAAGTGTGTCTCCATATCTTGACTTTCTGGCAGGGAATGCAAGTTTTAGACCAAAGAGATACATCGCGTTTCAATTTGGGCCAACAAAATCTATCCTGGACCAGATCGACTGAAGCTGATATGCCTGGGTGAAATAAATTGTGGATAGAATCGAAAATCTTTCGGCGAAATTTGAGCGGAATGAATGGGCGAAGTTTCTTTGAAGAAGAATCGCAAATAAGATTCATTCCGTTGTCAAGAGGCATGTTTTGAAATTTGTATGAGGAAGATTTAGACTGCAGAAGGTGTTTGAGTTCCTCACAAGATGACTGAGCTTGCGCAATTTCTTGGAGTGACACAGTGGAAGAAAGTGAAATTGTTTCAATGCGAGAACAATAGTCTGCGGGAATGTTTGTAGGACCTGGTATGTAGCGAATGTCTGTGGTAAATTGACCTAGGAAGTCTAAATGTCGTAGTTGCCTTGGAGATGCTTTATCGACGCGTTGTTCAAAAGCGTATGTCAAAGGTTTGTGGTCCGTATAAATGGTGAAATGGCGACCTTCTAGGGTATATCTAAAGTATTTAACTGCCTGATAAGCAGCTAGAAGTTCGCGATCGTAGGTGCTGTAAGATTTTTGGGCTGAAGTAAGCTTTTTAGAGTAGAAACCTAGGGGTTCTAGTGTTTGATCACGTAATTGTTGGAGGGAAGCGCCTACGGCATAATCAGAAGCATCGACATGGAGAATCAGTGGTAGCGAAGAAGACGGATGAGCTATTAGTGTAGCGTTTTTTAGTGCCTCTTTCAAACGTTCGAATGCTTCTCGAGTCTGAGGAGTCCACTCGATTTTACGTTTGTCGCGTTTTTTGGGATTCTGGCAGAGGTCGAATAGTGGTTGCTGAATTTCCGCAGCACGTGGAAGAGAACGACGGTAGAAATTTATGAGACCTAGAAATCTTCTGAGTTTTTCAATGGTATCGGGAAGAGGTAGGTCGGTAATAGCTTTGATGCGTTAAGGAAGTGGAAATAATCCAGATTTATTTACACGAAAACCTAAAAATGAAATTTCGGCCACTCCGAATTCACATTTAGATGAATTGATACGGATGCCGTTGTCTTGAAGTGTCTGAAAAAGTTTTGCTAGATGCTCTTGATGTTCTTTTTCAGAGGCTGATGCAACGAGAATATCGTCAAGATAGGAGTAGGCAAAGTCAAGATGTCTTAAAATTGAATGTAAATATCTTTGAAATGTTTGTGCTGAATTACGAAGGCCAAATGGGGTTTTAACAAATTCGAATAACCCAAATGGAGTTATGACTGCTGTTTTGGGAATATCTTGAGGTGCTACTGGGATGTGATGGAAAGCGCGAATGATATCTAATTTTGAAAAAATACGTTTGCCTTCTAACTGGGCATTAAAATCCTGCAAATTTGGAATGGGATATTTGTCTGGGATTGTTTTAGCGTTTAGTGCTCGGTAATCCCCACATGGTCTCCATGAGCCATCCTTTTTTTGCACCATGTGGAGGGGGCTTGACCATGGACTTTTGGAGGGTCTACAAATTCCCAAGTCCATCATGTGCTGGAATTCTAGCTTTGCTTGAGCTAGCTTTTCCGGGGGCAATCTTCTAGCTTTTCCAGTGACAGGTGGTCCTTCCGTACTTATAGTATGGAAGAACTCAACCTCTGGAAGGTTGCTAGAAGAAGTTTCCTTAAACAGGTCAGGAAATTGTTGTAGCAATTTGAAGTACTGGTGTGTCGGGTCTACGAGATGAATTTTAGAATTAAATCCTGGTGGTGGGTTAGCACCGGTCTTAGAGAGGTTTGTCTTTGTATCGATTAAACGTCTATGTTTCATATCTACAAGTAAAGCAAACTCTGCTAGAAAATCAGCGCCTATAATTGGTTGCTTGATATCGGCAAGTGTGAAGGGCCAGCAGAACCTACGGCGTAAACCTAGATCCAAATCTAATAGTTGTTCGCCATAGGTATGAATAGGGGTCCCGTTTGCAGCATACAAGGTACGTTTCGATTGAAATTTCCGTTGGTCGTGAGTGGGTGGAATAACTGAAATATCCGCTCCAGAGTCGATTAGAAATTTCATATTGGAGCGTCTATCAAAAATAAAAAGGCGGCGTGTTAGGTGGCTCTCGTCTCCTGCCGCGTGGAGGGAGTGCCTTATTAGTTTTCCGACACATGTTTTGCTTTGAAATTGCAAGGTTGGATGCAACGTTTGGCCTTGTTGCCAAATCGTTCATGATACCAACACGTGGAGGTTGAGGAATTTGCGGTTATGGAGTTTCGAGAAAGCTTGGGTCTTTCTCGGGAGGTAGATCGGGAACGCGTTCGCAATTCGTTGACTGATGCTGTTAGCTTCTCTAATTGCGCTTCTAATTTGGCTAGCTTGTCGGGCTCGCGTGACTGAATTTCAGCCACGTTGTATTTATCTCTGGAAAATTCCACGATTTTGTCTGCTGTAACCGACAAATTTTCTAGAGAATCGTTGCTCAAAGCCAAAATTGAACGAACGTTGACTGGTAAACGTTGTAGAAATAAAATTTTAAGGAAATTTTCTCCAATCTGACTACCGGCTAAAAACTTCATTTCGCGTAAAAGTTGCGATGGTTTTCTGTCGCCTAATTCTAATTCTGTTAAAAGTTTATTTAGTTTGCGACTATCGGACTCTTCAAATTCTAATAAAAGACGTTTCATTAGATCTGAATAGGGGGTTGATGATAATGGTTGGGTTAAAAAATCTGAAATTGACTCTGCGACATCAGGATCGAGTATAGCGAGTACATGACTGAATTTTGTCTTTTCAGAACTGATCTGCGATATATCAAACTGGGCGTCAACCTGCATTTGCCAGATTTTCACGTTACGTCTCCATATAGGAGGTAATTTTATTGCAACCCTTGCCATGATATTGCTGCTTGAAGAATCTTCGGCCATTGTGAAAAAAATCAGATAATTTTTAAATTAGAAAAGACTGACCTGTTTAGATATTAGTTTTCTGTAGGCATGAGCACGTGCGTGGAAGTTAGGCGACGTCGGCTGGAACATCAGGCTGGGCATCTTCGGCTTGCGGCACGGGGTCACCAATATGGATGTTAATTGCACTTGTTGATATTAAATCCATACGTAAACATTTAATATACTTTATTATTTCACTAACTGAATAAACTATACATTTAACTATAAAACAATCACAGACAGCACATAACAGATAACTGACCGAGCGTGGAGAGACGTATCTTCACTGTGTCGGTTAGTAGCGAGGAGAGAGCGAGAGAGATCCCTGGTGTCTCTTATATAGTAGTTCTTGACAGCTTGCTGTCGAATAACGTAACGCAACGTTTTAGCTGTCAAGAGAAACATAGGGTAGTGTTGACTAAAACACTGCGGTCGGAACCACCGCCACAATGTTTATTATACAGGATGATTCATGCAACCCGTTGGTTAGAAACTCTCGAAGTTGCAATGGAAATTTCGATATAAAATTTGCAACATAGACCTAGTCAATGTCTATGTTTCACATGAAGATACTTTCAAGATGGCGGCACATCAGGTGATACTGAAAACCGCAGCCAACTCATTAATTTTAAATAGAACATCCTATATATTATTATAACCATTTCTGAGATATTCGTGAATTTCCGTAATTTTTACCTATCAACAACAAATATATAAAATCATAACCGCTACTAATCTAAAACTTCCTGACATTATTGGAAAAACATCAAAGTATCTACCCTTATGGTAATTTTTCCGAAGATATATACAGGCTGTTCGTAAATTGATCTTGAATTTGGTATTAGAAAATCTCGAAAATCTCACAATTCTCAAATGAAACATCCTGTATAACCTTAAGAGTGAATAGTTATTTAATTTAAAATTTTATGACAAAAGAATTCACAAAAATTTTAATTATAAAAAGAAAATGGTGTGGCTAGTCAGCCGAGAGCTAACATTTAATGCAAATCTAAAAATGCATGGGTAACGGGCCCTTATATTTTAGGTGGCATCAAACACACAAATGAAAAATCAAGACTCAGTCAATGTTGTTTATTGATAAAAGGTGAATCTATATAAAGCAAATTTGTTGTTTTGATGATACATTGTAACAGTTAAAAATGAAATTCTTAAAAGTTGAATAAAAAGGCAGATGAACAGTGTACTTAACTAGTGTCGTGGCGCTCCTTGGACCCAGTGGACAAGCAGAGTCCTGAAGCTATTTAAGGCTAGCGGGACCACTTACAATTTAATGAGCACCACTCAAGGCTGTCCGGACCATTGAAAGATTTCGGTAGCAGCTCGGCTTGGCCTGTCTTTGAAGTGTCACATTGAAGGTGTTAGATATGTTCTTCCAGCCATGTTGTTGGATGTTGATTTTAAATTATGGACGAATGTCTCATTATTAAACGTGTTTTATTCCACGGAAAGAAACGGAACCGCTAGAAATAATTAAGATTGGCTAAGTGTACTGTTGAGTTTATAAAAACGTAATTCTTTACTACTATTGAAACTGTAAGAGAACACCGCTATAAGCTACCACAAGACAAGAACATAAGCATTAAATAAAGCAATTTATAAAAGTGCAAGCGAGCGTTAATATGACAAGAATGTTTAACTTTATCTCACCTCATATTGGCGTGCTGTGCTTCTTGTTCCTAGCTGGCTGTTCTCGACATTTTTAAATATTTTTGTTAAAGCCTTGTTGAGAAGAGAGCTTTTCAGTTGTTGCAGCCTCTTATAAAGGTTTCTGTCATCTGACAAATAACAAATTAACTGCTAGCTGGCACTACTTTGTACGAAAAGAACTACGAAATTCACGATAGATCATAGAATGTGTTTGTTTTCTATGTGCACGGTTCTAAATGGCATAGTGAAAGCAGCGGGTTTCCACTGACTAATGAGAGTAACAAATCTCATCGACTAACAAAATAATGTGATTATTGACCAAGTAAATAATATAATTGTGGACTAATGAACGTTATAATGTGGATATGTTGTTAAAACGTGTAACACGTTATACCTGTATTTTATAATTCATAAATGTAAATCAAAGAAATTACATCAAATAATGTTATAAAATACAGGTGTTGTAATATGTGCGAGATTTCCAAGGTTCTATTATCTATATATTTTCTAGGTATTTTTTAAATTCCGTTAAATTTAATTCCGGAAAAGCTTGGATTACAATTAGACAACAACACTGAATTTTGAAGCATTCAAGTTGTAGTTTGGTAGCAATATTTTCAAGCAAGTTTTTTTTGTGAGTTTAGTCCTAAAGCTTTTTGTCGCTATTTAATTCATAGTAGGTGGGCAAATAGCTTAAAGAGGTTCGTTGGCCAGGAAAGTCGGACCGGTTTTTTCTAAAACATTTAAAGTTTATTTTCGGAAAATTTTTGTACTTTTTTAAACAATAAATATATTTTAATGAAATATAATGGCACATTGTTTCTACTATATAGGTTATATTGGTAACCAAATTTGATATTTTCATTAAAAAAAGACATATTTGCTATTACAAACATTTTAATAAAATATCACTACCATAATAGACTTTTTTACATTTCTGTTTAATCCCAGACAGCACAGACACATTCTGAGAATATACCAGGAATGTTTGGAAAGAATATTCAAACATCCCCAGAACATTCTTACAAGGTACAATATATATTCATAGGACATTCTATGAACATGAGAATTGGACAGATTCTGTCATACTAACAAGGTTCTTAGAATGTTATTTATAATATTCTTAGGAGCTCCCTGTATCTTCTGAAAATGTTCCACGATTATATAATGAATCTTCTCAAAATGTTCATACATATACTCATGGGAACATTGCGTTAAAAAAAAAGATATACAGGGTGTTTCGCAAAAGAAACGACACAGAGCAGGGGCATGTAGGGGAACCTAAAATATGGTGATTTAACGCAACTTACTCCTATACTAAGATGCATCCCTAAGAAGTTATAGGCCTTCAAAGTGGGGTTTTAAATTTCAAATCAAAATCAATAATACTTCAACTTAGAAAAACCAAATTTGGTACACGTTTTGGGTGTACCAAGAGCATTATTCGTTGGTGAGTAGAGTTCAATCGAAGCATTTCAAAGGGCTGAATCGTGGTGATGCACCCATAAAATGTGACAGAATTTCTTAACCTATTGACGGATCTAAAAAATTATTATTTCATTTTATGGGGAAGTAAATTATAAAACTTTTTTACTCATGTTATTTTTCAAAAAACGTTTGTCGTTTTCCAAAAAAAAAAACCGAATAACTAAAGACATATATATTATTAATGTTACTTAAAATCCTTAAAAAATCAATAGATGCCTGTGAAAATATCATGTTGAAGAATTTCTATAATTTATTGATAGCATTTTTTTTTATTTCTGTTGTTTGAGTTGTCTGTTTTCTAATAAATTATACTTTTTCACACTTTTTTCCTGATTATCAAATTTGACCTATACATAAGTTTATTGGCAAATATTTAATTTTCGATGATTTTTAGTAAGATTGATAAAATATGTTTCTTTACTTATTCGTGTTTTTCTTGAAAACAACAAAGTTTTTTGAAAATAACAGGAGTAACAAAGTTTTAGAGTTAAATTCCTCATAAAATGAAATATGTTCTTAAATCTACCAATCTGTTAAAAAAATTTGACATTTTAAGCGTGCATCACCCCCAATAAGCCCTTTCAAATGACTTAATTGTACTCTACTTTCCAGTGATTAATGCTCTTGGTACACTCAAAACAGGTACGAAACTTGGTTTTTCTAAGTTAAAGTATTACAGAGATATTGATTTTTTTCCAAATTTGAAACCCCACTGAAGGCCTATAACTTCTCAGGGATGAAACTTAATATAGGGGTAAGTTGCGTTAAATCACCAAATTTTACGTTTACCTACATGCCCCTGCCCTGTGTCGGTTCTTATGCGAAACACCCTGTATACATTTTTTGAATTATACAGAAATTAAGAAAATGAAAAGATATGAAATAGTGGATTTCTGTTCAAAATGTACTGATTTTCCACCATTTAACTGGCCTTTTATATATTTTCGTATAAGCAAGCCCGAGAGGCTAGAATTTGAACTTCAATCACTCACCCTTGTTTAGGTTACCATATTGTTCCAGTGGCTACACACACCTGTAAACTCAAGTTCAGATACGTAATAAGTCAACAATTCGAGTCTTGCCCATTTATTCAGATTAAGTATGTACTTATAACAAATACAAAGAAATGTCTGAATAAAATATTAATAAAACAATTAAAATTTGAATAACATAAAAATCAAATAAATAAAGATGCAGTTCTTGGAGTTGCCAAAAAATGTAATGGCCAAATACAAAGTTTCCGAGATGAATAATCACGGTTACCCCCACTGAAGTAACTTGAAATTTGGCTAGACTATTGATCGTACAGGCTTTCAGTGTGGCATTAAAGGAATTGCATTACACAATAGTACTTACACCTTTATAGAATACAACTAAGTTGGACAGAACATGCCTCAAAATCACACCAGCTTGCACTTAACACAAAACCACAACTGTCATGAATCAGACCTTTTGACCCTTCCCTTGTATGGTTGCTTTCTGCTCTACTTCCACGGACTTGATTTTGACTTCTAAAGCTATTTCAATATGCCAATGCCCAATGTTTGTCACCAACAGCTTGGATATTCTGGTTGAAAAGGTATACTTTGGCAAAGTGATTCCGTATCTGATATATTGCAAGTTTTATTGTACATTAATCTTCCTACCATATGTTCCGGTCCACATTTTCTGCACTGTAGAGTGATACTTCTTACAGCATTAATTTCTTCCACAGGAGTAAAAAGCCTGAGATGTTGGCTTAGACAATTCTATAGATTTGCAGTATTCTTGCGCTTTTCCAGTCCATCCACATCAAACTGTGATGGTTTATATTGCATGACTTAGGTACTATTGAACAAAACACAATTTTTAAATTATATATTATACAATGTAGGTGTACCTAACTAGTAAGATGGTCCAGTCTCAAGCAAAATTGACGAACCCATCATGAGTGTGAACTACAGGTGTTGCTTTAAAACTTGTTTCTTTACTAAGTGCGTCTTAGTTCTTGATAACCTCACAACATGTTTTAGTTGCTTCTGTACTCTGGATCTATGTTGTTTGCAATTGCACAGTTCTTCGTGTTAACGTCACATTATTATTTTCAATTAATTATGTTAGAATATAACCTTATAAAACGTTGACCACAGACAATTCATTTTGATATTACTTTTTATTTACGTCTAGCGTCGATCTTGCCATCTCCCTTCTCGGCGGCATGGAAAAAACAAAATTAAATATTTCCGACATTAGAAAACAAAATTATGGACGCAGCAAGTGTGTTATGGTAGTGAATTTTCTTGAAAATGATCTGCACCAAACATTTTTTATTAAGTGCTTATAACTTTTTTTTCTTATATTATATAAATCTGTTTTGTATATAATTTAATTTTTATAACATAAACCTACATTACAAATTTTGTTACCATACTATTTTCGGAAAAAAAAATGTTCGAAAGAAAACCCAAAATTTTCTCGGAAAACCTGATCCAATTTTTCTGGATAACAAACTTATCCAACCCACTTACAAAAGAAAGGTACCTGCCAAATTTCATCAAAATCGGACCATTGTTTTTTGAGTTACCTTGTATTTTTCCTACGAAAATTCAGTAAAAAGAATTAAAAAAAAATCTGGACGCAGCAAGTGCGTTATGGTAGTGAATTTTCATTAAAATGTTTTTAATAACAAATATGTGTGTTTTTTTAAGAAAGCAGGCATCAAATTTGGTTACCAGTATAACCTATATAGTAAAAACAATGTGCCATGTTTCATCAAAATAACTTTATTGTGTGAAAATGTACAAAACTTTCCAAAAGTAAACTTAAAGTATTCCCGAAAAAACACGTTTCTTGGTCAACCTTATAGGTTAATAGCAAATTGAGCTGTTCAAATATGAAACATTTGATCAAAATTCGCTACCATAACGCACTTGCTGCGTCTAGAATTTCTTTTCTTACAAACATGCATTATATCTCGATGGAAAATGCAAAAATGCAATAACATAAGGCGTGTTTGATTAAAAAAAAAAGGAAATTTCTATCACCAACGACTTATGGGCCATCCTGTGATTGTAGAAATATTATTTTAAGATGTAGCTCAAGACACCCTATAATTAATATATACAAATTTTTTTCATATCCTATATAATAACGGATATATTGAGCTTTATTGATTTTTTACGAAAATTCGACAAAAATTATATACCATTAAACGATAAACTCTATAGCTAAGACTACTGCCAAGCATCAGAGAAAGGGTCTATTTGAAATGAATTTTCTGCAAATATTTTAGTAAAATGAAGAACAATGACGGTTGAAATTAAGACTTTAGGGTATGTAAAACATATTTCTCGAGACATTTTATTTCTATAGCCTGTATTAGATTTAAGTTATTTGCCTAAATATTGCCAATTTTGACATTTTAAATCGCCACTTTGACGTTTTGAGGAAAACCCCAATTTATTTTTCTTTAAATGCCTATAACTTTTTTGTCTTTTAACTTACATAGCTAAATTTTGGTAGGAAACTTACCTATAAGAATATAAACCTGCGTACCAAATTTGGTTGCCCTTACTTTGTTAATTCCGGAGATATAAATTTTTTTCGAAAGAAAAAACAAAATTTTCCGGGAAAACCTAGGCAGATTTTCCTGCTTAACGAACTCATCCAAGCCATCTGCAAAAGGAATTTTTTCGCCAAATTTAATCAAAATCGGCCCATTATTTTTTGAGTTATCGGTGTGATACACGCACGCACACACACACACACACACACACACACACACACACACACACACACACACACACATATATATATATATATATATATATATATATATATATATATATATATATATATATATATATATATATATATATATATATATATATATATATATATATATATATATATATATATATATATATATATATATATATATATATATATAAACATATAAAAATGAAACTGACCCCGGATATGTTTTCTGGGGGGCCTAATTAGCGCTCATTTGAAGAAATTTTTTCAAAATTCAAAAGTCGGGATCTCCTCATTAGTGAATTTTTTTAAAGAAAATTCACTAAAAAATCAAACTCGAAATCAGAATAATGCCAAGGTTCTGTTTTTTTGTTTGTTTCGCAAATCGCTGCAAAACCTTTTCGTCATTTGTAGGAATGCTCTGATCATCATGCATGAAGGCTGGTCCATCTAACCTATGTTGTCCCATTGTTAAGCTGAACCAAATTTTAAAAGTTCTTGACGCGGAAAAACACTTTTCTGCAGATTTCAGCAAACCTGCAAAACTCTCAGTGCGAGATGTACCTATATCACGAAATATTTCTTTATCAAATAATTTGAGACTTTCAACAACTTCAACAAGCTCCTGGAGAACTGTTCTTATATTTTCTAACACAAAAATTAGGCTGTATTTAAATCCGAATCCAACGTTACTCGTAAAAAATTTGGACTCTTCTTATTTATTTCCTATTCCAGCAAATATTTTGATACATTTTCTCCTGATGATGAAATGTTGTAGTCATTTTTTGTATTATAACTGCATTAAAGATATTTTCATTTTTAGGCAAAAAATGTTTTAGAATTAAAGTGAAACTTGAGATCTTCCGTGATGTTCTTTAATAGAGAAACGAAAATGTCGGTGTCTTAATATCTCTGGGGGGTTTCCCTTTGAGCGTTAGTATGGTTAAACCCTTAGTAATGCGTCTCTATCTATGGTGTTTATACGAAGAAACCTTATGGAATTATTTAACTCATTGCGCAGTTTGTCAATTTCTTCATACAATCTCGTGAAGTCTCTATCTGCGCTAATACTTCTTTCTTCTATCAGATCTAAAAGACAATGAACTGATTTCTCAGAGAATTTCTTTTTAGCAGTTTAAAAAATTTGCTAAAATGCAGGTCCAATAAGCATATTCACAAAAAAAATAAATAAAGAGTTTTACTCAAAACGAACTTTTCTCATTTTTTAACAAAAAAATTCCGTAAGGCTAGATGCATTCTCACAACAATTAGAACCGTAGACCGGTTTCGCTCTAATTAGAGCTCGTCAGTATGGCATACTAATTTCAGAGAAAATACACCTATAAAGTGATACGGCTATAGTAGCCAGCCAGCCTTTCAACACTAGTGTTAAAAAAATTCCGACCTAGTATTTTTTTCTCCATTGGTTCTAGGGGGGGGGGTAATTACCCCCATTACCCCTCACTTATCTACGCACTTGATATTAGGTGCATTAAGAAACCAAGATAATACGCCAAAAAATCAAATATAGGTTCTTTCAAAGTCAACCTGATTTGTACAAATTATTTAAACCATTGAAATGTAACCTTTATTAATTTAAATGCAGAAAGCAATCGCCATGAACACGTTCTTTGCTGTTCAATGTTAGTAAATCCATAGGTGTAAAAAATTAACAAGGACTGGGAAACACGTTAAATCAAAGTCATAAACAGACAAAATCAACAAATACATTCCAGCCAGCGTTTCAATTGAAACATCAAGCTCAATTGCATTATATATCGGTTGGTTGTTGCCTTGAACTTGCACCTGCAGATCTTGAAGATCGCGGACATCTATTGCGGACCCCCTCCAGATGAAGATCGCTGATTCACGAGATGTAGGACCGCATGGAGCTCGTATACTTAGTTACTTAGTCAAGTCTGTTTACCTTACGTTTTAGTATCGTGTGATCTATACAGGTAGACTATTCTTCAGTGAAAATGTGGTTTACCGTGAAGCAATTGCTGTTTATGTTAATTTTATGCTTAACGTGTTTTAATACTTCTTCCTGTTTGAATGAAACCAGCGATAGCTCTGTGGTGATGAAAATTAATAGAACAAGAGAGACTCTGAGACAACCAAAATTTGACCAAAGGAACAATAAAGTTCTTGATAAAGAAAGTAAGTTTAATGATAAAATTGCTTGATATTGAAAAATAAAATTAGAAGATTAAAGAAATAACGCACTAATGTAACAATGGCATTAAGCTACAGCCAAAACCTATAACAATGCAATAAACAAATCACCAATGAAAGGCAAAATTTCATAATATTAAATAATGCTTCTATTCAGTTACAAAGTAAAGAATATGTAAAATAAATTCATTGATTGTTGTTGCCCTTACTTGGTGAAACTTGTCCATACTACATACAGACTTGGAGACTACTTCTCTGGCTTCACTGTTGGTTTTCGTTGGTGAAGGACGTAGCCAGCGCGTAAGCTAACTGGAACAAGTGGCCCTATTACGAATTCTGGATGTTCTAGGATATTCTTCAACGTTTCTGTGACTATAGTTTCGCTGCTTGACAGCATTCTCAGACAGATTAAAATTGAATTAGTACGAAATCATGACAACTACAAATAAATATCTGTTGCTATGTTATGATATGATGTTTTGATCTAAAAATTTATCAAATTGAAAATAAAAATGAAACACAGATGACTGATGAGGCTTTCAAAATGTAAAATAAAGCCAAAGTTACTTGATCAAGAAAAATGTCTGGACGCAGCAAATGGTAGTGAATTGTCATAAAAATGTATTTTTTAAATAGAAGGCACGGAATTTGGTATAACCTATACGTATAGTAGAAACAATGTATCTTATTTCGTCAAACTAACTTTATTTTTTGAAAAAGTACAATACTTTTCCGAAAATAAACTTAAAATATTACCGAAAAAACTGGTCCTATTTTCCTGGGCAACGAACCTCTTCAAGCTATTTACACACCTGCTAAGACATAAGTATCCACAAAAAGCTTTTCGACAAAAATTCAAAAACAATGTTTGCATAAACATTTGCAAACAATTTCTTTAACGAAAATGCCATTTACGAAATGTTACAGGAAAATTATGTTTTTTATTTACCAAAATTTACTAAACAATTACTTTTCACGAAAATGTGAAACAATTTTTTTTTTACAATAACTTATTATACATATATTATTACCTACACTTCACAAAAATCTTCCAAAAATGATTTCTTCAAAAACACAAAAAAATATTTTACATAATATTTTTTTACACGAATATTTGCTAAAAAATTCATAATATTTAAATTATCTATATACCTAATATGTATCTAAATTTTCGTGTGTAATTCACATTCTATAATATAAAGCCGCCTACCAAATGTCGTTTTCTTGACTAACAAACCAAGCCACTTGTAAAATAAAGGTACTCACCAAATATGGTCAAAGTCAGCCTATTATTTTCTGGGTTATCGGTGTGATATATATATATATATATATATATATATATATATATATATATATATATATATATATATTCACGCCAGAGGAGGTACCACTCTATACATCAAGGGGCTGGTGAAGTCCCAACGGACGTTTCCGGTTCTGGTGTATGAGTCGGTTTCCCTTATAAACAAAAATGATGATGACTCCTCCTTGTATGAAATATTCCGGAGGCAAAATACCCCTCCATTCGGATCTCCGGGAGAGGGGTGTACAGGGGGCGCCAACATCGAGAATTAACATATCCTTTTCGAATATATGTGGCCTAAATTCTAACCTGAACTCCGTTCACAATTTCCTCGAGGCTAACAGGCCCCAACTCCTCTTCCTCACCGAAATCCAAATCAGTGCCAAAACAGCCACTAATCACCTTAACTTCCCGGGGTATGAGCTCCTTACTTCCTTTAGATTGCATGGAGGCGTGTGCGCATACGTCCGTAGCAATCTACCCTGTACCAGACTCCCCAATTTAGAAGCTGGAAGAAAAGACATACTATGGCTAAAACTCTCTCTCAGGACTGCAACTAAATTCATCTGTTGCATTTACCGGTCACCTTCTGACAACAACTTTGTCCAGCTCTTTGACTACCCTTCTGAAAAAACCGACCATCTGATTTCCGAATATCCTTCCTCCGAGGTCACTATTCTTGGTGACTTCAATGTCCATAATAAGGAATGGCTAGGATCTTCAAAAACCGATCCACAAGGGAGAGCAGCGGAAGCCTTTGCAGTCAGCAATTCTTTAGCCAATATGGTTCAGCAACCTACTTACTTTCCTCGCATCCCAACACATAGCTCAAATCCCTTGGATCTCCTTCTTACTACACAACCTGAATGCTATAAGATCTCAGTCACCGCCCCCCTTGGTCGCTCAGACCACGGCATGGTCACTGCTTCCTGCGCAATGCAACCCGAGGTCACACAGTCATCGCACCCACGTATCGTTTGGCACTACAACTCCGCAAACTGGGACGAAATGCGGGATTACTTTTCCTCATTTCCATGGGCGTCTGTCTGCTTCTCTCATCCTGACCCCTCTGATATCTCACAAAACGTCACCGAAATTATCCAAGCTGGCATGGAATTACTTATCCCACGTACACAGAAAACCTCTTCAGCCACTCAAAAGCCCTGGTTCTCTAAATCCTGCGACAAGGCCAGACTTGAAAAGGTCAAAGCTCACAAAACGCTTCTACACAATCCCAGTCAAGAAAATCGTCAAGCATTTAATGACGCAAGAAATCGCTATGTCCGCATTCTTTCTGAGGCAAAAAAACTCGTTTAATAACCACATCAAAAACAAAGTCCTTTCAAGCTCCAACGGCGGCAAACCCTTCTGGACTCTTGCTAAATCTATTGGGAATAATTTCTGCAAAAGCACGTTCCCACCTCTTGTCTCAGGGGATGAGATTGTTTCTACCGCACTGGGCAAGGCCGAACTTTTTGCTTCGTTGTTCTCCGGCAATTGTACTCTCAACCCACCTCCAAATGTTCAACCACCAACAGTCCCCAATGTCGCGCATAAAATGACGGATATCCTTTTCAAAACTAAAAAGGTACGAAAGATGCTCTCTTCTCTTAATACCAGGAAAGCCTCTGGCCTTGACGAGATCCCAGCAATTGTTCTCAAAAAATGCGCACCAGAGCTTGCTCCTGTCCTGACTCGTCTGTTTCAGATATCTTATAATAAAGGCATATTCCCTAGTAACTGGAAAACTGCTCGAGTACAACCCATCCCCAAGAAAGGATCCAAAGCGCTTCCTAGCAACTAAAGGCCTATTTCTCTCCTTTCAGTCGTCTCTAAAGTGATGGAAAAGTATATAAACACCGAATTACTAAAATTTCTTGAAAAACACAGTCTACTCCACGACAGGCAGTATGGATTCCGTCAGCGCAGATCGACTGCCGACCTCCTTTCCTTTGTCACCCATTCCTGGAACAAGTCTATGGAACAACACGGTGAATCCCAGATTGTTGCTCTAGACATATCAAAAGCATTCGACCAGGTCTGGCACGCAGCGCTGCTTAATAAACTTCCGGCCTACCACCAAAACTTTGTACCTGGACAGCAGATTTCCTCTCCAACAGGACCATATCTGTTGTTGTGGATGGCCATTCCTCTAAACTGTATCCAATTAATGCAGGAGTTCCTCAAGGTTCAGCTTTAGCCCCTACTTTGTTTCTTCTCCACATCAATGACCTCCTCTCTAGCACATCCAACCCAGTTCACAGCTACGCGGACGACAGTACCCTCCATTCAAATATACAATATTCTAAGCCTGTCTCTTTAGCCCAATTAGATGAGGATCTAATTGGGCTAAAGGGTACGATAGTATTTAGGCTGTAAGCCCTCGTGGTGTGTTGTTGAAATTATATATATATATATATATATATATATATATATATATATATATATATATATATATATATATATAGGTTAACACAGCACAGAAGTTACATATGTTTACAAAAAAGAACTTGCGCTCTGTCAGAACATAATCTCGACACTGGCCACAATATAAATTTTAGTAATGTTTTTATTTTACACTGTGAAACTTAAAGTAATAAAATAATGAGTTTAGAAGAATTTGAAATTACTTTTAACGACAATTTAATAAACTTAAAAAAGATAATAATTTTAGATGTCACTACCCCTATTTATATTTTCTATACAAAAACAAAAAACAAATTCAATTAGATAATAATTAGCTTTATATGTCAGTTTGGCACTTTTCGACTTCAGTCAAATTTATGAAAAGGTTTTTTTTAAATGTTTGTCATTGAATAATTTAGTAGAACGCACGTTATATGTAAGTATTTTAAACTTTTATACTTTTCACATGTAAATTGTAAACTTTTTTTCTTTCCATGTTGTAGCCTTGAGAATGGAATAAATTTTTCCGAAAGCTCGGCCTATAATAAAGAGTTTTATTTTGCAACTGACGGCCTTCCCACAATTTTTTGATAAATAATACTATTACCGTCAGGAAAAACTTAATACTATATATATATATATATATATATATATATATATATATATATATATTTATATATATATATATATATATATATATATATATATATATATATATTTATATATATATATATATATATGTGTGTGTGTGTGTGTGTGTGTGTGTGTGTGTGTGTGTGTGTGTGTGTGTGTGTGTGTGTGTGTGTGGAAATACAACTGAGAAGACTCAGTTTTTGTACAGATGACTCTCAGATTGGCACCTAAACGACACGTTTGATAGCGTTTCTTTTAAGTATACGGGGTGATGAGAATTAGCCGTGTCATTTGGTAAAATTGAAATCACAATTACTCGCTTATTTCAAATGGAACAACCTATATTTTATGGGCTATTTCGGTTCGCATCCCGTTTCTCTTTCAACGTGTATTAGCATTTCCTATACCTAAATTCCACCGTTTCCCGAATATTTGAATCTTATTGGATTCACTTAATTCAAATTGTCACAATAGATTTAAAAAAGGCTTTGGAACTTGATAATATGCTTGTTGACGTCTACATGTTAAGTCCCACCCCTTACAAATGAGAACATAACATTTGTTGGGCCTTCTCGCGTAAAAAAAGGGAACACTTTGTATTTGCATCCAAATCGCTGCATTTTCCTTGTTTTAGTTCTGTGAAATCAATGTGTTGTTAACTAACTTGTTAAACCAAAATACAACTCAACAATATAGGTAGTTATTTATTATAAATGAGTACAGAACTTAACTAATAGCTAGTGGAAAACTAAAAGACAAAAACAAATAAAAAAATTGTGGAACTTATAATAAATGCTCAAAATTACTCCCACTGACATGAAGGCATTTTGTTATTCGTCTTATAATGTTTTGGTTCGTAGCCTTTCTGATTTGTCTCGAATTCAGTGAATTGAAGGCACTTAAAACTCTACCTACCATGTTTTCTTTTGTGGTGGCAGGTTCGTGGTAAACTTTATTTTTGATGTAGCCCCAGATGCTTGTATCCAGAAGTGCTAAGTCAGGGGACCGTGGTGGCCATCTATGTGGGCCGTTATTGACAATCCACCTGTCTTCAAAATGTTGCAAAAAATCATGAGCTAAATGAAAACTGTGGGGCGGTGCTTTGTATTGCTGATACCAGCTTGTTCTAGCTTCTTCTAAACTTAATGTGTTGAGAGAAACTAGAATCACTTCGTGCAAAATATCATTAAAACTCATACCAGTGAGATTTACATCGTATATTTTAATCCCAAAAATCTTATCGTGCTTAACTGCACAAAACACATTGAATGACCACCTGTCTTGGAAATAGTTGATCCTGGTAACATGGGGATTTTCATTTGACCAGAAGTGACTATTGTGGCGATTGTGCATGCCATTTTTGTAGAACTTCGTCTCATCGCACCAAATAATTCTCGTGCAGAAATTCTCATCTTCTTGTGTTTTTAATAGCAACCATTCACAGAACTCAACACGTCTAGGAAGATCGATTGGTTGCAAACCATGTATAGGGTGGTAAGATAAGGGTCTCTAATGATGCTTTTTCAAAGTTCTGTGAAGCGTTTTCGCTGACAAGCGTAATTCTTTTTCGCAATCCCTGATGCATGCCTTGGGATCAGCAGCAAAAAATGCAAATACGTTCACTTCGTTTACGAGTGGCTTACGCTTCTGTACTTTTTGGCGAAAACTTCCATGCTGTGAACAATTTTTCAGCAATCTCTATATCATGTCGTGACTGGGTTTCGGTTTATTCTGGTACTTTTCTGCAAATGCACGGCATGTTCGGCCTACAATTCGTTGACACTCACCATAAATAATTAGAAGCTCCAAAAAATCGTCGTTTGTGTACTGCAAATTTGTCATTTTTGCACTGCGTTGACTGATAGTATCCCGATTTTTATGACAATAAGCTTCAATTGACGCTCTTTTGACATGTAGACGTCAACAAGCATATTATCAAGTTCCAAAGCCTGCCTTAAATCTATTGTGGCAATTTGAATTAAGTGAATCCAATAAAATTGAAATATTCTGGACGCGGTGGAATTCAATTATAGGGAATGCTAATACACGTTGAAAGGGAAACCGGATGTGAATCGAAATAGCTCATAAAATATAGGTTGTTCCATTTGAAATAAGCGAGTAATTGTGATTTCAATTTTACCAAATGGCACGGTTAATTCTCATCACCCTGTATACTCAAAAGAAACGCTATCAAACGTGTCGTTTAGGTGCTAATATGAGGGTAATCTGTACAAAAACTGAGTCTTCTCAGTTGTATTTCCACAGAGAGAGAGAGAGAGATAGAGCGTGCAACGTTCACCTTGGTTTTCGCGAGAATTTTCAAAGCAATCGAAAAATTTCGAAAACGGTTGATTTTTGACATATGGTGTATTAGTGATAATTTATCTCAAATTCAATGTAGAATTCGAAAATATAATGAAAATTACCATGTTGTATTTAAAATAAGCAAGTTGATGGTCACTTCCGGTTAAACCGGAAGTTTGACATAAAGTAAACTATTTTCACTGAACTGGAATTCGTCTCGATCGTATGTGTGTAAATTTTCAAATTTCAAATCGGAGTAGTTATTGATAAACGGCTAACTAAATATCTTGGCGCCACACCCTGTGTATATATATATATATATATATATATATATATATATATATATATATATATATATATATATATATATAGACATATATAGAAATGTGTTCTAGGGGGCTCGATAGTATGTGTGTAAATTTTCAAATTTCAAATTGGAGTAGTTATTGATAAACGGCTAACTAAATATCTTGGCGCCACACCCTGTATATATATATATATATATATATATATATATATATATATATATATATATATATATATATATATATATATATATTAAATTTTTGTGACGGTAATAGTGTTATTTATCAAAAAATTGTGGGAACGCCGTCAGTTGTAGAATAAAACTATTTATTATAGGCCGACCTTTCGGAAAAATTTATTCCTTTATCAAGGCTACAACATAGAAAGAAAAAAGTTTACAATTTACTTGGAAAAAATATAAAAGTTTAAAATACTTACATATAACATGAGTTCTACTAAAACTAATTATCTAATAACAAACATAAAAAGAAAACTTTTGATGAATTTGAGTGAAGTCTAATAAATGCCAAACTGACATATAAAGCTGAATATTGTATAATTGAATTTGTTTTTTGTTTTTGTCTAGGAAATATAAAAAGGGTAGTGATTTCTAAAATTATTATCTTTCTTTAAGTTTATTAAATTTTCGTTAAAAGTAATTTCAAATTCTTCTAAACACATTCTTTTATTACTTAAGGTTTCACAGTGTAAAATAGAAACATTACTAAAATTTATATTATGGCCAGTGTCGAGATTATGTTCTGACAGAGCGCAAGTTCTTTTTTGTAAACGTATGTCACTTTTGTGCTGTGTTAACCTATCTTTAAGGACTCTGCTTGTTTGGCCAATGTATTTTAAACTACAATTATTACATGGAATACAATATACCATTTCAGACACTTTGGAAATTTCATCCTTACTTTTGAGTTTACTGAAAATGTTATTAATTTTTTTTGAATATCGAAACGTTATTTTAAAATTGGTTTCATCTTTAAATATAAACTTTAACCTATTTGTTAGCGAAACGATCGTTAGGTCTTTTAAAATGTGTTGTGGTGATTTGGGTTCTCCAAGTGTACTTACCTGCTTATTATTGCATTTTTGCGTTTTCCATCGAATTATAATGCATGTTTGTAAAAAAAATTGATAGCGTTCATCGTTTTAGAGTTATTTCAATTGTTTCACATTTTTGGAACAAAAATTATGTTATGGCGTTTTTACCAATATATAGCAGAGTCCCATAAAAATGACACACTCAGAAAGGGTTTCGTTTATATTATTCGTGAAAAAATCGGGATCCCGTCGCAATTTGTTTGTTTCCGTAGAAATTATTGTAAGATTTTTGTAAAACTTTGGTAATTAATAATAAATCTTTTATAAGTTATTGTAAAAAAATATTTCTGATTTTGGTGAAAATTTTTTTGCAAATTTTCACGAACAATTTTTTTTTGTAAGTTTTGTCGAAAAGCTTTTTGTGAATAATTATACCTTGGTATGTGGGTAAATAGCTTGAAGAAATTTGTTGACCACGAAAATCGCACCAGTTTTTTCGAGAACATTTTAAGTTTGTTTTCGAAAATTGTTTTACCCTTTCAAACAATAAAGTTATTTTGATAAAATGTGGCACATCCCTTCTACTGTACAGGTTATGCTGGTAACTAAATTGGATGCCTATTTTCAGGAAAAGAGACATATTTGCTATAAAAACATTTTTAGAAAATTCACTACTATAACGCACTTGTTGCGTCCAGACATTTGTCATATCAGCTAAAGTTGTAGGTGCAAACGCCATCACTTTGCCCTATATAATATCCCAAAAGAAATAATCAAGGGGCGTCAAATCCGGGGATCTAGCAGGCCACCTGTTTTCAAATACTCCATTCAAATGATTACGGACCTGTATTCCATAATGGGGTTGAGCCCCATCCTGTTGACACCACATGTCTAAGTTTATGTTTTGATTTAATAATTGAGGTAATTGGTTTCTTGAAAAAGCTGGTATACATGTCTCTATTTAAATGCCCATCAAAGAAATGCGGATTAATCACACTATACCTATGATTATACCACACTAGACGTTAATTGATTATTGATTTGGCAGAGATCTTATCTAGCGGACCAGTGGGGACCTAAAACATATCAACGATGTTTCTTACGCACGTTAAATAGACCACAGGTCTAACTAATGTTTTTAATAGTTAACCGGGATAATTAATGTGAATAAGTTAAATAATTTGTACTTACAAGCAGAACCCACCACCCATCAAAACTTCGGGAGCATTATATTTTTAATTAATTTCTCAACTATTTTAAAGATGGTAGGAAGTAGAGACAGAGCACGAAAACTATTTGGAGAATCTGTTTCACCTCCTTTATATGCAAGAATTACTCTAGCGATTTTCAGAGACGAAGGAAAATATCCCGTTATAATGGAACTATTAATTGCATCTGTCAAGATTTTAGGAACCCAGCTGGGAAGGTGAAGAAGCAGTTTGACAGAGATACCATCTCACCCGATAGAAGTCTTGTTCTTAAAGTCATGGAGCACTCCATGAATCTCAGCAGAATAGACCGGCGTAAAAAAGAAGGTGTCAGGGATAAAAACATCATCCATCAAGCCCAGTGGATCCGTCCAAGGGACCCTCCACTGTATCAGCCTAGAAGCAATGGAACAATAATAATCATTGAGATGATTAGGATCCAGTTCAAGAGTCACCCGATGAGAACCATGTCCTCCCTAAAGATCATTAATAATCGACCATGACTCTCTCTGTCTGTTTGAAGACCGCAGTATCCTTTGTCTATAATATTGTTGTTTTGCAACCTTTAAAATTCTTCTGTATATCCGTCGATAATATTAAAATAGAATATGAATGAGGCATTGTTACCAGTATATTTTCTAATTGTGTGCAGGCAACGCATGTTTCTTGATGACACTTTCAATCATTTAGTAATCCATGGTTTCTTTATTTTATTCTTTATGTCCTTCAAAGGAAATGCAATATTGAAGAAGTATATTAATCTATTATGGAACTCGCTTAATTAAATATACAATCCCAGCTATTTGTTGCACATAGTTGTGAAAATATATTGTAGTTATGTTGAGCAAACACTCTTCCACGTTTTTTTACAATTTTTCTTTTGGAATCGGTTAAAGACAACTTACATAAACAAGCTTCATGATCAGACAAACCAGCGTTAACAACGCAACAGTCCAAAACATTCACACCTACATTTGTACATATGTAATCTATAATACTTCTGGAGTGCTGGGAACATCTAGTTGGTGAATCTATCAACATATGCAGACCAAAAGAATCCAACATACAAGACAGGTTGACAACATTAGAAGAGGCTGTATTTAAATAATCGAGATTAAAATCTCCCGTGAGAATCACAGTAGAATTTACAGGCAACGCACAGAGAACCATTTCCAATTTTTGAAGAAAAAAACTACTATTAGAAGTAGGCGATCTATAAATGCACAACACATACATATTCAACTTCTTGCAGCAGGCAATAGAGAACTCAAAATGCTTTTCCACTAAGAGCTGATTGTACTTATCAACATCAACAAAGTTATAACATCTAAAAAAGTCTTCTCTTATCATAATCAATGTACCGTCATGAGAAAAACAAGATCTATTAAACCGGGATATTATAACATAGGGGGCACAGAAAAACCTTCTGGCTTTAGCCAATGCTCAGTTAGCAGCAGTATCTCAGGATTGCCTATACTATCCAAGAATAAACTCAATTCATCAACCTTATTATGTACAGATTGAACATTTAAAAGTACAACCGAGAACTATATATATATATATATATATATATATATATATATATATATATATATATATATATATATATATATATATATATATAAACATATAAAAATTGAAACTGACCCCGGATATGGGTTCTAGAGGCTCTAATTCGCGCTCATTTGAATTTTTTCCCAAAAGTCTTACCATCGATACGTCTCTATTAGCGAAAATAGCATGTCAGGGGTGCATGGAGAAACATTGTTAATAAATAACTTAGGCGTGCTGGTGTGCCTACCCTGTTGTGACTGGCGTGACTGTAGTAGTATAAGTAGTAATATTAGTATTTGATATCATCCAGGATTTAACTTCAAAATAAAATAAAAAAGTTATGTAACTAAAAAATGTGCCATATGTAAGGAACTTTTTTCCATTGTAAATAGTGTAGCATTCGAAATTTTGCATTAAGGTTTAACATAAAGACTTTCTAATGCCTCTTGTAATACAATTTCAGGTTTGAAACGACCCGAGTATTATGAATATACGTCCGAAGATCTGAAAATAATCACCGCTGCGCTTGGCAAACTGAAGAATAGTGACTGTATTCGCGATACTAAAGTTGTCCTAGAAGCCATCTCTAACGAGGAGCTTTGGGCACTACAAAGTAAGTGACACTCTTTCTTTACTTATTATTTAAATGTCAAAATATAGTGTTTATTTATACTTCGCTGAACTCTCAAGAATTCCAAAATGACGGAGATATCTAGAATATAATAAAAGTCTGGACGCAGCAAGTGCGTTATGGTGGCGAATTTTCATAAAAATGTTTTTCATAGCAAGTATGTATCTTGAATGCAAACAGGCATCAATTTGGTTACCGGTATAACCTATATAGTAGAAACAATGTACCATATTTTATGTTTATAGTCAACAAACCTTAGCTTAATAGCAAATTGATTATTGAAATATGAATGAAAATTCGCTACCAAACGCACTTACTGCATCTCGATTTTTTTCTTACAAAAATGCACCATATTTTGATGAAAAATGCAAAACTGCAATAATATAAGGGATGTTCGAAAAAAAATTGTATGTATCACCAACGACATATGGGCCAACCTGGGACTGTCAAAATAATTTTATAAGATGCAGCTCAAGACATCCTATAATAAACGTATACAATTTTTTCTCGTATCTTATATAATAACCAATAAATTGAGCTTTATCGTAGAATTGCGTCAGCCTTATGAAAATAGATCAATTTCGGGACGTAGCAAGTGCGTTATAGTAGCGAATTTTCATAAGAATTGTACACTATCTTTATACGGCATAATAGTAAAGTTAATACTTTAAACTTACACAGACCCTGAAGATAGATTTTAAAGGTCCTAGTATGCGCACATTTGAAGAATTCTTTCAAAAGAGTTACCATCGATATCTCTCAAAAAAATCTTGCGTTCTAACTCCTTTTGAGAAAAATGCCCACAACTCAATTTTTTATGAAGCCAAAAAGCTAAATATTGTATATTTGATATAAAACCAAGAAACTGACGCATTCAGAGATGCTTTCGTTTATATTATTTGTTAATTTTTGTACTTTTTCAAACAACAAAGTTATTTTGTTGAAATACCTATGGTACATTGCTTCTTATTTCTACTATAAAGGTTATACTGGTAACCAAATTTGAAGCCTGCTTTCATTAAAAAGCAACTGTTATGTGGTTATTAAAAACATTTTAATGAAAATTCACTACCATAACCAAACACTTGCTGCTTCCAGACTTTTTTTTAATATCATCAAAAGTAAATTAGATATTATTTCCGATTTTAGTATGTGTTAATATGACATAGAACCAAATATTGTAGTTAGAAAAGTTTTCCTATCGCTTCACTAGTGGCGTTACTGCAAAATAAATCAATCAAATGTCCTATGATATTTTCAACAAGGATACTGGTACGCGACTGACATTTTTTCATGTGGATAGTTTTCTTCATTAGTCTGGCTAATTATAAGTAAAAAAGTCTGGACGCAGCAAGTGCGTTATGGTAGTGAATTTTCATTAAAATGTTTTTAGTACAAATATGTTTTTTTTAAAATAAAGCAGGCATCAAATTTAGTTACCAGTATAACCTATATAGTAGAAACAAGGTGCCATGTTTCATCAAAATAACTTTATTGTTTGAAAATGTACAAAAATTTCCGAAAGTAAAATTAAAGTGTTCCCGAAAAAACTGGTTTCTTGGTCAACCTAATAGCAAATTGGAATGAAAATTTGCTACCATAACGCACTTGCTGCGTCGCGAATTTATATACTTACAAACATGTATTTTATTTCGATGAAAAATGCAAAAATGCAATAACATAAGGCGTGTTCGATAAAAAAAAGGAAGACTTATGGGCCAGCTTGTAATTGTAGAAATATTTTTTAAGATGTAGCTCAAGACAACCTATAAATAATGTATACAATTTTTTTCTATCCTGTATAATAACGGATATATTACTCTTTATTGATTTTTTACGAAATTTTGACAAAAATTATATACCATTAAACGATAAACTATATAGCCAAGCTACTGCCAAACCATTAGAGGGTCTATTTGAAATGAATTTTATGGAAATATTTTAGTAAAATGAAGGACAATGACGATTGAAACTAAGACTTCAGGCTTTGTAAAACATTCTTTTTTAAAGATTTTCTTTCCATAGTTCATATTAGTTTCAGGTTCTTTGCTTAAATATTACCAATTTGGACGTTTAAAATCGTCCCAAATTTATTTTTCTTTAAATGCCTATAACTTTTTTGTCTTTTAACCTACATAGCTAAATTTTGGTAAGTAAGTCACCTCTAATGATATAAACCCGTGTACTAAATTTGGTTGCCCTTAATTTGGAGATATACATTTTTTTCTAAAGAAAACACAAAATTTTCCAAGAAAACCTTGGCGAATTATTCTGACTAACCAACTTATCCAAGCCACTTGCAAAAAGAAGGTATTCACCAAATTTTATCAAAATCGGCCCATTAGTTTTTGAGTTATCAGTTTGATACATACATACATACATATATATATATATATATATATATATATATATATATATATATATATATATATATATATATATATATATATATAAACGTATAAAAATTGAAACTGACCCCGGATATGTGTCCTGGGGGCCTTAACGCTCATTTGAAGAAATTTTTTCAAAATTCAAAAGTCTGGATCTCCTCATTAGTGAATTTATAGCAGGCATTTCTGCTTGGAAGATGTGGAAGTTTTTCCTAGGGACTTAACGAGTCTAAAGTTAGGCTCTTATTCCCAGTACTGCTCCCTAAATTTGTTTAGATTTGTTTCTATACCATGTCGATGAGTTGTTCGTCAGCCTTTCACTGTCCCTGTTTAATGCCTGGCGGTCAGTTATGACCACATCAAATGGGACTATGAAGTCCACTTTAGCTGGCATTTGATCTGTTGGTGGACGAGTGACACCAATGAAATTATTTCCAGGATCTTCAAGTGGCCGACCAAGTCTCCTGGTTTAGGTTTGTCTGCTCAAAATAGTCACGAGGCAGTTAGTGCTGCTTCCCTCTTCACCCATATCTGCAGTGGAGTATGATTGAGCATTGCCTCTATTGCAGTGGTAAGGCATGATGTCATACTCCCATTATTCCAGAACTTTCTTTGCGTTAAAGCTTGTTCCGTTTTTGGCCATCATACTATAGATGCATATCTGACCATGGATTTAACCACAGTTTAGCATATACAATAAACCATCCTGGATTCATCCATCATGTATTTCCTACAACTCTGCGGCAAGTCCAGATTGCCATTGTGGATCTCGAAATAGTTTTTCCAACTGTTCAGTTCAGTTTTTGGTGTAAGAAGATCTATAAATATTTAAATTCATCGAAAAACTGTATCTGTGTTCTGTCTAGAGTGGCAGTATGTGGAGAAATAGATTTAATACAAAATTAAAACACATAAAAAATGAGGCGAGATATAATGGTTACTCGGATGGTTTAATAGACAAATTGGTTAACAAACACAAAACAAAGAAAATGATATCTGAATGTACGACATTTAAGAAAGATAAAATAGAGAAAAAATTTGTTTGTTTACCTTGTGAACCACGAATCGCAAAGGGTTTGGAAAGTATCTTTAAGAAATCTGATTTACATTTGACTTTTTGGACGAAAAGTAATTTAAAACATTTGTTGGGTAATACGAAAGACAAAGACAAAGTCACTGAAATGTCCGGTATTTATGAGATTAGTTGCAAAGCTTGCAATCTTAAATACGTGGGTCAAACTAGGAGAAACATGGCCACCAGGTTTCGTGAACATCTCGCACATTTACGATATGGTACGGTGGACAAATTGTGTGTGGCACAACATATATGTGATAATAATCACCACATTGACAAAGAAAATTTGAAACTTGTCAAAAATGTTAGACATGAAACTATGCTTGATTCATTAGAAAGTATTTTTATATCAAGGTCGATTAAGAACAAAACTTCATTGAATCGTGCGGCACCTTTAATTTCAAGCCCTTTATTTTTACTTTGCATTTGACCACTTAAATACTCCTAATTTGTCTGGTAGAATATTAAATTATTGTCAATAACTAGGCCCGGCCTATACATATACTAATCTCTACGCTTGTCTCGACTTAAATACCCTTTCGTTTTCTTTGTATATATATGAAGTCAATATAAGTACTGTTCACGAAGAATTAAAATCAATATAAATATAGTTTTTATATAGTATTTTAGTTGAATTATTTATCCTTTGTTAGAGTTAACATTGTGAGCCAAACACCCGGGTTTAGTTTTCTATATAAAAAAGATGAGCGGAGGTTATTGTGTTTGTCTCGCCAGATGTGCTTGTCGGCTTGTTCCAATATCCACATAGTAAATTTCTAGATCGAAAGGGAACGTGCAGATTCCTTTTAAGCATATTATCCTTATATTAGATAAGGGCTCATAAATTTGTTCGACCAGAAGATTAGAGCAGGACTTCGACCTCGTAGTTTCCCTACAAAATAAACAAACGATGGGTCTTCGACGACAATTTTACTTCGGACTAGTTCGTTTACTTAGACGCGATATAAATACACTGTAGCTAGTAGTTTAATTTTAGAATTTTTCTTCCCCTGAAGATGTTGACATGGCCAACGAAACGATCGTAAGGTCTCTGAAATATGTGTTGTGGTGATTTGGGTTCTCCAAGTGTACTTATTAGAGTGGCAGCTTTTAATTTTAACTTGCCTGTTAAACAAAAAAGTTTGTTAATGTTGTTTTAATGTTAGCGGTATCCACTACATTCAGGAACGATAAAATAGGGAAAAAATTGTTTGCCTACCTTATGAACCGCGTATCACAAGGGGTCCTGAGAGCATTTTTAAGAAAACCGATTTGCAGCTAACTTTTTTGAAAAAAATTTTAAAAATTTGTTAGGTAATACGAAAGATAAATATAAATCCACTGAAATCTCGGGTATCTATGAGATGGGCTGCAAATATTGTAATCTTAAATACGTTGGGCAGACTAAAAGAACCATTGAGACCAGATTCAGGGAACATCTGGCACAGCTTCAGTACGGTAGTGTAGACAAGTCATGCGTGGCACAACATATTTGAGATAATAACTGCTACATAGATAAAGAAAATCTGAAACTTATCAAAAATGTTAGACAACCAGCGAAGCTAGATGCGTACAAGATGCGTATTTATATTTATAAGGCAATAAAAAACGAAAGTTCCTTAAACCGAGCGCCGCCACTGATTTATAGTCTCTTGTTTGCGGTCTGTCTTTGATACAGATAAATATTTCGAAACTTGGTAGGTAAAGTTATGACGGAAGTTCAAAAACCTCGTCCGGCAGTTAAAGTACAACACACAGAAAATATGCCTGCGATTTCATCTGCCTCTCGGTATCGGTCTTTACCTAAGACTCAGTATAAAAAGTGATGTTTACTAGTAAGTAGTTTAGAATTTTTCATCATCTGATGACGCTAACTATGTTAGTGAAACGATCGTCAGGTCTTTAAAAATATGTGTTGTGGTAATTTTGGTTCTCCAACTGTACTTATCAGTGCTCATCACAGGTTCCAATCTTCACTTAGTAAACTCAGTAGCTATTCATCGCACATGTACCATATTTGCACCAGAACATTAATACCGTCGGTCCCGTGTCCATGCGATGTTGGGCACGTTAAAGATCCCCAATTTCCTTACAGAAAGGCAGGGGTTCGGCAAAATTTCCAGGATAGTGAGGTGAAACTGCTCCCTGGCGTCGGTGATTGGCCATAGCAGCAGAAATAGCCCGACG
Organism: Tillus elongatus; assembly: GCA_964006375.1. Taxonomy (NCBI): domain Eukaryota; kingdom Metazoa; phylum Arthropoda; class Insecta; order Coleoptera; family Cleridae; genus Tillus; species Tillus elongatus. The sequence goes on from OZ023262.1 coordinate 55,189,039, forward strand.
TTAAAAGAAAACAAAAACACAAAAAAACATGCACCAGAACATATTCTGTTACCTATACGCAGAATGCAGAATAGTCTCATTTTTCAAAATGTTGCCCTTACCCCCTTCTTGCATCCGAGTCTTCAATTTTACTTATGTAAATATCTTCCTCTTTCTTCTTTTTACTGTGTGATGTTGAGAAGTATTATACTTGCATTATCACGATATCCTGCTGATTTTTTAATGTAGTTAATACAAATTAATATTCGATAGGAACTGTGAATTTCGTTACGTAGTTTTCGCAATGATTGGTATGCTGCACCAAAACCAGTTGGTAAACAATCAATACTATTATTGTTACAATTAAAGCTAATGACAAAATTATGGGTTATAACAATCTAAAAAAAAGAGTTATAACTACTTATTATTTATGTATATATAATTATTTACCTGACAAATATTTGTGTAAAAAAGATGTTATACACATGAGCCGAATTTTTTAATCTATTTATAATTGATGTTTATTTTGATCTGCTCTTATACGAGGGTCGATCAATCCCGTGTTAGATATGAAGACGTAAGGTTTTCACATTGCTTAAATTTTTCAATGTAATCTCCTTTTAGGTCTATACACTTTTCTCAACGTTTCTGCCATTTCTTTAACATCTCCAAAAAATACGATTTGTCGAATTCTTCAAAGCACGCTTCTATCTCGGCGATAACCTCCTCCTTTAAGCTAAATTTTTCCCCTTTTATTTCTTCGCATGTTTTGCCAACCAAAAATTAAAAGGGAATTACGGTTCGATATTGTACTTAAGTCTGATACAACTGGCTACCAAATAAAAACTAACCAATGGATCAGTCTGAAATTTAGTATGGTTTCGTTTCACAGATCACAGTACAGCAACGTCACCTGTCTTCAAACACGGGTATTTATTGATTGACCCTCATAGGTACGCACGATTATTTGGCAGACATACAAAAAAAGTTAATACATATGTATTTCCCATACAATTAGTAGTTGTTTCAAATATGTAGGACGGTGTTAAACCAGAATATCCAATTTGGATAGCATGTGATAGATATACAACGCTAAATTTTAGGCAACTTGTAGGTAAATTATGTGGTAATCACTGTCTGACAACAAATTCTATAACAAATAGTACAACAAGTTCAAAAAAGCAAAGTTTTACTAAACGAATATAGCTTTTGAGTACGAGCGAAGTACCTTGAAAGCTATATGACAGTGTTTTACTACAATCTTACTGAATTTAGGCCACATATATTCGAGAAGGGTATGTTAAATCTTGATACTGGCGCCCCCTGTACACCCCTCTCCCGGAGATCCGAATGGAGGGGTATTTTACCTCCGGAATCTTTGGTACAAGGAGGAGCCATCATCATTTTTGCTTATAAGGGAAACCGATTCATACACCAGAACCAGAAATGTCCGTTGGGACTTCACCGGCCCCTTGATGTAAGGGGTGGTGGTGGTAAGGGGTATGATTATAGCCTCACTATTGACCGGATTTGGATTTAACTGAAATCTGTGACGAGATATCAATCGTGGGCAAATGTCGAATAAATACACTCGGGCTTTCAGATCGCGAAAATGGCGCAATCTTACATACTAAGATACGTTTTTCTATTAAGAACATGTAAATGTAAAAAAATAGACTATAATTATTTGGGACACATGTATTACACACAACAGTGCGATGTTTCTCACACAAAAAAGCATTACAAGAATGGCATGGAACGCGTTGCTTGTTGCCAGTCTTTTTACAAAATTTACATCGTCCTCTCTTGCCAACAGTGACTTATTCAGCTGGACCTTGCACTTCGTCGTCATTCAGGTGTTGCCTTTCAGACAGATTACGCATTTCTTCACAGTGTTGTATCAAGTCGCATTTATTTTTACATTCGATCTCGCTCTTTGTTTCAAATACGGAATAACCAACTGTAAAGCTAAGTCATATAAAAACTGACATCGTTTGGATTTATCACGTCCTTGTGAACTAGCATTTTGGTTTAGTATTGTCTGGCAATTGATCCCTATTAGGTTTATAATATCATAAAAAACTGCAAGATGCCATCTTTTTGTTCGTCGACTGCAACTATATGAATGACACCTCTGGTCTATTGAATCTACACCACCTTTAGTGGCATTATAGAATTCTATTACTTCAGGTTTCTGGAAAAAATCATGCAGAGCAGATTCGTAATGCATACTTGACAGTAACGCCACAATTTTACCTTTTCTAGGACAATGCGTTACTAGCTGCAGTTTATTGTGTGTGTCGTAAACAAAGACTGAACTTCCCACTACGCGCCCTTTTGTTATCAACATTTCTTTAGGTATTTCCGTTTAGTTCTTCTTTAGAATCGCAACAATTGTAATACCATAATCATTTAGTAAACTCACGGTGGCTGGAATTGTGGTGAACCAGTTATCACATGTGATATTTGGTTTTGTGTGATGTACGGGCTTTCTCAGTTCTTTCAAACAGTGCTCACCCAAAGGTACATCACCATTAGGTGTGGCCTTGATGATATACGGGAATACTGATACCACATACCGACCACGCGCATCATACATTAGTATCATCTTTAAACCATACTTATCAGATTTATTAGGTATGTACATTCTGAACATGCACCTTCCCCTAAAACGTATGAGTTGTTTATCTATTGTGCACTCAGGAGACGGTTGATAATAACGTGTACACAGGGCTTCGAACATCTCCCACAGCTCCTTAACAGGCGTAAATGGGTCCTCTTACTTTCTGGTTTCCCTCGTATCACGATCGTCGAATCTTAAACGTTTGTTATAAACCTGAACCTCTCCTTGGACATTACAGCGTTGTAAACTGAGCTCTGTGCGAACTCCATAAAAAGTCTGCTGAAGCTCGATTATCTTTTTTTACAGCAAAGAGATAATGTAAACCGATGTAAGCCCTGAGTTCCGCCTTGGTCAATTCTTTTGTATATGTCTGTTCCTTGGTATATGAAGCCTTCTGCTTCAAGATTTCAGAATTATTGTGACATAGTACAGCTTTCAGCATTTTGTCACCAAAGAATAAATCAAAAATCTTTTCAGCTGTAGAAGCTTCTCTTGCCAAACCTTTTGACCCAGGTGTTATAACTAGAATATTTCTAGCTGTTGTTGTCTATTTGTAAGGCGTAGAATTACGAACCTTGCGTGTAGATACCGTCATCAAGTTTCCTCTGATCAATGAAATAAGAAGTTGACCTCGTACAGAAAACTGTTTTTCCTATCGTCAGGTCTGGCAAGTTATTAGTAGCACCTGATGTCGATGTTTCCAGATTCAACTGTTTAGTTTGTGAGAATATAGTATCCAATTTACTGGTATCATTTTCGTCACGTTCTAATCTACTCTGCACACCTTCTACTACGGAGTCATTTTCGACGTAATCCTCATCACTGCCACTTCTCTCATTGTCTTCAACTTCTTCATCACTTTCTTCCAAGCAACGGCGTAGTTCTTCATATATACTTTGTTCCTATATTAGGGTATAAATGGGCCAGGGCTGACAATTTACTAAATTGTTAGTTGGTTGTATACAGTTTCCAATATTTAACACTTTATGTTATTTGGAGCTGTCGTGACAATATACTACTTGGTTCCGCAACGAGGTGGCGGCACATGCTTATATCTCACCTAGTGTAAAAATAGTGATGCAAATTGAATCATAACTTCCACATAGCTGTGTAATCTACTCTCCTCAGCATGACATTCTTATGAAATGAATCTAGGGTCCATGACTTAACCACAAAAAATATTCGTATTCCTATACCCATACACTTCTGAAACGTTATATTTATCGAGTTTTAACGAAAAAGTCAATATTCACCAAATCACCACTCATTTATCCCCTACCCACTAAAGCGATCTTACTCAAAAAGAATTAGAAGGGTTGCTTTGTCGGATGCTAACTGTTTGAAGTGAAATTTCAAGATGCTATCCCAATTTGTTCGAAAGTTATTGCGCCTACTAACAGAGAGACGTTCAGGCCGACAGACCGACTGACCGACAGACAGAAAACGCCGTTTTAGCAAAAAAGATTCGAAATTTCGACCACCGATTGTCAGGATGCTTGCGCTCCAGAACCGCTCGCTCAATGTTGGGCAAAGGCGGTACCTGGAGACGGCAGGAGGACCTGGGGCTTGGCGTCTGGTCTTCTCGGTGGGGCCCGGGATGGTTCGCGAGCTGGACGGGCAAGGCCGGCGGCTGTATTTCGAATTGGTGACTCTGAGTGAAACCAGAGTTACAACATGGAGTGCGGTCGCCTCCGCCCGGCCCGCGGCGGGCGCGCGGACGGGCTCTGGCCAGAGGAGGTCTTCGCCCGGGCGACGTCGCGATTAAATTCGCGGGGCTACTGCGGGTGGGCCAGATCAAGTTACAACATAGCCGGGACGCCACTGGGGAGCTGGCAAAGCTCCTCGCAGGCGGCCCAGGCGGAGTTGTGTTGCTCCAAGAGCCTTATGCGTATAGGAAGCAAGTGAGAGGGCTTGGAGGAATCGGCTTCAACATCCCAGTTGGTGGCGAAGCAGAGGAACAACCTAGGACATGCATACTGGCGTCGAGGGATCTGGACGTGATGTTGCTGCCGCATCTCGGGTCCAGGGACGCCACAGTAGCTGTCCTGGAGTATAAGGTGAGTAATATAAGGCTTAAGGTTATAATGTGCAGCCTTTGTATTCCCTACGATCGGCGGGGGCTGCCTCCGTCGGAGGAATTTGTGCGTATCGTCGATTTCGCGAGGGAACATGGGTTACAACTTATAATAGGCTGCGATGCCAATTCTCACCACAGATTGTGGGGCAGCACAAATACCAACCCACGCGGTGAGGCTCTACTAGAGTATTTGGCTACGACGAACCTAGGGGTATTAAATAGAGGTACAGCTCCAACGTTTGTCAATCGCATCCGGCAGGAGATGATCGACATCACGCTAGCGAGCAGAGGGATAACGGAGGGTATATCTAACTGGAGGGTGACGGAACACAAATCAATGTCTGATCATTGTATGATCAGCTTTGAATTGGATGTGGACTGTGAGAGCACTCCCCCAGAAGAAATCCAAGGAAGACGAACTGGAATGCCTATGTAATAGGCCTCGGAGGGTCGCCAAGGAGCCCAGAGGGGAGAAGACTCTCTACAGAGGCATTAGATAGTGAGGTTGAGGCCCTAGAAGGTAGAATAATGGCAGCCTACGAGGCCGCGTCACCACTTAGGGGGGAACCGTCTATCAAAGTGAGATGGTGGAACAGGGATCTCGCCGTACTACGCGGGCGGACTCGGAAGACTGCCAGAAGGGAGTTTAAGAAGGAAATGCGACGGAGTAAACGGGCTAGTTGGAGCGCGTACTGCGGGGAAGTCAACTCCTTGCCGGACGCAGCCAGGCTGGTAAGGGTACTCAAACAGGAGGTAGGCAGTAATGTAGGATCCTTAAGGAAGCCGGACGGGAGCTGGACAAGCGCCGGTGAGGAGACTCTGCGTCATCTCGCCGAAGTTCACCTCCCGGGGATGGAGCCGTCACAGGGGCTGCCGACCTGGGCCGGTGGACGGTCCCGAATGCGGACTGGCAGCTGGCAGAGGGGGTGGTCACGGATGGCTTTATAGCCTGGGCGGTGGGCGAGTTCGCTCCTTTCAAGTCCGCAGGCTGTGATGGGATTTTTCCGGCCCTGCTCCAGAGGGGTCTGGATATACTGCTTCCATACATAAGGGAGGTTTTCCGGGCCAGCCTGGCGTGGGGCTACGTTCCAAAGGCCTGGCGCCGGGTTAGGGGGGTCTTCATTCCCAAGCCGGGAAGGGAGGACTACACGCTGGCCAAGGCGTACAGGCTAATCAGCCTTACATCATTCCTGCTTAAGGCATTCTAAAATATAGTAGATAGGTTTATGTTAGTAGGGCTGGGCTTCTACGCCCAGGCGTACGCTGATGATGGGCTGGTCTTAGTGACCGGCAAATTGCTCGGCGTCGTCTGTGAGTGCATGCAAGCTACCTGTAGCATAATAGAAAAGTGGTGTGGTGAGCAGGGACTCTCCGTAAACCCGGCGAAGACGGAGATGATCCTATTTACCAAGAAGAGGAAGGTAGAGAGGTTCATGACGCCCGTGATGTTTGGAAAACCTTTAGCTTTAGTGCGGGAGGTCAAATATATAGGGGTGCAACTGGTGTGGGTTCCGGGACACTGTGGCGTAGCGGGGAATGAGGTAGCGAATAATCTCGCAAGACTCGGTTCCCGGCGGCCGTTCTGTGGCCCAGAGCCTGCGATAGGCATAAGTAGGAAGACAGTCTCTGTCGCCTTAGACAGGTGGACCGAGGAAGCAATGGAGAGGCACTGGGGGTCGGTTGGTGGCTGTAGGCAGGCGAGGGACTTCGTGGGGGGGGGGGGGGGTTTCAGAGATAAAGCTGTCTGGCTACTCGGAAGGAGTCGACCTACGCTTCGCCGCATCCTTGGGGTGCTGACAGGCCACTGTGCCCTTAAAAGACACCTCACATTGATAGGCGTAGAGAGGGATCCCATTTGCCAGGAATGCGGCGAGGATGAAAAAACATCCTACCACTATCTGTGTGAATGCGAGGCTTTTGGCAGTCTTCAAGTAGAATTGTTCGGATCGAGGACTCTGTAGAGGAATCAGGTAAATACCGTCCAACTGAAGACAGTCACGGCCTTCATCTCCAGGTCGAGGCGGTTTGGCGACGGAACCGAGGAAGAGTAGAGCATGGTTGCTGGGTTGCTGGGGTTCGCAAAAAGGGCCCATTGTGGCCTACTTGCTTGGTATTGGCCTCCCCACCACTGCTACTACTACTACTACTACCATCCCCACACATTCATTTCTTAATTTAATTTTAGCACAGAATACCAGATGTTCGACGAAATTGAAAGTTTTCTAATAAACAAACCATAAACCGTTACATTACTCGAGGCTTAAAAAAATGTCATTTTTCACCAAATCATCCGCCATTAATCTCCTACCACCTGGAGCGATTTTACCCCAACAACAATCCGAACCGTTTGTGTGTCGGGTGCTAACTGTATACCAAATTTGAAGACGATGTATCAATTTGTTCAAAAGTTATCGTCGCTACAAACAGACAGACATTTAGACTGGCAGATAGACAGACACACAAAATGTTCGTTCTCAGATCATGTTTTCTATATGTTTAGGCAGTTTTTATGGCGGTTAAGCGAAAAAAAGGTTTGGAATTTTTTGAGGTCGATGCCATACTTCCACACGTATTGACGATGTGGAAGTAATATTGTCAATTTGCAAATTATTTATAATTATAATTATTTAATTAAAATATTTGCTTTAAGCTATATGGCAGTGAACTTGTCACATTTATTACGTTTTAACCTTTGAAGCTATCCTAAATGCTTCTGGTGGAAAACTCCTGACCAGTCTCCATACAGTCATATTTCCTGTTCCAAAAGGTCACGTATATTCGACCATTTTATTCGTTTATATGCTATGAATATATTATCCATTCGCATATAAATTATGGTCTTCTCTATAAATATCTAATATAGATTTCATGTTTCCTAGTCACATAATGTGGCCTTAAGACATACTCTTGTCATAATATACGAGGTTTGTCTCAAAAATACGTATAAAACTACTATAAAAATTGTATTGCACAATTAATCAGATCCTTTTATAATATCATCCCATTCAGAATATCCTCCATTGATATAATGTACCTGAACTACTTTGTTTCCACTGCTTACAGCACATTTTAAAGTCCTCTGAAGCACCTGGCACGTCGTGGCCGCTTGATGGCCGTCACGTCCCCAAAATGCCGCTCTTGGATTACAGTTTTGCACTTTGGAAATAAAAGAAATTGAAACATTCTCGCCGGTAACCATCATACGGCATTGCCACGACCAAGAAGAACCAGCCACGTCCATCCCGGGTGAACCACTTCGAGCACATTTACGTGACGTCTTAGCAGAAGCCAATGGAAATGATACCCACTACAGAAGCAAGCAGTGGATAGATTGCTGTTAGAATATTGCAACGTTTGCGTAACCAGCATAAAAGGTTTTGGAAGAACAGACCTAGTACGCCATCGTATTGATACTGTGACATCTGTACTAATCAAGTAACCACCGAAAAGGATATCATTGGCAAAACAGCACAAGGTTGACACCGTGCTAAGGGAAATGGAGCAGGCACGAGTTATAGAACCAATCACAAAGCCGTTGGGTGTCTCCAGTAGTGTTAAAAAGAATGATGGCTCCACAAAGTTTTGTTTAGATTATCGCCGGTTAAATGATGTTGCTAAGAAAGACGACTAAGCGTTACCACCAAAAGTTACTGGGTCCAGTGGGACTCTACTGAAATCAAATGTGGTCTTCTAGTCACGAATTGGGAGTCAGAGGATGCAGCCCGAATATTGAAGCAAATAGTCCTTCCGCCGCCAAGAATTACAGAGGTAATCGAGGAGATCCATGGAGTAGGTGGATGTCATTTAGGGGTAAAGAAAACTTTAAGGAAGGTCGGGGAACGTTTCTACTGGTTAAGATTTAGAGATGATGTAAAGGAATGGTGCAAAACCTGCCAGCAGTGTGCATCTAGTGAGGGGGTTAAATAAAAAACCAGGGGGCGAATGAAGCAGTACTTGGAAGCCCCAGTCGAATGAATTGCCATAGGCAGGAAATCGCTATATGCTTGTAACCACGGATTATTTTAGCAAGTGGCCAGATGTGTTTGAGGTTCTGAATCAAGAGGCCACCACCGTTGCAGAAGTATTGACGAATGAGTTTTTCTGCAGATTTGGCGTACCACTAGAGCTCCATTCTGACCAAGGACACAACATCAAGTCAGATGTATTTCAGAAGGTTTGTGCGCTGATGGGAACCAGAAAAATGAGAACTACGCCCATGCACCCTGACCTGACCTGACCTGAATTGACTGAATGGTGGAAAGATTTAAGGCTACATTGGAGTCCCATTTAAGAATATTTGATAATGCACGCCAAACGGATTGGGACAGGCACATTCCACTATTTCTTCTAGCATACAGCTCGGCTGTACATCACACTACCAGATATACCCCAGTAAGCGTGCTTTTTGGGCAAGGGTTAAGACTTTCTCCTGATCTCATATTTGACAAACCCACAGATGCAGCTCCACGTTGAATTGATGAATATATCAATGATTTGGAAGTAATAATGGAAGCCATCCAGTTTGTTGTCAGAATACATATACGAGTAGAAAGCAACCGCATATGAAGACCCGTTATGACGTGCGAGCTAATTCAGCTGGTTTTAAAGGAGGAGATCGTGTGTGGTTCTACAATCCAGTACGACGCAAGGGACGGTCACCGAAACTACAGAAAATATGTGAAGGTCCGTATAAGGTGGTCAAAAGGATCAATGACGTTGTCTATCGCATTCAGAGCAGCCCAAAGAGCAAGATGAAGGATCTGGTCCATATGCACAGGCTTACGCCATACGTCGAATGTAAGACGGAAGCAGTGTCACGCCTGTCTCTATAAGAGTTAAGTTTATGACCTCTGTTACTTCCATGGTCACAGTTAGCTTGTAAAGTGTTACAGCGAATACTCCAGAATTATATTTCGTGAAGGGACTAGAAGTGACAGGTATGGAACAATGTAGAAAGGTTTGAAACCTCTATGGACTGTATAAATAAAGGATCTTTAGATAGAGCAGTCATTCAGTAGTGAGTTAGTGTTGGTACCAGTGGCGTCTCCTGACCAAAATGTTCGGGTGTGCGGTAACGAGTTACTGTTAGTGGTGGTTTTAAAAATTATTAACACTAAATGTATATATATATATATATATATATATATATATATATATATATATATATATATATATATATATATATATATATATATATATATATATATATATATATTCGACCTATATGGGAATGATACGTAGATAAATAAATTAATTTCCCACTGCAACACTAATAAATTAAAAAGTCACTTAAAACTTTAAAACACGAAAAGAACATGGAATTATTATCAACTGTCCGGAACGGGGTGAAAACTGTAAACATTAAAAGTAGTTCAATGTTAATATGGTACTAAATAATAATATGTGTAAAAATCCTGGATGCAGCAAGTGCGTTATGGTAGTGAATTTTCATAGAAATGATCTGGCACAAAATATTTTATTATAACTTTTTTATCTTGCAACATAGAAATCTAAATTTTGGTGTATAGTTTAATTTTTATATCGTAAACCTACCTACCAAATTTGGTTATCTTATATTTTTTATTTTTTGAGATACAAATTTTTTTCGAATAAAAACTCAAAATTTTCCCGGAAAAACTCGTCCGATTTTCCTGACTAACGAAATTATCCAATACATTTACAGAAGGAAGGTACATGCCAAATTTTATCAAAATCGGCCGATTATATTTTGAGTTATCGGTGTGATACCTATGTATATATATATATATATATATATATATATATATATATATATATATATATATATATATATATATATATATATATATATATTTTATTGTTATATAAATAGTACAAAGCATCTTACAAATAAGTCTAAACTTGTGACTGCAAATGATGCAATTTTGACTAAATTTTAATCTAAATGTCAATTGTTCTAAAGTTCTGTCATCTGATTTCTAATCTCCAAAATTACCTCACCTCATTATGTACCATTACAATTTCTAGAAATATGGATGGTACTTGAAATCAGTTTCTTCATTTTAATCAAAAATTTCTATATTTTAAAACTTGACTCAAATTAAATTCTTATATATAAAAATTGAAACTGACCCCGGATATGGGTTCTAGGGGTCCTAGTTCGCGCTCATTTGCAAACAATTTTTCAAAATTCAAAAGTTGAGATCTCCCCATTAGTGAATTTTTTCTACGAAACTTTACTAAAATGTATTATAGTCTTTAATTCTAGAATACTGTGGTCCAGGCAAGCGCAGTTGTAATGTTTGTAAATAATGCTATCACAACGTTTGTTAAACCGGCGTTCCATTCATTTGTCTTGAGCGGTATTTTTACCGCTCACTGCAGTGTTAAAAGCAATGGTATTTCCTTACTATTTTAAACACATGGGTGGGGGACTGTATTGTATACCAATACAGCTCTGTCGAGTGAAGTTGTTCGGAAATAACAACGTACACCTAACCCGACCCGAATTCATTCCCAGTTGCTATTGACCTACTCATATTTTCTGAATGAAGACGTGGTGCCGACTTCATTCCAAGTCACTATTAACCGACTATTTATGAAATCAAATAAGTAAATTAAATCGATTGTCATAACATATCGACGCATACAAGGCAAAACGACGTAAGCGACATTTTGGTGGAAATTGCGTTTATGGTGTCATTCAAAAGCCTAAGCATCAATTGTTAGCCTAATGAACAAGTTTAAGCGCCAGTAAAATTATTAACTGAGATATTTGAATTTAAAGTTGCGCAAGCGCCAGATTGTCGTAAACAGGTTGCTTCAAGTCTGACGGTACGTGGCATAACCGCCAGTTGAGTATTGAACACCATAAGAATAAGTGTATACTTTGAGTATCAATTTTACTGGTTTTTAACGCATAAAATATCACAGCAACTGTACACTTTACTATCAGGTCAGTGAGTTGACTTATTTACATGTTTTTATCCATATAACAAAAGCTATTTTCGTAAAAAACAGATATAAATGTGTGGCGGTTGTGCCAACTTGACACTAGTAAATTCTTTCAGTCATAAGCGCCATAAGCTATTGTAAATTCGTATCTTAATTGATGTCTGCTAATTTTATTCTGAAGTTATTATCTGTTGTTGTTTTTAGTTATACACATTCCGCAAATAATAGTGCTTTAATATACCTTACTAAAATTTGTCTACAGTGTTTCCTGTTTTTTTATTTTAGCAATTCAAGTCTGTCGCTTATGCCTGTACAGATATGGGCTCCAGAGGGCATAAAATTCTGGCACTGCTCAAAACACCATCTATAACGGAGGAAAAACTCAAGAAAATATCTTGAATGAAGCAATAAATCATGACATACTTTACGATAATGCGGTGGATAAATCGAAACCAGTTTCGTATTTTGAGGAAGAAATTTCTTTGAAACGTAACGGTGAGGACCGTGGTTTAGACCATTATTCTAACGATGCTGGGATGTTTTACACGGGAAATTATTTTTCAGTTACACATCCTTGCCCAGTTGGAAATGTTTCTCCAGTTGCGAATTCTTCAAATGCAATAGACTATAATATCTTTGAAAATCAATATGATCATGTTTTTGAACCATTATGCAATGAAGACATTCCAAATGTTTCGGTTGTGGTGTGAGCTTGTCCTCAAAGGGACAACTTTGTTCCTAGTATCCTCAATGACCATTTTGATAATTGTTGTGTGACCAATATATCAGACAATCTCCTAACCTACGATTACTTACCAAACGTAAATGAGCCCGCAACTTCAGAGCAGGAAGGAAATAACAATCCTAAATCATTCTACTCATCATCAAATTACGTATCTAGTGATTCAAATCATACAAACGAATCTTCGTCAGAGAGTGAAATTAAAGAAAACCGGTTAAAAAATTCAAACAAAAAGTTGGAAAACCAGAAGAACCGACAAAGCGGTATAAAATACAAAACCTATCATAATAAAGAATGCTCCGAAAGAAAAATGAGACCAAACCCATGTAGAGGGCACAAATGTAACAACAGATGTAACACGTTTTCAGAAGACGAAAGGAAGACTTACTTTGAGAATTACTATGAATTGGGTGATCATAAGAAACAAAAGCTATTTTTAAGTGAATGTATACATTCTATCGAAGTTAAGAGGAGGAGAACGTCAAAAAAAGACTAAACGTCACTTGACGCATGAATATTATCTTTTAAGGAACAATAAAAAAGAAAGGATTTGTCAACAATTTTTGCTTTGTACTTTAGACATCACTCAAAGGTGCCTCAGAACAGTGATTGCTAACAAGGTTCGTGAAATATTCCCAGATGGGATAGACAGGAGAGGCGAACATCCCCCCAAAAATAAAGCTACAGAGCAGCAAATTGTTATGTTTAAAAAATTTGTGGACTGCCTTCCTGTGGTGCCATCACACTACTGCCGCAGTTCTTCGAGTAAGAAATACCTTCCTTCGGACATACGGTCTTTTAATAACTTATACAGGATGTATCAAACGAAAATGGAAGAAGCGTCTACTTGTCCTTTAAAAAAGACTACTTTCTTAAAGAAATTTAAAGAAATATATAATTATGGCATCCATGTGCCGAGAAAAGATAAATGCGTACAATGTGAATTTTATAAGAACGTGACTGGGACACAAAAAACAGCTGAACAAATCGAAAGTTACAAAAGGCATATTCAAGAAGAAGAAACTATAAAGAAAATATTTTTAGACAAACAAAAAGAAGCCGAAATAAATATAGGAAAGCGCATTGCTACATTTGATTTGCAAAAGGTATTGACTACTCCGCATGCTGACAGTATGTTAACAGGCTTCTATAGGAAATATGCTGTGTATAATTTCACAATTTATGAGCCATTCACAAAAAATGGAATTTGCTACTTGTGGGAGGAAAAAAACGGCAAACGCGGTTCTAATGAGATATGTAGTAACCTATTCAATTATCTCAAAGAAACCGATGCAAATGGTGGTGTTAATTGTGTAGAATTTTTCTGTGATAACTGTGGAGGACAAAATAAAAATAAAATGTTGCTGTTTATGCTATACCATTTTTTGAATACCTGTTCACAAACCTAAATGAAATTTCATTAACATTTCTTTTGATTGGGCATACGTTCATGCCAGTTGATTCTATGCATGCGGTAGTGGAAAAATATATAAGAAGGAAATCTGTGATGGCTCCATCAGAATGGTCGACAATATTAAGAAATGCAAGAGTGAAACCCAGACCCTATAAAGTCAAAACCCTGAAATACACCGATTTTCTTGACTTTAAAGAAGCTGCACAATTAATCAAAATTTCATCACATGACGGAAACTTAAAAGTAAAAAATTTAAAAACTGTAAGATTCATCAAGGATTCGGAACAGTTTTTCTATAAATATGAATACGAGGGCTCAGAAAACCAGGGTACTGTAGTAATGAAAAAGCCGAAGGGACAAAAAATAGAGTTGAATATCAAAGCAGCATATTCATCCGAACTTCCAATAAATAAGAAGAAACTCAACAATTTAAAACAAATGTGTGAAAATAACACGATTCCTCCGGAATACCACCATGAATATTTAACACTAAAACACAGTGCTAATGTACCTGATGTCCTGGATGAAACAGATGTGGAAGATCTTCCAGTGTTTTAAAAGAAGTATTTATCATACTGTAGAACGTTTGTTATTTTCATGTGATACGAAGTGCCATGTTTAAGTTTTATTTTTGTTGAATATTATACTTAAAAGTTAAGTTGATTCTTATTTTTACCAAAGAGTTAAGAAAAACGTTGACAACTTTAAATAATAATATTATATTATATTTGTGACCTCTCAACTGATATCGATTTATTGCTTCTAAGAAAAAGAAATGTTTTTCTATTTTATGATAATATTATCGTTAATAATAAGGTTATAATAGTTACATTTTTTTCATGTGATGCAAAATGCCATGTTTAAGTTTTATTTTTGTTAAATATTAAACTTAAAAGTTAAGTTGATTCTTATTTTTACCAAAGGGTTAAGAAAAACGTTGACAACTTTAAATAATAAGATTATATTATAGTTGTGATCTCTCAAGTGATATCGATTTATTGCTACTAAGAACTACAAATGTTATCCTATTTTATGATAATATTGTCAATAATAATAAGGTTATAATAAAGATAATACACCACAAAAATAATGTAAAAACTTTTCTTTTACCGGTGATGATCTAAGCGACATAATTGTCAATATCAGGAAAAGTTCCTTTCAGGCATAAGTGCGCATAAACGACATTGTTGACTAGCTATTTAGCGTTACTGCCTGGCTTAAGTGACAAACAACTTGACTCAACCACCACTAGTCAAATATGGATGGCATAGCCGCCAGAACTGTGAATTATTTTGTTCCATGACATTTTAATGTTATTAAATGCATACCAGACTGGTTTTAATAACGCCTACTATTGTTTTCTCAAAAAAAAGAAGCAAACAAAGGACACATAAGAAAAAAAACCGTTTTTCCTGTTTCCTGAACATTTTGCTCAATGGCGCTTACGTCGTTTTGCCTTGTATGCGTCGATATGTAGTGTATTAAGACCAAGGGAAAAAGAAATAAAACATATTTAACTGTGCACATTTTAATTATATTTTAGGGTGTGCGGCGCACACCTAGCTCACTAGGAGAAATCGCCACTGGTTGGTACAGAATAAGTGATCATAGAAGGCGAATAGTGAAATATAGTCCTATGGACATTTGTAATAGGGGAATATTTTAATTGGTGTGTTTATGGTCGAAAAATGGTTGGTTATAATAAGTTAGTAGTTTAAAAAGCTGTGTTTTGTTAGTCAACACATCCAGCACCTCGAAGAACGTAACAATATGTATGTTATTATACAAGATACGAAAAAAATACGTTAAATATAGGATGTCTTAAGCTGCATCTTATAAAATTATTTTGACATTCACACGACGGCCCGAGTCGTTAATTTGCTTCAAATTATAATGTATGCTTGTATGAAGAAAAAAAAATGAATTCGTTATGGAGTTATATTCAATTCAAATATTTTTCGACTTTTCACGCTTTTCGCACATACCAAAAATTGTGATACGGCGTTTTTACCAAAAGATCGGAGTCTCATAAAAATGACGCATCCGGGAAGACTATTGTTTATATAAATCATCGAAAAAATCGAGTTGCTAGATACAGAGCGCTCTAAAATGGTGGCTAAATTTGAAAAAATTCAAACTGCTGCAATTCAATTTTTTCAAATTAAACAACATAAATACCAAGTTTTTTTTACGAAAATTCGCCTAAAAATATTTGGTACCAAAAGCCACTAAAAAAGTTTTCTACAAATATCAGACCAGGAGATCACAAATCGGTCACCCATCTAAGACCTCACCGTGTCCGAGGTTCCTAACTAAATTCGGGACGCAGCAAGTGCGTTATGGTATCGAATTTTTATTAAATGCTTTAAATTTGAATAGCTCAATTTGCTATTAACCTATAAGGTTCGTTGGCCAGGAAACTAGTTTTTTCGGGAACATTTTAAGTTCATTTTTGAAACATTTTTGTACATTTTCAAACAATAAAGTTATTTTGATGATATATGGTACATCTTTTCTACTATATAGGTCATACTGGTAACCAAATTTGATGCCTGCTTTCTTTAAAAAAAACACATATTTGCTATTTAAAACATTTAAATGAAAATTCTCTACCATAACGCACTTGCTGCGTCCAGACTTTTTCTTGCTGTAATGTGTGTATGTGGCAGCTACTGTAGAAGCCTAGAACCATCACAAAGCCAGAGATGGTGCTTTGTGCTATTCTCGACTACATATTATGGTAGCAGTGCCTATTTTGAGCCAACTTGTTAGAGCGAAAAGTTTCAAAGCCGTGATCTCGTCAAAAGCGTTTTTTTTTCTATGCAAGTTCGCTAAAAGAATGTCTTTCACGAAAATTTAAAACTTTCGGGACGCAGGAAGTGCGTTATGGTAGCGAATTTTCATTAAATGCTTGAAAGGTGCATAACTCAATTTTCTATAAACCTAGAAAGTCTTGGATAACAACTAGAGATTGAGGCCTCTTCTGTGAGCTTCAAAACGGGCAAACGACCTCAGTTGGATGCTGCTCGGATGCGGAACTTCATGATACTGCCTCGAGTCAAACACTGACGGATGTCTGGTCCAGACGAACTCGGAGAGAGCTTATCGCTCTGTGAGCTTTAAACCGGGCAAGTGACTTCGCTCAGATGGCAGTACATGTGTCAAACAGAGTTTCGCCACACAAATATCGTCTCCTGCAAGAAGCTAGATTTGTTGGGCGAAATTAAAGAAACGCTGGCGGGTATTGGGTCTGCACGAACCTGGAGGGGGCTGAGATTTCTAGGGGTGGATTACACCTGGAGACTTAGGCCTACTCTGTGAGCTTCGAAACAGGCTAACGACCCCGCTTGGATGCTGCTCGAAGGTGGGACTTCATGACACCGCATCGAGTCAATGAAACACTGGCGGGGGTCTGATACAGGTGAGCCTGGAGGGAGGTGGATAACTCTGGGGAGTGATATGCACCCGGACTTTGACGCATCCACTGTGTGCTTAGAAATTGACAAATTGACCGCCCTGTGTTGAGCGCTGGCGGGTGTCGTGTGTCCAGAAGACCCGGAGGGGGCTGTGATCTCTGATGAGTGGTATATACCCGGAGTTCGGGGCCCCCACTGTGTGCTACGAAACGAACGGACGGCCTCGCTTCGGTGATGCTCCAGAGCCGGACTCGACATTGTTGGGTGTCGGGTTTAGACGAGCCTGAGGGTGGGGGGCTGAGATCTCTAGGGGTGGATTACAACTGGAGATTGGATGCTGCTCGAGTGCGGGACTTCATGGTACCGCCTCGAGGCAAACACTGACGGATGTCGGGTCCAGACGAACTCCGAGAGAGGTTATCTCTCTTTGGGCTTCGAAACGGGCAAGTGACTTCACTCAGATGGCAGTACACCTGCCAAACAAACTTTCACCCTCAAGAAAAAATCGACTCCCGCAGGGAGCCGGAATTGATCCGTGAAATTTAATCAATTAGACGTGAGTCACAATAGATCTAAGGTCGCGGTGGAGGGACTGGAATAGCCCACTCACAATAAAGCTAATCTATTATACAAGATACAAGAAACAAATGTATACGTTAATTATAGGGTGCCTTGAGCTGCGTCTTACACAATTATTTTAATAATCACATGCTACCCCATAATAAGCACACTTGGAGAAACCCAAATCTCCACAATCATCTTTTTAAAGGCCCGCCGACCGTTTCACTAACAAAGTTAGCGTCATCAGAGGATGAAAATTTCTAATAATTATCTGCACTCAAAACGTGGTATGTTAGAAACAGAATTTCTCATCCTCTGATGACGCTAACTTTGTTAGTGAAACGATCGTCAGGTCTTTGAAAAGTTGTGTTGTGGTGATTTGGGTTTCTCGAAGTGTACTTATCAGTGCTCATCACAGGTTCCAATCTTGACTTACTGCCCCATAAGTCGTTGGTGATAAAAAATTATTATTTTTCAATCACCCCTTGTTTTATTGCATATTCCATCGAATTATAATGCATGTTTGTAAGGAATAAATTTATAGTATTCTTGTTTTCGAGTTGTTTTAGATCTTTTCACATTTTGGCGCAATAAAAAATAGTGCTGCAAATGAATCATAACTTCCACATAGCTGTGATAACCCATTCTCATCAGAAGGACATTCACATGAAATGAATCTTGGGTCCATGACTTGACCAAAAAGAAAATATTCCTATTTATGCACGCATAAACTATTGACCTATATTACCCGTTTTAACGAAACGTTATATTACTCTAGTTTTAAGGGGAAAAGGGTTCGGGACGCAGCAAGTGCGTTATGGTACTGAATTTTCATAAGAATTGTACACTATTAGTAACATATGTTATTAAAACTAATTTTTTAAATTTAAATAGACCTTGGAGATCGGTTTTAAAGTCCCAGTTGGCGATTATTAAAAAAAATTCACACTTTTTACAAAGTTTAAGCAAAAAAAATTTTTGAAATTTTTGTCGTGAGTGGCATACTTCCAGACGCATTGACGATGTGGAAGTAATTATGGTACGTCGTTTTTACCAATAGGTAGCAGATCCCATGAAAATGATGCCTTCAAAGATGCTTTCGTTTATATTGCTTGTAATTTTTTTACTTTCTCAAACAATTAGGTTATTTTGATGAAATGTGGTACATTGTTTCTACTATATATGTTATACTGGTTACCAAATGTAATGCTTTGAAATTTTTGAAATTTTTGTCGTGAGTGGCATACTTCCAGACGCATTGACGATGTGGAAGTAATTATGGTACGTCGTTTTTACCAATAGGTAGCAGATCCCATGAAAATGATGCCTTCAAAGATGCTTTCGTTTATATTGCTTGTAATTTTTTTACTTTCTCAAACAATTAGGTTATTTTGATGAAATGTGGTACATTGTTTCTACTATATATGTTATACTGGTTACCAAATGTAATGCTTGCTTTTATTGAAAAAATTCCTATTATGTAGTTGTTAAAAACATTTTTATGAAAATTCACTACCCTAACGCACTTGCTGCGTCCAGACTTTTAATTTTAAGATACAATTTAATCCAAATAAAGTTTGGTATATATATATATATATATATATATATATATATATATATATATATATATATATATATATATATATATATATACGTAAATGGTTTATAAACTGTGTATTTGCATATTGAATAAATAAATAAATATATATTGTCATAATAGAAAATTTCGTTTTTCTTCCGAAAACTTTTATATATAAGAAATTCGACTTTGTTTACTATTTATTTACGTATATAACATAAAATATTAAATTAACACTTTTAAGATTTTTTGTGTGTATTATTTACACGCAGGAATACTTTCAGAATACAAATCGAACGCCAAATTATCTGCATTAGGTAATAAACAACATGCAAATTTGTCCAATATTGTTAATTTGGACGATAAATCAATTTTTTATCCATTCATTATCTAATATCCCTCTCGTTACACCAATTTACTGTTAATAAATGATATTATCATCGCTAAAATTAAATACATATTTTTCATATTATTCTAATTTTTGGTTATAAATTGCCTAATAAATTCCATAAAAAAGTTTCCGTAAATATCAAGGTTCTCTTCAACCTACGTACAAATGGTGTGTAAATTGTGAATTTTTAAATTTATTGCACGTTGTTCCTATTTCTGGTTTGCTAATAAAACAACTGAACAACAATAATTAGACCTTGACGCAGCAAAATCTTTGCTGAAACCGGAGGAAATCACCTGCTACAAAATTTGTGCGTTGAATATCGGACTACTTTTAGGAAAACCATTTTTTAGTGAATTTTCGTAGAAAAAATTCACTAATGGGGAGATCCCGACTTTTGAATTTTGAAAAACGTTTTGCAAATGAGCGCGAACTAGGACCCCTAGAACCCACATCCGGGGTCTGTTTCAGTTTTTATATGTATATATATATATATATATATATATATATATATATATATATATATATATATATATATATATATATATATATATATATATATATATATATATATATATATATATATATATATATATAACACCGATAACTCAAAAAATAATGGGCGGATTTTAATCAAATTTGGTATGTATCGTCATTTTATAAGTGGCTTGAATAAGTTCGTTAGCCAGAAAAATCGGACCAGGTTTTCCGGGAAAATTTTGAGTTTTTTTTCGAACAATAAAAAAGCTATGGTAACCAAATTTAGTATGTAGGTTTACGATATAAAAAGTAAACTATACACCAAAATTTAGATTTTTATGTTACAAGAAACAAAGTGATAAAATATTTGATGCTAGATCATTTTTCTTCTGTAAATATCAAACTGGAGATTTGAAACGTGAGAATTGGTATAATGTATTTTAGAATATTTTTGATTTATGCTACTCTTCTCATTTGTTAAAATAGTTGCAAAATGTCTCTAAAATACACCTAACATATTACTAATAAATAACTGGAGATCATTATGCGTTATCTGCCTGTCATTATACTTTGTTTCCGAAGCTTGGTTAGCGCTGGGGCTTCCATAACTAGCTCATGAGCAAAGGAGTGTTGGTTCAAATCTCAGTTATGATTGAATTTCCCTTCCAACTTTTTTTGTCCTTTTTTTTTGTCTTTGATTCAATTTTAACGTTATATGATTGTGCAATTCCAGTAATTTTTGTTTAGTGGCTTTTTGTTGAAAAAAGCACTGATAGAGGCGCTCTTACCACTTGAAATCAACGTTCGTTAGTGCGTTACAACTGTACCTTTGTGTGGCTTTTTGTTTTTCTGTTTAAATCTTGAAACTGGCGCCTTATTCCGATCAGTTTCCAATCACCGCGCGTTTGAGGCAGGTGAATAGAATCTTGTTTATACAATGTCCGCATGTGGTATTAAAAGAAAAGGCCTTACCATTGAAGAGAAAATCTCGATATTAAAACAAGTGAAAACGGGAACGAAAAAAAGTGATGTTTGTACGCAGTACGGTATTGCATTGTCTACATTATCAACAATTTTAAAGTGTGAGAACGCTATTGTCCAAGCTAGTTGTTCGAACACTATTTACAAGACAAAAAGTCTAAAAACAACCAACATGGAGAAGTTGGACAAAGCATTGTTTGATTGGTTTAAATATTAGAGGCACGCAAACGTTGCTATAAGTGGTCTATTTCTCCAGGAGAAAGCTGTTTCTCTTGTTAGAGAAATGGGATATTGCAGTGTATGAACCCTTAGAGTTTAGTAGCCTTGGTTGGTAAGCAGTGATGTTATAACTGTCAATCATACTGTGCTGACTTTCGTGTGAACTGTCATATTAGCAGGTTGTATTTAGATTTATATATAATAATACGTAATGTAACTTGTAGTAACGAGTGCTTAAAATATATAGTTATTTTTACAAGTGTTCACTCTTTCAACCCTCCTCAACGTCGGCTACACTTCATTGACGACAAGGATGGGATTGTTCTCTTGCTGAGATCCCAGAGTTATATATATATATATATATATATATATATATATATATATATATATATATATATATATATATATATATATATATTAATATATATATATGTATATATATATATATATATATATATATATATATATATATATATATATATATATATATATATATATATATATATATATATATATATATATATATATTAGTGTTAATACAGAGTGTGTGTTCGTGAGAGTGATGGCAGGAATCATAGGCAGTTTGGGCGAATTCAACCCCAACAAACCATCTGCTTGGGATATTTACACAGAGCGGGTGAAGTTTTACATGGAGGCCAACAATATTAACGAAGACGATCGGCAACGTGCAGTTTTTCTCAGTGTTTGTGGAGAAGCAACGTACGAAATTGTAAGGTCTCTAGTGTCCCCAGAAAGTCCGGCAGACAAGATCCTAGAAGAAATTCTGAGCTTACTGAAGAATCAGAGATTGTGCAGAGATTCATGTTTCACAAGCGAGATCAGAAGGTCGGTGAGTCGATTGCATGCTACATTGCCGAGCTTCGTAGATTAGCTGAATATTGCAATTTTGGTACGACGTTAGAAACTATGCTTAGAGATCGCTGAGTTTGTGGCATTAGACACGAAGGTATTCAGAAACGGTTGCTCGCAGAATCTGATCTAAACTTCAATTCAGCGGAGAAAATCGCTTTAGCATGTGAAACGGCGGCAAACCAGACCTTGGAGCTGCGTCACGGAAACGACAATGTTGCCAACATCAAATAATGACAAGACAGTAGAATGTCAACTCAGACAGAATCGCGTTCCGAAGAATAGAATAAATTCACAAAACCCTATTTTCGCTGCGGAGGACAACATTTGTCAAATAATTGTGCTTTTCTCAATCAGGAATGCCGTTTTTGTAAAAAAATTGGTCACATCGAGCGTGTGTGTTTGTCCAAAAAGCGGACAACATTTCGATCGACAATATCTTTACACTGAACAGTTCAGTGAAGAAAGTGTGCACCTCAGTGACTGTCAAACTCAATGCCATTTCGTGTGAAATGGAAATCGATCCGGTGCGGGCGTGTCGATCATTTCTCTGCGCATTTTCGACAAATTATTGCCTCGAAATAAACCTCACTTGAACAAATCTGTCAAGATACTGAGGGACTACCAAGGCAACAAAATTAGCATTGCAGGCACGTGTCACGTGGACGTGGAATACGGCAAATTTAAAGGTTTACTGCGGATAACCGTATCAAACGTTACGTCAAGCAGTCTTATAGGGAGAGAATGGTTCGAGCCACTGGGAATTCAAATCACTGTTGTATTGTCTGTGTCAGCGCTAAACGCAGAACTGCAGCTACAGAAATTATTACACGAGTTCAGTGACATTTTCAAAGAAGAGCTAGCGCCGTACAAAGGTCCTCCGGTGCGTCTACCTTTGAATCAGGACGTAACGCCTATCTTGCTGAAATGCAGAAAAGTTCCGTTCGCCTTACGCCCCAAGGTAGATGCAGAGCTAGAAAGGTTGCAAAAACAAGGTATTCTAGAACCTTGCGCACACCCAGTCTGGTCGACACCGATCGTACCAGTCGTCAAATCAAATCGCGAGTTGAGGATATGCGGCGATTATAAATGTACACTCAACAAAGTTTTGAGCCCAAACAATTACCCAATTTCTTCTGCAAATCAATTACTGGTATCACTTGGGCAAGGGAAAATTTTTGCCAAACTAGATCTTTCCCAGGCTTATCAACAGTTCAAGGTAGATGTTTTTTCAGCAGATGCCCAGATTATCATCACACATAAAGGTGCATTTCGTGTGCGAAAATTGCAGTTTGGAGTCAGTGTCGCTCCTCAGATTTTCCAGAACTTCATGGACAGCCGTCTCAGTGGTATCGATGGAGTCTGTGCATATTTCGACGATGTGGTTATAGCGGCAGAAGATTTAACCCAGTTAACTGACAGAATGAGGGAAGTTTTCAGTAGATTTTTAGAAGATGGATTGCGACTGCGCAAAGATAAATGTACTTTTGGAGTCAAGTCGGTGAATTTCCTAGGTTTCAAAGTGGATGAAAATGGCATTCATCCGACATCAGAGAAGGCAACGCTATTCAAAACGCCCCCAGCCCATAAAATAAGCAAGAGTTGCAAGCGTTCATGGGAGTTTTGAATTTATACCATGTTTTCTTGAAAGATAAAGCCACCGTAGGCGAGCCCTTACATAGGCTGTTACATAACAATGTCAAATGGCATTGGACAAAGTCGAAGCCTTCAGAAGCCTTCAGAAAATGCAAAGGGCTACTGTCTTCAAATGCACTTTTAGTACATTACGACGAGAAGAAACCTTTGATCATGACATGCGATTCGTCACCTTATGGATCTGGAATAGTTTTAAGCAACAGAATGCCAGATGATAGCGAAGCACCAGTTGCCTATCATTCTCGTACACTGACAGCATCCGAGATAAACTATGCACAGATAGGCAGAGAAGCATTGGCGATAATAACGGGAGTTCGGAAGTTTCACGACTATATCTACCGCCGAAAAGTAAAAATTGTGACAGAACACAAGCCCTTGTTGGGAATATTGGACGAGTCAAACGCTGTTCCAGAATTGTTATCACCGCGTATGCAAAGATGGTCACTGATACTGAACAACTACAATTATACATTGAACTACAGAGCTGGAAAAGAGATAGCCAACGCAGATGCATTAAGCAGACTTCCACAGAGAATTTCAGAATCAGTTACTTCCTCGGTCATTGGAGATGTTCTGATAATCGAAACGATGCCAGAGTCAGTAATAAAGGCCGATACAGTTGCAAAGCTCACGGCAACAGATCCAGGATTAAGCAAAGTCTTACCATGGGTAACCAATGGATGGCCCTCAAGAGTAGAAGATACATTCAAGCCATTTTCAAGTCTTAAACCCGAATTATCAGTTTACAAGAAGTGTTTGCTTAAAAAGAAGTCTTACAAATGCTCCATTCATCACACCCAGGAGTTCTGCGAATCAAAGCTTTAGCTCGAAGCTATGTTTGGTGGCCAGGGATGGATCAAGATATAGAGGCAACAGTAAATTTATGTCACGCTTGCCAAATGCACAGACATGCACCACCCAAGGCTACATTACATCCGTGGGAGTGGAGTTATTTTTACAAGTGTTCACTCTCTCAACCCTCCTCAACGTCGGCTACACTTCAGATATTGAGATAATTTTCAGTGTTCTACAAGTTGGATTTCTCGTTTTAATCATTCAATTAATTCAGGAAAAGTTTCTGGGTAATCTAAATCTGTAAATAAGGAAGTACCTACATCTAATTGGTTTAAAAACAATTTCCGAGAAATATCCGAGAAATATCAGGCGTGTCATGTCTTCAATGCAGACTAGACAGGACTTTTTTACAAAATGTTGCCGGACAACATTTTAAAATTGAAAAACGAAAAATGTGTTGGTGGGAAGTTATCCAAAGAGCTACTGACTGTACTATTTTGTGTGAATTATGATGGTTCTGAGTTTCGAAGTTTATTGCCTACTGGCAAAGCACAAAAACTAAGATGTTTTAAAAATGTAAAGAGCTTGTCGGTGAAATATGTTGCTAATAAAAAACATGGGTGACTGGCAATATTTTAAAATTTCAAGTAAAAGAATGAGATTGAGAACTGGAAGGAAAAATAGAAATATTTTTATTGTGGTGGATAATTGTGTGGCATATCCACAATTGACGAGTTTGAAGAACAACAAACTAGTTTTCCTGTCGCCTAATACCATCTGTACTGCAGCCTTTAGATCAGAGAATTATCAACTCTCTGAAATGTAATTACAGGAGACAACTCGTCACAAGAATTAGTGTCAACTTTCGGTAAATGTCCTCGAAACTATTCATTTCCTTGATTGTGCATGGAACATGTCTCACAAAAAACGGTGCAAAATTGTTTCGGACATGCTGGTTATTATTTGGAGCATATAAATGAAAACGTTGATTTAGGCGTTTGAGAATATGTTGTTGCTGACGACGACATCGCCGACGAAGACGATGACATTCCTTTGAGATAATGTGCTAGGGTTAGGAAATTGGCGCAAGTGTCGAATGAGAGGGATCACCGGAACATAGATAATTCTGTGGGAACTTCAGGTAGTTCAGCACAATCCGAGATAATTGAAGCTGCAAATTTGAACATTACCCAATACGTGATAGATGATTCCGATTCGGACAAAGAATCTAAAAGCCCCGAATGCACCAAAGTTTCACTGCAAGAAGCCATAGATTCCGTCGAGAAGCTTAGAATATTTTTAGAGAGGGCCTCGAACTCAGAGAATGAGCTAAGTTTATTAACTTTCATAGAAAAATTTTTGGAAAAGAAGGAAAAAGAAAAACCGACAGTATAAATTAAAATCACAGACTACTTTTTTTGATGTATATAAAGTTAGATTAAGTAATACTGTACAGTATATACAGCGATGTGCTTTTTATGAGAATAAAATTGTTCATCTAAACTAGGCAGTTACAGTTTACTTTCAATTTTGATGGAGAGGGTTACAGAGGAGGAGTCCGGTTTGTACACTTACATATAGGTATGCACATACCTACATTTTTTGTAGTTACTCTTAGTTTTGATATAACGAGATCCGGTTTTTACGACATATTATTGCTGGTCCCTTGACCCCTCGTTAAATCCGCATTCTAATATATATATATATATATATATATATATATATATATATATATATATATATATATATATATATATATATATATATATATATATGTCAGATCAACGCATACTTAGATATTGAAGAAAATATAAATCGACGAATTGTGGTTTTTTCAAAATAACTCGAAAGAAAACGAAAAGCGACAGGAGAAAATACAAGTAATATTTGGAATAAGCATGAAATTCTACAAAATATTGCTAATTTAACCGTCTCTTTATCTCTAATAATAACGGAGATAGCAATACATTCCCATCCAGTTTGGGACACACTATATATATATATATATATATATATATATATATATATATATATATATATATATATATATATATATATATATATAATTTAAAGAAATCTCAGAAGCGGATTTCAAGGTTCCAATGCGCTAAGAAAAATACCATTGCGGGTCAATAAGCCCGTGATTTTTTGAATTTCCCGCCTCTTCACAGGAAGGGCAACACTGCTCCTGTCAACAACCATCTGTCAGTTGACTCCTGTCAATTTTTGAACAAGCTGCGTCATTTAGTTTGTGTTAGATAGCCATTGAAAGCAGACAGCCTCTTGAGTTATAACGAAATTGGAAAAAAGTTAATTTCGTGTGCTCATCAAACATTTTTTGCAGATATTTTGCTTGATAAATACTATGGGGACTCTGCACCATCAATTTCCATGGTAAAGAGGTTTACTCAATTTCGTTGCGGCCGTACAAGAACAAATGACGCCCAACGTTCTGGACGCCTAGTCGAGGTCACTACACCCGAAACAATTGAAAAAAATCACGATATGGTGTTGGCCGATCGGAGATTGAAAATACCTGAAAGTGTGGAAGCCATAGGCATATCATATGGCTCAGTGGTTTCGATTTTGCATGATCACTTGGGTATGAGAAAGCTATCCGCAAGATGGGTGCCGCGTTTGCTCACAATTGACCACAAACGCAATCGTGTGACAACTTTGAAGGAGTGTTTGGCGTTATTCAACCGCAATAGGGACGAGTTTTTGCACCGTTTTGTGACCGTGGACGAAACATGGATTCACCACAACACACCAGAAACCAAGCTACAGTCAAAACAGTGGGTTTCTCCGTGCGAATTGGCGCCGAACAAGGCCAAGGTGGGTTTGTCGGACAATAAATTCATGGAGACCGTGTTTTGGGATGCACGTGGTATAATCTACATTGATTACCTTCAAAAGGGAAGAACAATCAATGGCGAATATTATACCAACTTATTGGACCGATTCAATGACGATTTGAAGAAAAAACGACCGCATTTGGCCAAGAAAAAAGTTATTTTCCACCAAAACAATGCAAGGGTGTAAACATATGTAGCCTCCATGGCGAAGTTACATAAATTGGGCTACGAATTGCTTCCTTATCTGCCCTATTCTCCGGATTTAGCCCCGAGTGACTATTTCTTGTTTTCAAACGAAAGAGATTTGACTCCAATGATGAAATCATCTCACAAACAAATACCTATTTTGAGGACATCGACAAATCTTATTTTTTGGAAGCGATAAAAAAATGGAGAAACGTGGGACGAAGTGTATTGAGCTCAAAGGAGACTATGTTGAGAAATAAAATGATTTTTTGTCAAAAAACTTGTTTCATTCAAAAAGTCAATGACTTATTGACCTGCCCTCATATATCGAGAGTTCAACAGTCGTTACCTCACTATAAGCAAAATTTTCCTAACGAAAATTGACTACCATAACGCATTTACCGCATCAGGATTTTTTAAATACAGAAACTTGTTCTCTGGCTTCACAAGTGCTTTCCTTCTGTTTAACCGGTTTTGTATTTTGCGGCATCCTAAAAAACGAAAGCGGTTGCAAAGAAGAAGAAAACAAGCACTTGTGAAGCCAGAGAAGAACTCTCTACATCTGTATTAAGTATGGAACGGTTTCGGCAAGTAAGTGCAACAAGAATACATTTCAGAACTTTTTATATATCTAAAATTCGAAATATTTGCTATACTATTATGATATGGTAGTTTTATTTATTAGCTTCCAGACATCTAAGGTTATCATCAGAAGAAATAAATCTTACGTGTGGGTACATACGTTGCATAAATTATAATTAATTTACCGATGAACTTAGTAGTGCATACAAATTAAAGATTTATCTTTATAGCAAATACGGGGTTTCTAAGCAATTGTATGATAGTGAATCACATGTTATTTAAATCTGAGTCATTATCATAGACTAGAGGCGATCTCGCCTTGTCGTCGCAATCATGACCCTGCCTAAAACAATTCCTAAATATAACTGAGCTGGACTGGAGAGATAGGCGCGCATTATTCTCAATCTACACTATTCAACAATCAAAGCACTGCTAGCGAAAATGTTGCCCTTTTAATGAATTTTCTTAAAATGAGGAGATATCGACTTTTGAATTTTGAAAAAATCTCTTCAAATGAGCGCCAACTAGGCCCCCCAAAACACATACCCGGGGTCAGTTTCAATTTTTATTTGTTTATATATATATATATATATATATATATATATATATATATATATATATATATATATATATATATATATATATATATATATATATATATATATATCGCTATGGCATTTATTTTAGTATACCTGCAAAAAAGTACACTTGGAGAACACCCAAATCACCACAACACATATTTCAGAGACCTTACGATCGTTTCGTTGACCAAGTCAACATCTTCAGAGGAAGAAAAATTCAGAATTTGGTCAACGAAACGATCGTAAGGTCTCTGAAATATGTGTTGTGGTGATTTGGGTGTTCTCCAAGTGTACTTATTAGTGCTCATCACAGGTTCCAGTTTTCACATAGTGATACCTGCAAATATTTATTTTAGAGCTGAGAACATATATCTTAATCATCAGGTTGGGGTTTATTATAATTACAGCTAGCTTCTACTAATTAATATTCATTAATATGTGCTATTTAAATTCATTTATTGATTTTTACTTGATCAAAAATTAATTTCGCTTTGCACAGATGGCTATACAACAATTTTACTGATTAATTATTAACGAAAAACAATACTTCTGGTTAATTACAATCTGTTATACATTCCATTTAATTCATTACACAAATTTTACGGTGTCTAGGTGACACACATTAAATACAAACAGAAACATTTAAAGCATTCATTACATAAACATAAATTGAAAAATCCTATTAAAACATTCAGGTAACATTATAAATAATTACACAATTACCGGTTAAACATTGATATAACATAAGCAATATACATCGACAATTCTACAGAGATCACAGTCTCTTTCTGTTCATTTCAAGCAAATTTTTGCTTATTGAAATTTATTGGCACTCAATCTTTAATTGGTGCTGTTAAAATGGTGAAATTCAAACCGCACTGATCAATTTAGGAACAGAAAACACTTACTGAAACATTTTCCATTGGATTCTATATTGTTTTTCCATTATTACTGTCCATTATTAATTATTATTATTTTTCTAATTTGTCCATGCCATATTTTACTGCCCATTAATTGATTATTAACGGATTTAATTTATTAACATGTTGATATATTCCATATTCGTAGCACTCTGGAGGTTTTTTTATAATCTCCCTTCGAGGCACTATGGAATCTCTTATGTCAACTTACATAATGATGACGATGATCACATGATCTGGTGAAATCATGCCGATGAATTCACTTGATGAAAAGACTCCTGGACACTCCCGGACTCTTGCTTTTATTCACTTTCTTACAGGTGAAAAAACGCTATTGTTCATCAAACCACCTGTGTTTGAGCTTTCGGTCAAACCTTTAGTGTCTATTCACGTTTTTTTCTTGCGCGCACATATACCTTAATACTACATAAAGTTTTGTTTTTACAAATGACTTCTGCTCTTTTAATACATCGAGCCTTTAGGTAGCTTGGTCATACCTATTTTTACACACAATAAATCAACAGAATTGCATTTATTAGCTACAATCTCATTCTCCCTACAAAAACTGAAGCATTGTTCTTGGTTTCTTTACGGATATTTTTAGAATATATTTTTTTTTATTACTCGAATGAAACTTAACATCGAGGGTTGCTACATGGGTCACTGACATTCATGTCGGGCGTTGACATCTGATGCTACACTCTTTCGTTGCTACATTAGGGTGTATACATTTATTTTATATATACTAGGATGTATAAATTTCCCGTTTTCCCATTAAAATTTCGTAATCTTTTCTATTATTTGCTATCTATAACAATATATATATATATATATATATATATATATATATATATATATATATATATATATATATATATATATATATATATATATATATATATATATATATATATATATATATATAATGTCCCAAAAGTCGCAAACCAAACATCTCAATAAGACAGGCCAGCTCAAACCATTTCAGAACAACTCTATATGATCTTATTAAAAAGTTTACGGTTTCCAAGCTATTGACAATTTTATGAAAAAGATGAAAATTGTCAAATTTTAAGGTATTTTGTCACCCCCCCCCCATGCAGAAAAAGCATTTCTGGAATTTGATTCTTGCGCATGTTAACTGGATAATGGCACTATCGAATCAATCTGAATTAGTTTGCGTTATTATTTAGAAAACTTGAAGAAAAAACATAAAAAATCGGACTTTTCTTCCACAATTTTTTTAATTTGGAATAAACCTCCGTACTCAAAAAACTTTTTGTAACATTTACTGGGTCATAATTTCAGAAACTTCCCTGTTTTATGAAGATTCTAAAATAGTATAAAATATTATCAATATCTCTAAAAGTAATTCACTGTCGACGATTAAAAGTAAATTTGGAAGTGAAATCAGGTAGTTAATAAACAAAAATAAACAGATTGTGACATTTACAAAAATCATTTTATTTATAAGAGATGCTAAAATTGACGGCCATTCTGTCTTATACATAAACGACATCGTCTTAGGAACGATCCTCTTACTCTTTTTATACTGCTTCGTGAAATTTCTTGAGCTGCTGTTCTGATTCTTTGACGTAGCTCCTCTTGATTTCTTATTGGTTTTTCATAACCTTTATCTTCTAAGCATCCTCAATAAAAAAGTCTAGTGGATTCAGTTCCGGTGAGCTAGCTGACCACAAGATAAGTCCTAGACGGCCAATCCACCTGCCCGGGTATGTCTGATTCAAGTATTCCCCTACTTATAAGGCATAGTGAGCTGTGAATCCATCATTTTGAAGCCAAATTGTCATCCGAAGTTCTAATGGGGCGTCCTACAGCAGTTCTGGCAAATTATTTTGTAACAACGCAGGAGGCAGTTCCACTGGTCCCAAAAGTGATCCGTTAAAAATGCCGGCCCAGAGGTTTATCTTAAATTGATACTGGGACCGATCCTCTCTGAACTCATGTGGATTTAAAATTTTTAAACTATTAAAGTTGTGAAGGTTCATGTATCCATCATTTTTACATGCTGACTCGCCACTCTGTAAAATTTTATCGAAGAAATTGAGATCTTGTGTAGTCACGCGGTTCCGAAACTTGGACCCTCTGAATATGGTAAGTATGGTACCCATACCTTTCTAAAATTCTATGGCCTATCTTGTGACCCGCTAACTCAACGGACCTGAATCCACTAGACTTTTTTGTTAGGGATGCTTAAAAGATAAAGTTTATGAAAAACCAATAAGAAATCAAGAGGAGCTACATCAAAGAATCAGAATAGCAGCTCAAGAAATTTCACAAAGCAGTCTAAGAAGACTAAGAGGTTTGTTCAGACGATGTCGTTTATGTATAAGACAGAAAGGCAGTCAATTTGAGCATCTCTTATAAATCAAATGATTTTTGTAAATGTTACAATCTGTTTATTTTTATTTATTAGCTACCTGATTTCACTTCCATATTTACTTTCAATCGTCGACAGTGAATTACTTTTAGAGATATTGATAATGTTTGATACCATTTTAGAATCTCCATAAAACAGGGAAGTTTTTGAAGCTATGAGCCAGTAAATTTTACTAATTTTTTTTTGAGTACGAGGGTTATTCCAAATAAAAAAAATTGGTGGAGAAAATTCCGATTTTTTTTTCTTAATTTAAAAAAAAATAATGACAAAAAAAAATTAAGATTGATTCGTTAACGCCATTATTGAGGATTAACATGCGCAAAAATTACATTCCGGAAATGTTTTTTCTCGATGTAGGGGGCAAAATACCTTAAAATTTGACAATTTTCATTTTTTCATTATATTGTCAATATCTTGAAAGCCGTAAGCTTTTTGATAAGATCATATAGGGTTTTTCTGAAAGGGCTTGAGCTAGCCTATCTTAGTGTGACGTTTGATTTACGACTTTTGGGCACCCTATATATATATATATATATATATATATATATATATATATATATATATATATATATATATATATATATATATATATATATATATGTATATGCATATGTATATATGTACGTATCACACCGATAACTCAAAACATAATGGGACGATTTTGATAAATTTTAACGACTGGCTTCCTTTTGCAAGTGGCTTGAATAGGTTGTGTTTTGTTTCTTTAACGTCGGTCTATTTCCGCTACTATGGCTAATCACCGACGCCAGGGAGCAGTTTCACCTCACTATCCTGGAAATTTTGCCGAACCTCTGCTGTTCTGTAAGGAGGGTAGAGATCTTTAACGTGCTCAACATCACGTGGACACGGGACCGACGACTTTATGCTCTCTCCGAAGGGCGGAACGTGCAGGCATTCAACTTGCTCAAATACAATGCCACAACCTCGGTTAATGTTAATTGTACAGTATGTACCTTGTAAAAACCAAACTATACACCAAAATTTAGATCTCTAAGTTAAAAGAAAAAAGTTATAGACATTTAATAAAGCAAAATTTTAGTGCCACTAGAAGGCAGAGAAGACGTAATACCAAATATTGTATGTGTTAAACAAAATCTCCAAAATATTACAGTCAATGTTTATTTTTTCATGGCGCAAATAGGTCAAGAAGTAAGGGAAAAATTATAATTTTTCTCCTGTAAATGTCAAACTGGAGATTTGAAACGTGAAAATTATTACAACTATTGTGGTTTACCGCTATGGTACTCTTATCATTTGGTAAAATTGTTGCAAAAAATGCCTCTAAAATAGACCTTACATATTACAAATAAATAACTGAAGACCATTATGAGATATCTACCTTTTATTACACTTTCTTTGTCGAGTCTACGGTAGTATAGCGGTTAGACCGCTGGCTCATGAGCGAAGGGACTTGGATTCAGATCTCATTGTTGACTGAATTTCTCTTTTAACTTTTTTTAAAAAGTTTTTTCACCTTTGATTCCATTTGAACCTTATCTGATCAGATTATGTAATTCCAATATTTTTTAGCGATTTTTTGTTGAAAAAAAATCACTAATGAAAGATAACGATTTTCAAGACTTTTGATTCAAGTTTAATAGCAGCTGTTGTTGCCCTTAGTTGGTAAAGTCCTTCCACAGTTAACACATACGTAGAGATTTGTGACTTCAGAAAAATTCGTTTTCTTCTCTGTAACCGGATTCAATTTTTACAGCATCGACAGGCAAAAGAATTTTCTCTGTGGAGCACAGAAAAAATATCTAATTCTGTACTTAGATCATATTTTAAATATTTTTTAATATATTTAATTTATTTTTATTAGCGAATTTTCTTGCACAAAATATTCTTTTATTAGCGAATTTTCTTATAAATGAATTTAATGAATTTGTATTGAAGAAACATTTGATGCGAATTTTTGTATGAAAAATTGATGGAACATTTTAAAAACCAAATTCGTCTAAAATAAGGTTTTAATGGATTTTCTTGCAAACAAATTATTTTATTTTCAATTTTAATTGCAGATTAGGTATATAATTTGAATTTTATGTATTCTTTTGGCAAATTTTGTGTGAAAAAATATTTAGCTAGTTTTTGCAGAAATTTTTGCGTGCTTCCGTAGAAATCATCTTTGGAAGATTTTTTTGTGAAATTTTTGTAATTAATGATAAATATTTAATAAAAAATGTTTAAAAATGTTTTTCGGATTTTCTCGAAACAATTGGTTGGAAAATTTTCATGAAACTTTTTTTTAAGTTCCGTCAAAAAGGTTTTTATGAATAATTATATTTTGGTGGCACTGCTGAGCTGCAGAAAACTCACACTGAAAACGAGGAGCCAACTTACAATACGGTTTTAGTTCTAACGTGTTTGCTATTGTCGTAGATAATCAAGTTCGTTATGCGTTCTAACAGAAGTTGGAACCGAATTTTTGGACGAGTTACCTTTGAATATCTACCGCAATTGCTGATATTAAATGAGTGGCACCGCAGCACACTCCTCTCGAGATGTTTATTACGAAGTAAAATATTATGTTCGAGGATCGTTGGATTGGACGTAATGGTCTATGGCCGCGGCCCCCACTTGACCCACCTGACCTGACCCCACTTGACTTTTACTTGTGGGGTTATATTAAAAATAAAGTTTATGCTACTCCAGTCCCTACCAAGGAAAACAGTGAGAACTGCTTTTGCAGAGCTGGATGACACCCAGCTTAAGAACTCTGCAGCCAATGCAGTTCTTTCAAGAATCATTTGATAAATGGATACAGAACAGAAGTCCCATAGAACATTTATAAACATTATTTTGTTATTTATAAGTTAGTTATAAACTTTGATTCATTAATTTGTTTAGAATTATGTACTTGTAATTGGTTTATTGTAGAGTTTTACAGTGCTTGTCTTTCCATAGCGTATACAATTTGACTCTTTTCTTTTAAATATGAGATATATTCTTTAAACCTAGTTTCAACAGATCTTTTAGTTTGCCCAACATATTTAAATTCATAATGTTTACAACCGGCTTAATAGATTCCCGATATTTCTGTACTTTTCTTTATTCTTTGGGTGACCTAGTAAATTATTTGACGTTTTTTTTTTGTAGAAAAGTTAGCTGTAAATTGGCTTTCTTAAAAGTGTTATTAAAATCTCTTGTGATTTGCGGCTGAAATAGTAAACAGACCACGGTTTTGTCTGTTCTCTCTTTTCTGAAAGTCATAGATTCCGCTAACATTTTCTTTGTTTTATGTTTATAGACAAATTTTTCCACCGAGCAGACAAAGTAACCATTATACTTAGCTACATTCCTAATATATTCCAGTTTTTTCTTGTATCTTTCTTTATTTGAGGGAAGCTGTATCAATCTATGAACCAGAAAATTTGAACTAGCTGTTTTTTTTGTGCAAAAAATGCGATACTTTTACTCTCCCTAAACACAATGGAGAGGCTCTCGATTTATAATACATCGCGATATGTTGAAAAAGTTATTCTCTCACTTTTTTTTACAAGAATTGAATTAACTATGTCAATTATTATTACTATAATAATAGATTTGCGTAATATATTATCATAATTATTTATTTCTCTGCAAAAACCTACCAGTGTGTATGCGATTCTCGTTAATCTACATGGTTGTTATTTACTTTCTGTTTCATTAATCATTTTTTAATGCTAGTTCCTTAAAACTTTTAAATGATAAATATTTTTTTATAAATAAATATTTTAAATAAACGTCTTTATACTAGGCTGTAAGCAATTTTTGTACTATAGCGTTTAATATAGGTGATTATTTTAAAACTAGCAATGACTGAAAGGATATTAAAATCCCTACACTTTTTTAGGACTTTTGTAGAACGACCAAACTACGACACACGAATAAATGTTTTTGTGTGTTAAAACACAATCTATTAAATTTTATAAACCTAAGATAAGTTTTTGTACTTTAACGTCGGTTTATTTCCGCGAGTATGGCCAATCACCGACGCCAAAGAGCAGTTTCACCTCACTATCTCGGAAATCTTGCCGAACCCCTGCCTTTCTGTAAAGAGGGCTATTTAACGTATCCAACATCGTATGGACACGGGACTGACGGCTTTAGGTCGCCTCTGAAGGGCGGAACGTGCAGACATTTAACTTGCTCGATTAGAAGGCACACGTTCATACCATTGGACCACCGAGGCCAGGCAACGAGTGATCTTGAGCAGATTCTGTGACAAAAAATTGTAAAATCATGGTATGGCAAAAACGTTGCATCTTCTTTATAAAAGCCAAATTTCTTTAAATATTTCTTTATTGCCTTACTTACACGTTGATATTTATACAATATACTATATTTTTAGGCTAAATATTTAATTGAGACAAATAATCACGCTACAGATATAGCAGCTTTTAAGCATTTTATTGAACCTACCTCTTTTTTCCCCTTAGAGCTCACCCGCGTCTTTGCCGCCCCGATTGCACCGCAGCCTTTGGTTTATTGTGCATGCCCTTTGTGTTTTCTACTCCACCCATTCCAAAATCACTATGCCTTGAACTAGTCTGCACAGCAGTTGATAGGGCGAAGTTTTATATTGCTGTGTCTCCGGTCTAGGCTGTCCGTAGATCAGTTGTCTTTTGCGGTTCAGAGCTTTACACTCGCACAAGATATGCTGGGCTTATTTTTCCCCCTCGCCGCAGAGTCTGCATGCTAGGTCCCCCTCGAACCGTCCCATTTTATGTAGGTATTTCTTAACAGCCATGTGTCCCGTCGAGAGTCCTGTTATGTTCCTGAGCTGTCCTCTGCTAAGACTTAGCAGCTCCATAGCTCTCTTTGAACTGGGATCCTCAATTACTGACCTCCCATGTCTGAGCACTGGACAGTCTGCCCAGTACATATTATGTTCGTTTTTGACCCAGTATTTAATGGATCCCCTGGCAGTGCTCTTTGTCACGCCCAGAGCCGGTTCTGGTCGCATAAATCGTTGTGCTGACCCTCTCTTCGCGAGACTGTCAGCTTCTTCATTGCCTTTGACCGCCGAGTCACCCGGCACCCAGATGAGGGTGACCTCGTTCTGCCCAGCCAGGTTGCTCGTCTCGACTCGGCATTTACTTACCAGCCTGGAATTACTCTGGGCTACTTTTGGTCTTAAGAGCTGTCTGGCTGTCTGTGGCTATGAGGATCCACTTGTTGGTATAGCCCCTCCTCTTGTTCTTTCGCATGCAGTGCAAGATGGCGTACATTTCGGCCTTAAAGACCGTTGTTAGCTGTTAATGGCCCATCTAATTTTGCTCAAGGTAACCATCTCTTTAGCGACTGCCCAGTCTACTCTAGATGCCTGCCTCTATTTGTGAGTTTTCCCAGTCCGGAGGTGACTGGTTTATTATGTTGCAGCCGAGGAAGTGCGTCCTTAGTAGGACTTCCATAGTTTCCTCCCCTGAGCTTGTAAAGCCTCCCGTCGATGTTTTAAGTGAGCCTATGTTGGTCTGAGTGCACCAGTCTAGCGCATTCCACTTCAGTGGCATGCGTAGTTCCTTTTAATGTTAATTAGTTGAGCGAAAAAAAAATGCACCTTAAGAAACATCTATGGTACACTATCTGAGCATCGATCAGGTAGTATACCATAGTGTCTACCCACACAATTCTCGGCCACAGAAAAAAGATACTCACCACACTTTTCCGCGATCTCCCGTTTTTCGCTGTAGAACCGACCATCGATTTCCAATGTTGTAGGACTTGCCACTTTATTAGTGCGATTCAAGGTAGAATTGACTACACGCCAGATTTCCTTACTCGAATTATTTGCGTTAGCAATCTGTCGACCATAGTAGTTCTTATTTGCAAGACGGATGTTTTTGCTTAACTCTTTCTTTTTTATTTAAACAACTTCAAGAAGTTTTGGATCGTTAAGGTTCGTAGCTAACCAAAAAATATATTTTAGGTTGTTGCTTTTAGTGACAATCTCTGCGGTGAGCTATTTTTTAGAAGAGCTGTTATTGCTACAAGTGACAGAACGCGTTGCAATGAGACATGCTTGGTCCAGACATGAGACAAAAATCTGTACAAAGCTATTCAATGAAGCATTGACCTCAGCACTATAAACAGCAGAATAATCGCAATTTGTCAGAAGGTAAGTATTTTTTCTAAATTATCAGCACTCAGGTCACGAGATATGCGAATGAATCGCGTAAGAGGATCTACGCTGCCAGCAGAACAAACATCAAAGGATATAACTTGTGCATAGTGGTCAACAATCGAAGGGTCAAAAAGTTGAGCATGATAATGGCCCCGAGGAAAGTCGGTAATGAGATAATCAAGATAGGATATACTGGTTTTACCATTTTTGTCGGTAAATACTCTAGTTGGGCCCTGAATTGGCACAGAGAAACTAGATTAGAATCAAAGATGTCAAACAAAATCGTTTTCTGAATACTGTTCGACATTCTATTGATATTCATATCACCACAGCAGACTATAGCTATGCTTGTTGTGTAGGTAAGTCAGACATTCAAGAAAAACTCATCTAGGTCATTGCTGGGCGGTCTGTAAACCACCAGGATATATATATATATATATATATATATATATATATATATATATATATATATATATATATATATATATATATATATATATATATATATATATATGCTTGGTTCTCGGGTTAAACCGCGTCCAGAATTTATGGAAACTCGACGTTTCGGTTCCTTTTTTGGAGCCATTTTCAAGAGGTAAAGGAAATATGTAAGGACACTCTAAGGCCTCAATTTGCCTACTCCTTAGAGTGATGGACAAAGGTGGGTAAAAGAAATATGTAAGGACACTTTAAGGCCTCAATCTGCCTACTCCTTAGAGTGGTGGACAAAGGTGGGTAAAGGAAATATGTAAGGACACTCTAAGACCTCAATCAGCCTACTCCTTAGAGTGGTGGACAAAGGTGGGTAAAGGAAATATGTAAGGACACCCTAAGGCCTCAATCTGCCTACTCCTTAGAGTGGTGGACAAAGGTAGGTAAAGGAAATATGTAAGGACACTCTAAGGCCTCAATCTGCCTACTCCTTAGAGCGGTGGATGAAGGTAGGTTGGGTTGTTGTAGCTCGCTTATGGAGCCTCAATCTGTCTACTCCCCAAATCTCGCCGGAGATCGTCTGTGAGGTCCCAGTGTGTTCAACCCTAGGCTTCAGAGAGATCTGGCAGTTCGTTGCAAGTCTTGTCTTATATATGTCGTTCCGTCTACCTGTTTCGTCATCAGTGAAAGTAGTGGGGTCACCGTCGATTAAGTCGGGGGCTTTGGTCACGGTATTTAGAGGAGGATTAAGAGGGTCATAGCCATTTGTTGAGGCAGATAATGATGCAATAAAATTGTCTGTGGAATTTATTTCCTTTTTGTGTGTTTGTAAAGAAGATATAATAGGTTTCCAAGTAGTAGAAAGGCGAAGACCAACATCTCTCTTATTTAAACAATCGGGACGTTTTTCAATCTCGATTGCTTCGCGGATAATTCTCGTTTTGAAATTGTACACCGGTGCTATTGTTTTGGCATTATCGAAGTCTATTTTGTGCCCTGTATGAATATGATGTATGGCCAGCGCCGATGAGGGGTCGCATTTTCTAACTGCGAGGGTGTGTTCATATATTCTATTGTGGATGCGTCTATTTGTTTGTCCTACGTAAGTGCGGGAACAGTCGGAACAAGGAATTTCGTAAACTCCGTGGGATTCGTTTGGAATCGTATCCTTGGGAGTTTTTATAAGATTTGACAGTTTTTGGTCTGTTGTGAATACGGTTTTGATATTATGGGTTCTGAAAATTCGGCTGATTTTGTCGGTGACACCTTTAATGTATGGTAAAAACGCTGTGTGTTGTTGTGTGGACGCTGTTTGTTCTTGTTGTGGTGTAGTGGTTTGGTGTTGTGCGTTTCTAATGTTTCGTAGTATGTGATTGTTGTCGTATCCGTTTTCTAGCAATGTCTGTCTTAAAAAGTTTAATTCTGTCTGTTTGTTGTTGTTGTCCGTTAGTCTAAGGGATCGTGTTACTAGTGTTAGAACCACGGAATTTAGTTGCGATGGGTGATGGTGAGATTGGGCGTTAAGATAACGATTAGTGTGGGTTGGTTTTCGGTAGACAGTGTAAGAAAATCCTCTGACTGGGTTTTTAGTGATGCGTACATCTAAGAAAGGCAAAGAAAAATTATTTTCTATTTCCATGGTGAACTGGATTTGGGGGTTGATGTTATTTAGGTAAGAAAGGAATTCGTCTAGAGATTCTTTGCCGTGTGGCCACCACTGTAAGGAGTAGGCAGATTGAGGCCTTAGAGTGTCCTTACATATTTCCTTTACCTCTTGAAAATGGCTCCAAAACAGGAGCCGAAACGTCGAGTTTCCATAAATTCTGAACCCGAGAACTAAGCATGTCTCACATTAGAGACCGCGGAAATCTTTCTGAACATATATATATATATATATATATATATATATATATATATATATATATATATATATATATATATATATATATATATATATATATATATATATATATATATATATATATATATGTATGTATGTATGTATGTATGTATATAAATTTTTTAACTGACCTTGGATTTGGGTTCTGGGGGCCCTAATTTGCGCTCATTTGAAGAAAATTTCCAAAAGTCTCACCATCGATACCTCTCTACTAGTGAATTTTCTTGATAAAAATTCACTAAAAACTAAAATAAGTATGGAATTTGACAACAATCAGAACACATCATCTCGAAAAGTTCATACAGATATTCACTAATCGGCAACGCCGAATGCAGCCCTCATCTTTTCTTTTAACTGTTTCAGATTCTAGAAGCACACCTGCTACTTCTTAATACTCAACTAACTTCCGTGTATACAAATCGTTGCCCACCTTGAAAATTATGATCAATTTTATTATAACCCTGACAATTATTTATTTAGATGCCTGCTGCCGGTGAATTATAAGTGATTCGTAATCCTTTTACAGTAATTATTCATGTTACACTTATTTGGTTGCATCTGATAGTTGCTGAATACCTACTAAATACGAGGGTCGATCAATAAATACCTGTGTTAGAAATGAAAACGCAAGTTTTTACAATTAAAAAAAATTTCAACGTAATCTTCTTTTAGGTAAATTCACTCTTCCCAACGTTTCTACCATCTATAACCCCTCCTACGATTTGTCAAACTCTTCAAAATGCGTTTCTGTCTCGGCGATCACCTCCTCGTTTGAGATACACTTTTCCTCCGAGCCATGTTCCCATATTGGGGAACATAAAGAAGTCGCATGGGCCCAGGTCGGGCGAGTACGGTGGATGCGGCAGCATTTCGTAGCGCAGTTCATGCAATTTGGCGTCGACAAATCTGGATTAATGTGCTGGTATATCGGGGTAAAACAACACTTTTTTAGCCTTAAATTTCTTATCGAATCGGTCCAATAGTTCACTGTAGTACTCCCCCGTGATCGTTCTGCAAGAAGTCTATGTGTATTATTCCCCTCAAATTCCAAAGAATCGTGGCCGTGACCCTTCCGGCCGATGGGATAGTCTTTACCTTATTCGGATCAGATGCATCTCTGGTGTATAATAATGTATTCAGGTTGATCAACGGTGACGACTCGACGCAAAAACCTCTGAGAATTTCGCTCAGAGAGTTTCAAACACTGTTTCGACATTGACAGCCGTATCTGCTTGTTGTCCACCGAGAGCAATCGCGGAACCCATCGGGCCGACACCTTTCTCATACTTTATTGATTGCCATTTCGTATGACAAGCCTACGGAAATTCTCCTAAAATAGTGATGCAAATTGAATCATAATTTCAACATAGCTGTAATAATTTACTCTCTTCAGAAAGACATTCTCATGGAATAAATTTAGAGTCCATGAGTTAACCACAAAGTGAAGATTCGTACTCCTGTACACATAAACTTCTCAAGCCTTATATTACTCGAGTTTTAACGAAAAATGTCAATTTTTACCAAATAAGGGTCATTTGGTAAAAATTGACATTTTTCGTAAGTATG
The DNA here is from genome assembly GCA_964006375.1 of Tillus elongatus. Taxonomy (NCBI): domain Eukaryota; kingdom Metazoa; phylum Arthropoda; class Insecta; order Coleoptera; family Cleridae; genus Tillus; species Tillus elongatus. Next base: position 55,231,302 of record OZ023262.1, read on the forward strand.
AATACCTGCAAATTTCGAATTACCAATTTCTCATGATTTTTAACTTATCGCTCCAATCCCAATTTATTCTATGTGACAACTTTCTTCTTCTTCCTATTCCTCCTCTTCTTCTTTGTTTAGGGCGGCTGTCTCTACTAACCTAAATTTCTAATTTGATATTGACAATTGACAAATGACAGCTGAGCTCCAGCACGAACACGAACGCAGTCTAACAACGTTCGTGCGTTCGACGTCAAGCCGAATTTCAAAAGTGTTTTGAACAATGGAATAAAAGATCAGACAAGTGTACTAGTGCATGTGAAGGGGATTGTAGGTTTTTTGTTAAAAACTAAAAAAATAAAGTTCAGCTTTTTTTGGGTACCCCCTCGTATATATATTTTGCTGCGCCTACACATTTTGGAAGCTACACCCGTAGTTGTGTCCAATACCGAGGCTACGCTCCCTGTAAAATATTAATTAAACTTATCAAGTTAATTAAAGGTCCCTGTAAAATATTAATTAACCTTATTGAGTTAATTAAAGGTTATCATAACTCGTGTATAATGAGGTAAGTACAAGTAAAATTTATCGTGGTAGGTATCAATAACCTTAAAATGTCTCTATCAGATCTCAATTTAGATTTGTCAATGAAATTACAATCAATTATATCTAGTAAGTTTCTTTTATCGGCGCTATTAATATAAAAAGTCCTATAAATTAATATTAACATCACACCTGTTTAAAAGTTCCACATGACCTTTAAATTTAAATAGCTAATAACTGACGTAAATTTTTATCACCCAGCCATACAGTTGTCCCACGTAGACCTTCCAGTAGCCGTTTCTGGAGTACGGCTCACAATTGAATTCTGAAAATTCATGCACGTGGGGTTCTCAAAATTTCCAGTTCACTGAAAATATTGAAGTTTGTATGGGACTTCCGGTTATACCGGAAGTAGACGTCAACTTTCTTATTTCAAATGAAATATGGTATTTTTTATTACGGATCTAGATTCCTCGTCAAATTTTATGGTAGGCTTTATTAATATATTATGTCATTTTTCTCAACCATTTTCGAGATATTTGACTTTTTTCAAAAATTTCTAAAAAACATTGTCACATTTACACACTTGTATCTCTCTTATTTTTCAACCTGAAGAGTTGAAATTTTAAAGTGCAAATTCTAAAATGCCACAAAATATGTGGAATTTACTAAAGCTAGTACAGGCTAGACAGGTGTCCGGAATAGACCGGTCAATCGTGACAACTTTAAAACCTAATAACTCTCATTTTAAATAGAACACCCTATATTTTATAACGTTAATTCATGTACTTTGTATTGTTCTTTCGATTGGTATCAGCATTCCCTATACCTAAAAAGCTAAAGGTAAAGGTAAGAAGCTTACAGGCAATTAGGCCAATGGCCAATGGTCCTTTTTGCTCATCTAAACTAACCTACCCTCCACCTTAAGCTCGATCTCAACGACAGAAGTGATTTAAAAAATCATCTGCTGCCGGTGAGTCTCGAACCGTCGTCCCCCGAGTCCGGATTGGGAAGTTTAACTCGACTCTCCAACACGGCCACGACGGCGCTGTCCCTATACCTAAGTCCCACCGATTTAAAGATATTTAAACATTATTTGCGATAGGAAATAATTGTCAGTTTATCAGGTTGCCTAGGAGATGAAATGAACGTCGCCAATTTCGAACATTTATTGTGAAGTGATAACACACAAATCTCTTTGTTCCCTAATAATGCTTTACTCTTATGAAATTTTGAACGAAACACTCAATTCTCAGAAATGTTTTAGTAGTATTCTGATCATGTAACGAGTTGGTCTGTGTTTCTGTGGAAATCTCTTTGCAACCACACGACATCTTCTGTTAATAATTCGATTATACTACTCGTAAATAAAAGTTATAATCAAAAGTCGTCGCATATTTTACTTATATCGGAAGATGACGTTTAAAATTTTCATCTCCTAGGCAACCTGATAAACTGACTAATAATTATTTCTTATCGCAAATAAGGTTTAAATATCTTCAAATCGGTGGGACTTAGGTATAGGGAATACTGATAGCAATCAAAATAACAATAAAAAGTACATGAACTAACGTTATAAAATATAGGGTGTTCTATTTAAAATAAGAGAGTTATTAGGTTTTAAAGTTGTCACGATTGACCGGTCTATTTCAGACACAATTTTCATTAAAACTTCTTTGAACAATTTTTCACACAAAAATTCTTAACAAATTTTTCTTTCAAGAAAATTAATAAAATTTATTTATAAGAAAATTCGCTATTAATTGTGGGTACAGTATAGTGAAAGGAGTACCCTGGGATCGAACCCAGTACCCCTCGGTTCAGAGGCAAACGTTCTTACCACTAACCACTGAGGCTCTGATATATAAGTTAAAATTCGTAAAAATAAAATAACGAGTTTCAAAGGCATTTTTGAGAGGAAAATTTGCACTTTTTATTGGAAGACCTGGTCAACGAACTTAGCTTCCTAAATATATATATATATATATATATATATATATATATATATATATATATATATATATATATATATATATATATATATATATATATATATATACGGAAACATACCCTTTTGCAACGTATTACCCAATTTGGACTTTGATCGGACCAGCATCTTAAATTTTGGGAAGGCACCACACCATTATTTCTGAAAGTAGCTAAGTGAAGATTGGAACTTGCGATGAGCACTGATAAGGAATATGATAAATCTAATTTTTAATCCTCTGATGACGCTAACTTTGTTAGTGAAACGATCGTCGTGTCTTTAAAAAAATGTGTTGTGGTGATTTGGATTCTTCAAGTGTACTTATCAGTAGCGTTTACACAGGGCACTCTTAAAAAGTCGATTTACTGGCATACCAGGATGTGGAGCTTTTGAAGTGCATTATTTCAACAAAAAAAATTGAAAATCGGTCGACCTGTTATGAAATAATAAATTGTAGCTACTTAAAGTGAAACACACTGTATATATATATATATATATATATATATATATATATATATATATATATATATATATATATATATATATATATATATATATATATATATAGTTAGTTATAGTTTATTGTGACAATAAATTGAAAATGACCTCGTATGTGGGTTCAAGGTTCTCAGTTCACTCTCATCTGAAGACATTTTTCGAAAATATCAAAGTCGTTATCTTGTCAAAGCGATTTTTTCTACGCAATTTCGCTGTAAAGGTGGCTTCCCCGCAAATGTGAAAAAGTCCACAAAAATGCGCTAAAAGATTAATAATAATAATAGAATAAACAGTTTTATTTGCCGATGAAAGTTTCTGTACAACCAAAACATATAGTTACAATAAACCAAGCAAAGTATCGTACATTAATAACAATAACATTAATTGCAAAAGCCAACATTGGTAAACAAGGCTCCAGTTCAGTCGCACAGTCTACAAAATAGGCCGGTCTCTGTTCTTCCACTAAAGCCTTCTTCGATGCTACTTCGTGTCGCTGTCCGGCGGGGAAATGCAAAATGGAAAATAATGAAAGTTGTGCTCACTGCAACTGATAAAGTGATAACCTATATTTCCGTTTAAATACTGCAATTGAAGGTGACACATCAACAACACTTGCACACTTATTTAGTATATGTGCACAATTATATGTAAAAAAAACGTTTAAATAACTGTTTTTTGTGTTTTGGAACAGTTAAGTTCGTAAGTTAAGATTGTGCACATCGGTTCTGTATCTTATTTCTTCATATAGGTAAGCTGTATCTTATTTCTTCATATAGGTAAGGTGGTGTTTTTGTTGACAAAATTTTATAGAAAAAGCAAGCCATTCCCTTCTATGAAACATATTTAGCCACATTATTTTTGTTTAGCTTATGAGAAACTTTATGAGACCGCCGAATGCCAAATGTAAGTCTCAAACAGGAATTCTGTACTCTGTGGATACGCCTCGCGTCACCGCTATCCACGCACGGACTATACACCACATCACAATAATTAAGACGGAATAACACGAAAGCTTCTCAAAGTTCTTAATGCCCTGTTCCAAGTAGTTTTTGTAAGGATACATCATCCTTAAGGCACTATATGATTTCTGCAGAATGTTTTTTATGCTGCCGAAACCTCAAATACCGATCTACCTTCAGACCTAGATTTCTTGTAATATTTTTATATGGAATAACAGCATTGCCAACAGTAATCTGAACTGAATTATAAATTCAAGTTCTTATAGTCTCATTGCCAAACACAATGACAGCTGACTTTTCTGGATTTATTTGCAGAATATGTTTCTGGGATATAGAGAAAAGGAAGTCAGGATTCCGATTGAGTGGAGCACATGCGCTGTATACCTCAGCCGGCGGAAAAAGCAGTATAATTGGGTGTCATAATTGCAATATTTGATTTGATTTGATATGTTCGCAAAAAATATAACTATAGATAGTGTATGTGGGCTACCCTTGTTGTAGGAAGCAACTCCGTTACATAAAACCCTCTGAAACAGACCTGTCAAAAAGGACCCAACCAAGGAAACAGAATCGCCTGTGTAATTGAAATGCCCCAGAATCGACGAAAGTACATCATGATGTATCATGCCAAAGGCGTTTGAATAACCCAAAAGAACCAGGACCGTGGCTCTGCCCCCACCCAAGGCTCCAAGTATATCATCTGCCACCTTAGCTAAAGTAGTGGCGCAACCATATCCGGACTGCAAGGGTGGTATAAGCTTGTGTCGATCCAGAAACTGATTCATTTGAACCGTCATTACCCTCTCAAGAACCTTAGACAACACCGGTAAAACGCTCACTGAACGTAGATGTGATCTCTCCGTTGGCACATCTGCTTTGGTACAGGGGTAACATCCGCACGCTTCCAAGCTATTGGAAAGATAGAGTGTATCAGACAATAATTGACAATGTGTGTTATATACTGCACCAAATGAGGACAACGGAGCTGCACGAGTACTATACTCAAGGCATCATACCCAAATTATTTGTTTACAAAGTTCCGATAAAACAAAAAATTAACTGATTTTTTTTACGTAGGTTTACAAAATAGTTTTAACGGATCCTAATTGTGGGTTTAGGGGTCCTAATTTGCACTCATTGGAAGAAATATTTTGAATATCCGAAAGTAATGATTTGTTAGCAATTTTTTAAAAGGAAAATTCGCTAAAAGAGTTTTTCCTTCAGGGTCAACAATAATACTATTATTAGGTTCTCTAAATTAATTCTATATTGACAGAGTATTGTAAATAATGCATTAGGATAAACACTATAAATTTCTTAACTGTCATGGAATCCTTCAACTAGTCGATTATGCATAATATATATGCAATGCACATTATGATTTTTTTGCAGCATATATATTTTTCAGTGCAATATTATAATTACTTTTGGATGAATATTTGCAAACTTGTTTTATGATATTTTAGTTGGCTATTTACCCAAAAAGTAGTAGTTAGACTCTATTTTATTAAAAGGTTTTATTTGATCATCATTAGAGACCCATACCGGTTTCGCTTTCATTAAAAGTCATCAGTGCGCCATATTAATAAAAAGTCTGGACGCTGCGAGTGCGTTATGAAAGTGAATTTTCATAAAAATGTTTTTAATAGCAAATATGTGTTTTTTTTAAAGAAAGCAGGTATCAAACATGTTTATCAGTATAGTCTATATTATAGTAGAAACAATGTACCATATTTCATCAAAATAACTTTATTGTTTGAAAATGTACAAAAAATTTCCAAAAATAAACTTAAAATGTGCCGGAAAAACTGGTTTCCTAGCCAATGAACTTCAAGTTAATAGCAAATTAAAGCATTTAATAAAAATTCGTTACCAAAACGCACTTGCTTCATCTAGAATTTCTTTGCTCACAAACGTGTATTATATCATTGAAAAATTCAAGAACACACAAGAGGTGTTCGATTTAAAAAAAGCTGGACGTAGCAAGTGTGTTATGGAAGGCTAACAAAACGCAATTACTGCGTCTCGATTTTTTTACAAATCTGCATCATATTTCGATGAAAATGCAAAAATGCAACAAAATATGTTCAAAAAAGAATTGTAGGTATCACCAACGGCTTATGGGCCATCCTGTGATTGTCGAAATAATTTTATAAGATGCGGCTCAAGATACCCTATAGGTAATGTATACATTTTTTTCTCGTATCTTGCACAATTACAATTATATTGAGCTTTACCGTAGAAATGCGTCAGCCTGTATATATGTAAACAGAAAGTAAATCCGGATATGGATTCTAGGGGGCCAAGTTTGCGCTCATTTGAAGAAATCTTTTTAGAATTCAAAAGCCGCGGTCTCCTCATTAACGAGTTTTTTCTACGAAAATTAGCTAAAAATTATAGGACGTTAAACCATAAACTTAACTAAAACTACTTCCAAAGCATCAGAGAAAGTGTCTATTTGAAATGAATTTTCTGGAAATATTTTATTAAAATGAAGGGCAATGAAGGTTGAAGCGGAAACTTAATGGTTTGCAGATAACTCTTTACATAATCCTCATTTCTTTCAGGTTCTTTGCCTAAATGTTCCCAATTTAGGCGTTTCAAATCGCGACTTTTTACGTTTTGAGGAAACCCCATTTTTTTTTCTTTAAATGCCTCTAACTCTTTTTTATTGAAACTGACAGACCTAAATTTTGGTAAATTGTTCACCCTTTATATATATATATATATATATATATATATATATATATATATATATATATATATATATATATATATATATATATATATATATATATATATTTGTATATATATATATATATATATATATATATATATATATATATATATATATATATATATATATATATATATATATATATATATATATATATAATTGAAACTGACCCTGTATATGGGTTCTACAGGACTTAGTTCGCGCTCATTTGAAGAAATTTTTTCTAAATTCAAAAGTCGGGATCTCCTCGTTAGTGATTTTTTTAAAGAAAACTAAAACAAGCACTTGTGAAGTCACGAGAAAAGTCTACGACTGTATTAAATATGGAACGGTTTCACTAAGTTAGGGCAAGAACAAACAACCAGATATGCAACAATCTGATTAGATAACGGTAAAGGTAAGTGATTAAAAAAATGATAAAAAGTAAAGTCACTAACTAGGATTAGAACACGTCATGTAGGAGTCGATTATACGATGTATAGGGATTCAGCCCACTGAGTGACGCTCGACATGTATTTATTAGCAGGTATATCTCATAGTACATGTTAATGGTTCAACGTTTTACAATTTACACAAAACCATTTTGATTTAAAATGGATTTTTTGCTCATATTTTAATGAAATCAAGGAAAATAACATATCTAGGAGCTTGTTAGTCATTTCCTGTAGTATTTTTCAGTCACATTCTGATTAATCGATTTTGACGTTACGATGAACGATATCTTTTTTTACCTTACAAAAATTCATTATAATTCGATGGAAACTACAAAAATGCAATAATACAAGGTGTGTTCTATTAAAAAAAAGGTGTGTATCACCAACGACTTATGGGCCAGCCTGTGATTGTCAAAATAGGTTTATAAGATGCGCCTTGAAACACCCCATAATTAAAATTAATTTTTTCTCATATCTTCTATAATAACGGATATATTGAGCTTTACCGTAGAAATGCGTCACCCTGTATATGTGTAAACAGACAAAAATTTAAACTGACCCCGTATATATATATATATATATATATATATATATATATATATATATATATATATATATATATATATATATATATATATATATATTTTTAAAATTCATAAGTTGCGGTGTTCTCAATAACGAATTTTTTCTACGAAAATTTTGAAATGTATTTTCCGAAAATATTTTAGTAAAATGAAGGACACTGATCGTTGAAGCTGAAACTTAAGCGTTTGTAAAACACACTTATTACGACATTTCGTCTACATAATCAGTATTTGTTTCAGATTCGTTGTCTGAAAATTTCAAATTCTGACGTTACAAATCGCGGCTTTGGCGTTTTAAGAAGAAAACTTATAAAACTTTCAAAAATTTTTTTCTGAAACTTCTTGATCTTTTTGCGTCAAGAAAACATAACCATTGTACGTAATATTCAATTGGTTTGGTTAGTCACACAAAATATTTTTTCTTGTGCTGTCCTCTAATAACCACTGGCAGCCAAAATATTTTTCTTCAAATGCCTATAACATTAGTGAATTTTTCGTTTTACGAAAAATTCGCTAAAACAGATACACACAGACAGGCACAGACACACACATCATTTGGCTGCATAGCGTGTCACAAAGCTCATTATATGTAATAACAAATTCACCAAATACAATAAACCGAATACGCCTCTGATATCACAGACTTGCTAAACTTACTAAACGCTCGAGTCTACTGAGAGACTGCAGGCTGGCAGTACGCTCACATGAAATATAAATGTCTGAAAATATTCCATAGAGTGACCTTGCTCTATATATATATATATATATATATATATATATATATATATATATATATATATATATATATATATATATATATATATATTGTGGTAAAGCGATAAAGAGAAGGAAGTGGCACCGCGTAAACGCCAACACACAAATTCGTGTGCGCCAGAATCTGGCGGAAAAGGAGAGCTAAACCGTCAGCCTGTTATATTCTGGTGTCCGAAATTTAAAAAGTCAACAGTTTCTGAATTGTTTTGTATGTATGAATTTGCTTGTTTTTGCAATTCATGATAGCAATCTGCACTGTATCACATTATTTTGTTATTTTTTTATCAATTTATGATTACTTCAGATTTCTACACAGTTGTTTTAGCTTTTAATATTGTTTTGTTTTATTTTAGTGTTTGATTCTTCACCGAAATTTCCAACAGGAATTTTATATGGATCTCACTATCAACTCGGTAACTTCGATGAGTGTATAAGCAGCAAGCAACCTGTTAGTGCGGGTGATACCCATGGAATCACAGGACAGTACTGTCTTGCAGACATTGAACGTGCAACTACGGACGAAATCAATGTCGGGGTCACAAAAGCATATTATGAAGAACGCCCGGTAAGCAATGGGTTTTTCTGCATTCTAATTTAAAGTCCTTTGATTCATATTTACCGAATTCCTATTTTTTTTAAATCGCTAATAGAGAGGTATCGATGGCGAGACTGTGCAAATTTTTTTTCACATAAGCCCGAATTTGGGCCCCTAGAAGACATCCAAGATGCGTTTGAATTTTTATATGTTTTTATATATATATATATATATATATATATATATATATATATATATATATATATATATATATATATATATATATATATATATATATATATATATATATATATACTGGGTGTTTTTCAAAAGTGGCCCACCTTAATAACCTTTTTATTTGTTGACATAAAGAAATTAAATTTGGTATGTTAGTATACGACATCAATCCAGATTGACTGACGTATTCTTTGTTTTAGGTTACTTCCGGTGTCACCGGAAATGTCTGTAATTTTTGATTTTAAAATTACCCCTGCGGTATTTTTTACATTCTGAATACAATAACACATCATATGTCAACTTTTGACATTTTCGCTTAAAGAAGAATAATATTTTAAATTTAAATCTAGAGTGCCATGACTATGTTAAAACCTTTATTAGTGAATTTTCTTAAAAAAAATTCACAGACCTCGACTTTCGAATTTTGAAAAAATTTCTTCAAATGAGCGCTATTTAGGACCCCCGGAACCCAAATCCGAGGTCAGTTTCAGACTTTATATTTATATATATATATATATATATATATATATATATATATATATATATATATATATATATATATATATATATATATATTATGTGTCACACCTATAACTTAAAAAATAATGGACCGATTTTGATAAAATTTGGCACATACCTTCCTTTCGTAAGTCGCTTGGATAAGTTCGTTAGCCAAAAAAATCTGCCGAGGTTTTCCCGGAAAATTTTGTGTTTTCTTTCAAAAAAAAATCGAAAAAAATTTATATCTCCAAAATTAACAAAGTAAGGGCAACCAAATTTCATACGCGGGTTTATATCATTAGAGGCAAGTTACCTACCAAAATTTAGCTCCGTAGGTTAAATGACAAAAAAGTTACAGGCATTCAAAAAAAAAATAATTGGGTTCTCCTCAAAACGTCAAAATCGCGATTTTAAATGTCAAAATTGGTGAGTACCTTCTTTTTGCAAGTGGCTTGGATATGTTCGTTATCCAGGAAAATGCGACGAGGTTTTCCCGGAAAATTTTGTGTTTTCTTTCGAAAAAAATTTATATCTCCAAAATTAACAAAGTAAGGGCAACCAAATTTTATATGCGGGTTTACAGCATTATAGGCAAGTTACCTGCCAAAATTTAGCTCTGTAGGTCAAAAGACAAAAAAGTTATAGGCATTTAAACAAAAATAAATTGGGGTTTTTCACAAAACGTCAAAGTTGCGATTTAAACGTCAAAATTGGCAACATTTAGGAAAAGAACTTGAATCTAATACGGGCTATGGAAATAAAATGTCTCAAGAAGAATGTTTTACAAAGCCTGAAGTCTTAGTTTCAACCGTCATTGTCCTTCATTTTAATAAAATGTTTCCAGAAAATTCATTTCAAATAGACCCTTTCTCTGACGCTTGGCAGTCTTAGCTATAGAGTTTATCGTTAATAGTATATAATTTTTGTAGAATTTTCGTAAAAAAAATCAATAAAGTTCAATATATCTGTTATTATACCAGATATGAAAAAAAATTATATATATTAATTATAGGGTGTCTTAAACTACATCTTAAAAAATTATTTCTACAATCATAGGGTGGCCCATAAGTCGTTGGTGATACAAATTTTCTTTTTTTTTTAATCAAACATGCCTTATGTTATTGCATTTTTGCATTTTCCATCGAAATATAATCCATGTTTGTAAGAACAAAAATTATGGACGCAGTCAGTGCGTTATGGTAGCGAATTTTGATCAAATGCTTCATATTTGAACAGCTCAATTTGCTATTAACCTATAAAGTTGACCAAAAAACGAGTTTTTTCGGGAACACTTTAAGTTTACTTTCGGAATTTTTTTTACATTTTCAAACAATAAAGTTATTTTGATGAAACATGGCACATTGTTTTTACTATATTGATTATACTGGTAACCAAATGTGATGCCTGCTTTCTTAAATATTAGTGAATTTTTTTAATAAAAATTCACTAAAAACACACATTATTGCCATTAAAAAATAGTTTTATGAAAATTAACTACCATCACGCACTAGCTGCGTCCCGAGATTTTTTTAAATTAAGGATCCATGGAAAATAGATTTAATCGTCTAATGTTTTTGGTCTCTTTTCCTGGCGGGTTAAAATTTTTAATCACACCTGAATTTTTTCAAATATAACGGTTGTGGCTTATTATTATATTCGAGAAAAACATTTTCTTACGAATAATTTGCTACCACACACATAGCATTTCGATTTAAATTGTCGTTATAAACCGTCTATTTTAATTTCATATGATTGATACGCGAGATGACAAGTATCATAATTTACACGATGGCTTCTCACGACTGTCCGCTACGTTGACACGGCCAATGTATCAAATTGCATCATAGTCAAAATGCAGATAGGTAGATAAGCACATTCCTTGCATATTGCGATCTGACCATTCAGCAGAAAGCGTGGATATAGCCAGACCAGCATGTTGCATTCCCTGAATATCTTCATGAGAACGGCAACCGTCATCACCTTCCCAGGCTTAGTTTTAATATAAAAAATATGTAATTTTAATTATACCATTCATTCTATTATAAGTTTTGTAGCAGTTACTTTGTTTGGTTAGGTAATGAAATAAATATTTTTTTAAAAGTAATGTGATGTGCAACAGTTGTTAATTCGCGTAATGGCATTTGCAATCAGTAGGATTTTGTTGATATTTGGCAATTGAGTCCAATTGTTATTTTCAATTACAAATGCCATTACGCTTATGGAAAATTCCAATACCCGAAATACCACGCGCACAGGAGCAAATTATTCGCAAGAAAAATGCTTTCACCGAATATGTTAATGAGCCACCCTTGTTCCATTTGAAAACATTGAGTTATGATTAAAAATAAGATTAGGGGATCTTTTAATCCGCTAGGAAAAGAGACAAAAAACATCAGATGATCAAATCTATTTTTCCATGGCTCTCTGATTAAAAAATAAGCATTTTAGATTGCAATTTGAAATATTTTTTTAAGCGAAAATGTCCAAAGTTTTACACATGAGGTGTCATTATATTCAGAATGTCATTTTTATCAAATAAAGCAAAAAATACTGGAGGTCCAATTTAAAAATCAAAAGTTGCAGACATTTCCAGTGAAACCGGAAGTGACCGAAAATAACTGAATACGCCAGTCAATCTGGACTTATGTCATATACTAACATAGCAAATTTCATTTTATTATCTCAAAAAATAAAAACAATTGTAACTTTACGCGAGCGTATAAATGGAGCAAAACAACAAGCTGGCAAAGGAGATATTACATTTGAAAGTTATGTTAAAGTTTCATTTGTAAGTTTGCATTGGTTTTCTGGCTGCAAACATTTAGAAATGGTGCAAACTGAACTTGTTTAATGGTGAACTTTGGATAAACACCTGTAAGTTACCATGCTTAGTGGGCACGCACTACTTGAAAATTACGCGCACATGGCAGGCAGCCGCTCAGACTAAATGCGCAATGAAAATTTGACATAAAAATTTTTTTGTATGAAAATTCGCTACTATAACCTACTTGCTGCGTTCAGACTTTTTGACTTTCCTTTTTATTTGCGGTTTATGTTGTAGTCTTCTTACCTGTTAGTACCTAAGCTTGATCCGACTGTCGTTGGTTTTTGATTAAAAACTAATTCTTTCACTGAAAGGTATTATTAATTGGAAATCGTTTTATATTATCAGTTTTATTATGAAATTTATTTAGTTAATTCGAATCTGTGCTTGTTGGTTTATTAAATGTTTCATTTCTCCATGTTTTTAGGTACTATATAGAGCAAAATTCAACAAAACAATACACTGGGCAATCTGCATACCATCTTCTTGTACATTAAATGACGCTGAAGTCTTTGTAACAGAAATATACCAAAAATATTTGGATCAAGACATTGTCACGGTAACAGTGAATGAAAACAAATGCTACCATAAAAAATTCATACCGATTTCTGCCCTAGAAATTATATACGGGTAAGTAACTAATGGAAATGCCTCAATTTAAAGAAGATAAACCAAAGCATGATTACCAATTTACTAGTTTTAGGGGCTGTACAAAAAATACGTTACATAAATATATAAATAACAGGATCGCTTTTATATAACGTATTTCTATTCTTTTGAAACGTGGGTCCAAATATAAAAACTCCTTGGTTGTATTTAAACTATATTTATCGGTCCTCTTGAGGCCTGTTCGGTCAATATGGAATGAGGACAGCGCATCGGAGTCTCGAGGCTCAAATTATGATGTTTATCTGTGCCCCATATGCACTAGTACATAAGATGCTATTTCTTCAGATTTTAAATGAAGTGATTTGGAATTTTGGCTCCTAAATAAACTGGTTTAAAATTTAAAACTTACTTTAATCGATGCTTATTAAATAGACGATAACAATACAACGAAAAAACAATTACATATAACAAGCCCTCAGGGTTATTTAATGTCTTTTTATTTCATTATAAAATTAGCAAATCTAAATACCTATATTTCCCCTAGAACAGCAGAATGATTAATTTAACCGGAAACTATCGTTATTTATTGACACTCTGTAAATAGTTATAATAACTGATTTTTTTCTATCGCCCCCAAGACTGAATTTGATTTATTCACACAGTACTCAAGACAAATACCATTTGCTTGTTAGTTGAAAAAAATCTTACACAATTTTGAGTTTTCTTTAGAAATTTTTTTTTCTCCGAAAATTACAAAGTTATTTTAATGAAATTTGGTGGATACGTTGCTTTAGGAAATACCTTACTACGTACCACAATTCAACTTTCTAAGTTTATAGAAAATTGAGGTATTCAAATTTTTTGATATGAATTTGCTGCTGCCTCAGTATTTCTGTTAGAACGAATATAACATTCCAACATGTCAAAATATTCTTCATTTCTGAACATATTGTTGAATCATATTTAGAATAAACAGGACACAAGCTGTTTAGTACAACATTTTAAGCAACGTGTTAAATACACCTCAAATTGCTCAGCTAATTAAGAATGACAGTATTCTTAATTGTCAATATAGTGTTATATTCAGAGCAACCTTTCTTCTGTTGTTTTTCAGTTGACTTACGTTTAAAAATCAAACAAATTTCAAAGGCGTCTTCGTAAATCATTAATGTGCTTTTTATTCAGTTCTGTTAGTAAATTTGGTTATTTACCAGGCTTACCTATGTAATTAAATTATAACAATTTTTGAGGATAATGTTGTAATGTAAAATATCATTTTTAATTATGGGCCGATTCATTGGATGCTCAAAGTTCATTTTTTTATCGTGAATCATTACGAAAAATTATGTTAAAAGGAGTAGTCTATTGTTAGACTCCATGGCCTACTGCTTTTTGTGTCTAACACGGCTTACTGCTTTTTGAACACTTTTTTTTTGTCATTGGTTTTCTGGTATTGGATTTCATAGCCTACTATCCTCAAAACTGTTTTTCTCAAAATTGTCAGTGCAATTACAAGATTTCTCAAGCATGTTGTACATCATTGGAAATCTCTTTTCACAGGCTATCACATGAGCAAAAAATCCAATATGGCTGCCATAATAAAAAAAACGTTGATATATGTAGCTCAAAAACAAATGACAATCCAAAGTTGAGAATAGCACAAAAATATTTCTCTGTAAAAAGTGTCCTGATAATGTGCAAGTCTTAGACATGTCAGATCAACGCCTACTTAGATTTTGAAGAAAAAAGAAATAGACAAATTTTGGTTTTTTCAAAATAACTCGAAAACAAAAAGAGACAAGGCAAAATACAAGTCATATTTGGAACGAGCATGAAATTCTACAAAACATTGCTAATTTAACCGTCACCATATCTCTAATAATAACGGAGACAGCAATAAATTCCCATCCAGTATCCAGTTTGGGACACACTATATATATATATATATATATATATATATATATATATATATATATATATATATATATATATATATATATATATATATATATATATATATATATATATATGTTATATCCACCCGGGAGCGGCCGTGTACGGTGACGCGCCGCAGTTTGGTAGTGCGGAGAGCGCCGATCCTAGAGAGGGCGAGTAGTGTACGAAAGGACGCTAGAGTAGGCGTCGAAGTAGGGAAGACGTAAAGACGGACGACGATTGTAAGACGAAGAAGTAGACTAATTAAGACGTGAGAGTAGACGATGAAAGTGTAGTTACGTGTGTGACTAATTAGTTATACCCCAGAACATATATTTTAGTTTCACCTTAAGTATTAGGCTACCATTAAGTTTGTAAATATATACGTTCATTAAAGTGTTAAATCAAAGAAATGTGTATAACAATTATGTCGCTAACAATTAGCAGCGGTGGGATAAAAGACTCATTACTCAATTCAGTGCATTAAAAAGTCGATAATAGGTGCGATAAAAAAAAAGTTTTTTCATTTATTGATTTGGGCAGCGATGTAGTAACAATGAGAGAGAGAGTGTAGCAAACAATTTATGTCTCAAGTATCTACCATCTGATGTCATCCTACGAGGTTTTGGTCAAGGCGAGTGTACTGTAATTGGACGACGAAATCTGGTTTTACAAGTCGATGATACAGATATTGAGGTTAATGTTCTGATTGTTCCCGACCATGCGCAAGAAGATGACATGATTATTGGGCGTTCTGCACTTGATCAGCCCGGAATCAGAATTGTAAAAGAAGAAGGAAGCTTGACAATTGCAAGAATTATGAGAATGTCGGAAGAAACCTTCGTTATAAAGGAGAATCATATAGATGTAGGTGCCGAAATTAGCCCGGAAGACAAGCAAATCTTGTGCTCGTTGATCAATAATTTTAGTAAAGTGTTTCCCGAGAATCTACAAGGACTAGGAAGTACAGACTTAATCGAGATGAAGATCGAGTTGACGAAAAACGAAATCGTGCGGTATAGGCCATATCGAATGCCATACGTGGACCGTGAAGAGACAAACAAGATCGTCCGTGATCTTCTCGACGCCGGTATTATACGCGAATCGACCTCGGAATACGCGAGTCCATTAGTGCTCATACCGAAGAAAGACGGAACGAAAAGACTATGCGTGGACTATAGACGATTAAATTCGATAACCCGGAAAGAGCATGTGCCAATGAATTTAATTGACGAACAGCTGGATCATTTAGCGGGTAGTGTGTATTTTACCACGTTAGACTTTATGAGTGGCTATTATCAGATCCCAGTCGCGGAGAATTCGAAGCATCTAACGTCGTTCGTCGTTGACAACGCGCAATACGAATTCAACAAAGTTCCATTTGGGTTGGTGAATGCACCAAGTGTTTTTAACAGACTGATGAGTTTAGTAGTTAAACGGATAGGTCCCGGAGTCGTTCTTAACTACATGGACGATATATTAATACCCAGTAAGACTATTGACGAAAATCTGGACAAACTCGAACGCGTGTTAAAAGTCATTCATGAGCTCGGATTGACTTTAAAACTTTCCAAGTGTAAATTTTTGTGTACGAACTTAGACTATCTTGGTTTCGAGATCAACGCGAGTGGCGTGAAACCAGGGAAAAATAAGTTGAGTGCTATTAAAGACTTCCCAAGACCGACTACCGTGACGGAAGTGCGGCAGTTCGTAGGACTTTGTGGATTTTTTCGAAGATTCATTCATGGGTTTTCGTTAATATCATCACCGCTAACGAGATTGACAAAGAAGGGCCAAGAATTTCAATGGGAAGAAGAGCAAGAACAGGCTTTGGCAACGCTGAAGACGCAACTTTGTGAGCAACCTGTACTGACGTTATACGACCCGAAGAAGGATCACCAGGTTCATACCGACGCTTCTTCTATCGGTCTAGCTGGTATGCTTCTACAAAATGACGAGAACGTGTGGAAACCTGTTGGTTATTTTAGTCGAAAGACAACCGCATTGGAGCGTAATTATCACAGTTTTGAGTTAGAGGCTCTAGCAGTTGTTGAAACTCTAGAAAGATTTCGAGTTTACTTGATAGGAAAGCATTTTACTGTGGTTACAGACTGTAATTCGCTGAAGACTGTGATGACCAAGAAAGACATGTCCCCGAGATTGGCTAGGTGGTTACTTAAGCTTCAAGAGTTTGACTTTGCGATTGAACACAGACCTGGAGAGAAGATGAAGCACATTGACGCCCTCAGTCGACAACCAGTTGAACCTGAACAAGACACCGAAGAAGCAAGTCTGAAAGTATTTACTGCAAGAATACAAGAGTCTGATTGGTTATTGACGATGCAACTTCAAGATACGAAGCTACGAGAAATATATAAAGTTTTACAGAAGAGAAAAGTGAGTCCAGAAGAAAAACAAATCCGAATCAACTATGCAGTAGAAAAGAACAGAATCAGTAGAAGGATTGGAGATGAGACAAAATGGGTGGTACCAAAAAGTGTTATCTGGAGAGTGATTCAATTTAGTCATGATGGCATGGGACATTTTGGTGTTGAAAAGACGTTACAACACTTAAAAAGATATTTTTGGTTCCCGAAAATGAGGAAACGTGTTAAGAATTATATATCAACATGTGTAAGGTGTGCTTATCATAAAGCCGAGAGAGGACGACCAGAAGGTGAGATGCATGTCATCGAAAGAGTACCTGTACCTTTCCATACAGTGAATATTGATCATTTAGGACCATTTGTAAGAAGTTCAAAGAGAAATGATTATGTTCTTGTCTATCAGGACAACTTTACGAAGTACTGCGTTATTAAGGCTGTGAGAACAACGAAGACGAAACCGGTCAGAGGTACAGCTTTCACTTCAAGAGAATTTGAGGATTTCTGTCTAGAAAATCAGATCATTCATATCAAGAATGCAACTGCGACCCCCAGAGCTAATGGGCAGGTGGAACGACTGAATCAGACGATATTGTCTGCATTATCCACAATGAGTGAGGCAGAAGATAATAGAGATTGGGACGATAAGCTTCCGCATATACATTATGCCTTGAACGATCTGGTGAATAAGACGACTGGCAAGACAGCACACGAAATTTGTTTGGTTTTCATCCGAGAAATGGTGTTGAAAATCAGTTGGTGTTAGCGTTATCCAACGAAAATGACCTTAAATGCGAGAACTTGTAGCAGTTACGAGACAAAGCGCTGGAAAACATAGGCAAGCAGCAAGAACAGAATACGAAGTGGTATGATGCTCGACATAAGACGCCAAGGAAGTACCTTCCAGGAGCTTTGGTATTAGTAAGAAGGAACCCAACAGCTACAGGACAATCACGTAAGCTGAACCCGAAGTACAAGGGCCCGTATCAGGTGATAACAGAGCTGGGACATGATCGATATCTATTAGGTGATATCCCTGGAGCAGAGCGCACTCAGAGAAGTTTCAAGTCGGTGTTTGCGTCGGATGCAATGAAGCCATGGTGTTCCCTAGATCAACCCGACAGTGAGGATGACGAAATTTCGGAAGAAGACGGACTTTCAGAAGATGACGAAGAGCCTACCAATGGCGACGAGGACGCCGCCAGGAGTAGCGTGGCCGAGTGTTATATCCACCCGGGAGCGGCCGTGTATGGTGACGCGGTACGACCGCAGGTTGGTAGTGCGGAGAGCGCCGATCCTAGAGAGGACGAGTAGTGTACGACGAACAGTAGTGAAGAGAGGTTGTAAGGACGCTAGAGTAGGCGTCGAAGTAGGGAAGACGTAAAGACGGACGACGATTGTAAGACGAAGAAGTAGACTAATTAAGACGTGAGAGTAGACGATGAAAGTGTAGTTACGTGTGTGACTAATTAGTTATACCCCAGAACATATATTTTAGTTTCACCTTAAGTATTAGGCTACCATTAAGTTTGTAAATATATACGTTCATTAAAGTGTTAAATCAAAGAAGTGTGTATAACAATTATGTCGCTAACATATATATATATATATATATATATATATATATATATATATATATATATATATATATATATATATATATATACATATATATATATATATATATATATATATATATATATATATATATATATATATATATATATATATATATATATATATATATATAACATATAAAAATCGAAACTGACCCCGGGTATATGTGTTCTAGAGGGGCTAATTCGCGCTCATTTGAAGAAAATGTTTCGAAATTCAGAAGTCGAGATCTCCTCATTAGTGAATTTTTTAAAGAAAATTTACTAAAAATACCGCGAGGGTGTTTCGGATTGTTTTAAAAATACAGGAAAAGTAAAAATAAGCCCCTGTTCAGTGCTTGTTGGAACACACTGTGCAGTACCTAGTAACAAGTAACACAACCCAATGATTAGAATACCTACTAAAAAAAATTGTAGATCAACGATACACTAAACACCAAAATATGTCCTTTCATAAAAAAACAAATTTTTAACTCTTATATTTTTTATTGTTTATTTTTGTATTTATTTTATGTTTCGTTGCCTAAAAAACTACGGCTAAATTCTAACCCAATTATTAGTCAGAGGTCAGATATCAATCACTTACCTCGATTTCTTCCTCGAATTTGGTTCTCGATGTATTTTCATTTAGTTCGTATTCATAATTCTGGGTATAATAAATATTGCATTTTGTAAAGCCAATTAATTGTAATACACACTTTCACAACTTTCTAAACAAAACTAAACAGCTTTGAAAAATTTTATCATGCATTAGCTGTTATCGGACGCGCGACATTGCACTCAACAATACGATTCCGCGCGTCTCCAATCGGCTCAATTCGGTAGCTTCCGACTTTGCGATACGGATATGCTTCCGGGACACTGTGGCGTGGCGGGGGATTAAGTGGCGAACGACCTCGCAAGGCTTGGTTCCGGGCGGCCGTTCTGGCCCGGAACTTGCTATAGACGCCCTAGATAAATGGACTGAGGAGGCCATGAAGAAGCACTGGATGTCGGTCAGTGGCTGTAGGCAGGCGATGGATTTCGTGGAGATGCTGGGTAGAAACAAGACTGTCTGGATTCTTCGTAGGAGTCGTTCTGCGCTTCGTCGCATCATTGGGGTGCTAACAGACCACTCTGTTGTCAGAAGACACCTTATGTTGGTAGATGTCGAGAGGGATCCCATTTTCCAGGAATGCGTCGAGACTGAAGAAACTTCTTACCACTACGAATGCGAGGCTTTTGTGAGTCTCCGAACAGAATTGTTTGGTTCAAGGACTCTGCAGAGGGGCCAGGTTAGTTCCGCCCAATGGACGGCCGTCATGGCCTTTATTTTGAGGTCGAGGAGGTTTGGTGGCGAAGGAGGGGTAGGGCATGGTTGCCGGGGTTGGCAAAAATGGTCCGTTGTGGCCTACTGCCTGGCTCTAGCCTCCCCACCATTGCTGCTACTACTACAATGTATATATAATTTTTAGAACAAAATATGCGTTAAAGCTAATATAACGCACTTGCTCAGAGCCTCGGTGGTCTGGTGGTAAGAACATGTGCCTCTGAACCCAAGGGTACTGGGTTTGATTCCCATGGTTCCCCTTTCACTTTTTCAGTAGATATTGTAAAATTAACATCAACCGAGGTTGTGGCATTGTGCTTGAGCAAGCTGAATGTCTAGGCGTTCCGCCCTTCGGAGGGGGCTTAAAGCCATCGGTCCCGTGTACTACGATGTTGGACACGTTAAAGATCCCTACCCTCCTTACAGAAAGACAGGGGTTTAGAAAAAATTCCAGGATAGAGAATTAAAACTGCTCCATGGCGTCGGTGATTGGCCATAGTCGCGGAAATAGACTGATGTTAAAGAAATTAAAAAACGCACTTGCTGCGTACAGACTTCTTGTCAAATGGTTAGTCTCGCTTTCTTTCTTCCATAAGCTTTTTGTGAGCATCTGTCGATCATGGAGTTTTAGGTTTGGTCACCCTGACTGTTCTGGGAGGAGTAAAGCTTATAAAAAATTGTTTTTATTAAATTGTTTCAAATACTAATCTAACTGTCAACGTGCCTCTTTAAAAATTGTATAAAAAAATTCTGCTAAAATACATTGTAATTAATTTTTTTTTGAGCAGAGATAAGTGATTTAACTCCTAACCGTCAAACAGTCTGGGATAGACATATTTAAATACTCAATGAAAACGCTTCTTTCCCAGACAATGAAAGAAAATTTTTTGCCTAGAAAAGAAGTTTTTTATTGAGTATTTAATTAGAGATAAGTGTTGATGGGTATTTAATTAGAGATAAATGATGACTTATTTAATTTTATTTGTTTTAGGTCCATAGTAGGAATAATAATCCTTTTTGTTGTATTGGCTACAGCACTACATTACTGGCACTTGCGGCAAAGACAGTTTTTAGTGACACCATCTGACAAGACGAATCAGAAAAAACAACTAAGTAATCTGGCAGAAGTGATTTTCTGTTTCTCATTAATGAACACCGTTTCAAAACTTTTTAACTGTACCCCTACCAGTTTGAATTTGGAATGCATATATGGAATCAAATTCATATCGATGTGTTTTATAATATGTGGGCATGCATTGATTTTCTTTGCCGGAGGACCTGTAGCGAACACCATATTTATTGAAGAGGTATTTACCTAAACATGTTTTCTATTACATTTTATTTATTTAGATTTATTTAAAAATAATAGTAGATTTTGAAAAGTACTTAGCCTACAATAGAAAACAAAACAAATAAAAACAATGTTATTTATTCAACATATTAACAAACAGGGGTCCCAGCGCATTTCTTAAAAAAACTAGGAGAAAATACATTTTAGGTTAAAGCAGATTTTATATCGTGAAATTAAAATGTTTCATACCTGGAAGGAACTAAAATATCAAGCCTACAGCAGCATTCTGCTCGTTGTGCACACTAGATGTTAAAATGTAATTTAAATGCGACAATAAAGAACCAGGTGAATTTTTCGTCGTGTATATATATATATATATATATATATATATATATATATATATATATATATATATATATATATATATATATATATATATATATATATATATAGCTGTCGCTGTCAGAGATAAGTGACTTCATTTATTTTTAGGAAAGTAGAAAATAAAATCACTGTTTAAGTTCGTTGAGAGTCTTTAACTCTTCACTAAATTGTTTCCAATTTTGACTAATGTCGGATGGAACTTCATCATCCCAGTCAATGGTTAGAGCCCACAATCTTTGAATAAGGATTTTGGCTAAAATTATTGACGGGCTGAGGAGACCTAATGGATCATAAATTTTTGCGACTTGTGAAAGGATTGAGCGCTTTGACACTTTTGTTACTTTAGGATCTTCATTGATATGATAGGTGAGCACATATAATGTGCATTATCACTGTATACCCAAAGTTTTAATTGCTTTATTGTCTCCAAATTTCAGCAAACTAACTGGCTCACTATTTTGCAATTGCTTTAAAATAATGTCGCTATTTGACATCCATTTCCGTAGGTGAAAACAACCACTCCTTAATATGCTTGATATTTCTTGACAGATAGTTATGGCTTCAGTTTCTCTGCTAAATCCCGTGATAAGGTCATCTACATAAAAATCCCTCAGTATCGTTTGTGATGATATTGGGAATTGATCTTGGCATACATCGCATTGCTAAATATGGAGCAGATGTTGTTCCACAAACAAGTGTATTTAACGAATAAATGGAAACTGGTTTAGTGTTTAGTTTAGTTCTCACGCCAAACAATCCGCTGTAAATGACGATCATCGGGGTGAACTGATATTTGCCTGTACATTTTTTCCAGATTTCCTCAGACAACAAAAGCGTGCTGTCTAAACCTTATTAGTATTGAAAAAAATGTCATTTAGGATTGGTGGTCCAATGTGTTGTAAGTCATTCAGTGATACACCATTATCAGAGGGGCTTGACCCATTAAACACAACTCTAATTTTGGTTGTGATGGCATTTTCTCGGATAACAGCATGGTGTGGAAAAAATAGGCTGCTTGCATCTCATTACCATCAGACAATAGCGACACGTGTACGGTTAGTAAAATAGACACAACCGGAAAGTTTTGGAGACGAATTAAACCTTTTAATTGGTGACAATATTATTAGCTCTAACAATAGACTTCTTAAGTTAACCACATTTGTTGACGGAGAAGGCTTGCTCAGAGTAGGCGGAAGACTAAAAAATTCCCAGCTTCCTTTTAATGCAAAACATCCGTTACTATTGGATAGTAAGCATAAGCTTATCAAGCTCATTTTTGAAAATCAACACCGTAGATTGTTACATGCTGGACCACAATTATTATTATCGCAAGTACGTCAAACTTACTGGCCGATTGCTGGAATGAATTTAGCTAAGAAAATAGTTAGATCATGCCTAAGATGTTTCAGATATCGTCCAAAACCAGCTACCTAGGTGACTTACCTACAAACAGAGTTAGTCCAATGACACCGTTTTCTGTTACGGGTATCGATTACGCTGGTCCATTTCACATAAAGAACCGAAAGGGGCGAGGATATAAGGTTTCAAAGGGTTACATTTGCCTGTTTGTTTGCTTTTCTGCCAAGGCTGTTCACCTGGAGTTAGTCACTGATTTGACCAGTGAATGTTTCCTGGCAGTACTTTGACGTTTTACATCAAGACGAGGTTTACCGTCGCATGTCTATTCCGACAATGGCACCAATTTTGTTGGTGCTTCAAATTTATTAAACGAGCTTAGAGATTTTTTTGTCAAATCTAATGACGTAATCTTAAGCTAATGCGCGGAAAACCACATTAATTGGCATTTCATACCTGCAGCCTCTCCAACCTTTAGAGGTTTGTGGGAATCCAGTATAAAGAGTGCTAAACAACATATTTGCCAAGTAATAGGGAACACAATTCTCACATATGAAGAATTTTACACCACACTTGTTCAGATAGGGGCTGTTCTCAACTCAAGACCTTTGCACCCATTATCCTCTGATCCTAACGACCTTTCCCCACTTACCCCAGCTCACTTCTTGGTTGGAAAATCACTGGTTGCAATACCGGATGCAAGCTTGGTTCATATTCCAACCAATCGCCTTTCAAGGTATCAACTGCTCCAACAAATTAATCAAAGCTTTTGGAAGCGTTTGTCTAGTGACTATCTGTCACAACTGCAGCAGAGAGCCAGATGGAAGCAGACAACCACACTAATTCAAATTGGTACGATGGTTTTTTTGAAGAACGAGACGTTGCCACCATGTCACTGGCTACTTGGTAGATTAGCACAACTGCATCCAGGTAAAGATGGTGTAGTGCGTGTGGCTACCGTACATACCACGAAAGGAGAGTTTAAAAGACCATTGACTAAAGTGTGTCCTCTTTCTTTAAGTGATAAGTGTGAGTGACTAACGCAAATCCTATGTGACACTAATTTGACTTTTCTATTTATAGACATTTTTTTTTCATTTATTTTAAGTAATCACAGTTGTTTGCTGCCAACCATAATAATTTGCATGTTTTAATCTATTTATGTATTTTTTTTTCTCTGATTTATTTGTTGTTTATGTATATGTCACAGATACCTTTACTTTACTTTTTTGAAGGCCTTTAACCGTTCAACGCGGGGGGGGGGGTGCAATGTTAAGATTTAAATTCATTGTACGTTTGGATAGTGCTGCCCCCTTCGGGAACGCGCCCTTTTTATGTCTCCTTTTCTTTATACAAAACAGTTGAATTGTAAATATCAGTGAGTTGTGACATGTATCTGTGTAGTTCTGTAACATATTTGTAAATACCAGTCTATATAATTGTTAAAACCGTCATCCTATGGTAATCATTCATTTGAAATACAGTCCACTCAATTGAAGATTTAAACAATCACGTTAATTTTTAGATTTTAAAATTTCTATATTAAACCACAGAGTATTCAGTTCTTCGATGGACAGATGTGATAACGTCATAGATGCCAATTATGTATACGATTGGAAATATAACAGTGGAAAATAAAGAGAAACGTAAGAGGCGCTACACCCTGCGCCCAGAGGTATGTCGCTAGCAACCAAACTCATCCTTGGGTATGCATCCAATCGGCGTTCACAATACCTTGTCATTAAAGAAATTTTATAGTGGTGTCTCGTGCACGCGGTTAATCCAAGACTCAGGTTTGGATGGTGGATCATCGTATCCAAGGGACGGTTTATGGTTTGATAGGGTTGACTTCGGTAGGCGCCTGACCCTGGATACAAGATTCATTGCCTGTAGCCCTCCGGGGGTGACACTAGGAGGCAGTCAATCTAGGTAGTCATACATCCTACCAACATCACATTCTTACAAGGAGAATAGTGATGAAGGAAGGTTGAAGGACCCCCCCCCCAATATATATCTGTTAAGTTTATTACCTTAATAGTTCTACACTTAGTGGTCCCCGATTATGTCCTCTGGTTCCATAAATTTGTTCGAACAAGTATGGTAGATTTAATTGATACTTACTACCAGGAGCATCATCTGGGAGCAAGAGCACTATAAAGGGGCTATACCCAACTCCCTAAAGTGTGTCGCTACCTACCAAGCTCGTCATTGGCTACGCATCCAATCGGCGTTCACAATATCTTGTAATTGGGGACATTTCATTAGTTAATCCAAGACTAGGGTCTACCCTCAGTAGTTTGGACGGTGAATCATTGTATCGCTGGAGCAGTTTATGGTTTGATCGGGTTGACTTTGGTAAGCCCCTGACCCCGAATACAAGATTCCTTGCCAGTAGCCCTCCAGCGGTGCCACTAAGAGGCAGTCAATCTAAGGACTCATACACCCTACCCCCATCACATTCCCACAAGGAGAGTCGTGGTGAAGGAAGGTTGAAGACACCCCCCCCCCCATGTATGTCTGTTAATATGTATCAAATAAAAAGTAATTAACTGATTTTAATCAAACTTGACTTGTCTTTTTCTTTGGTAAATTTCTTAGACGAGTTTATTACTTTCATCTAATAAGCGCGAATTACGGCCCCTAGAACCCATATCCAAGATGCTTTTGAAATTTTATGTTTATATATGCATCCGTGCTGCAACTCAAAAACAATCAACTGATTTAAACGAAACTAGGCACATATCTCCATTTGGTTAATATCGCGGACGAGTTCGTTAATCAGCTATGACGGACATTTTTTCCCCAAAAAATATACAAACATATTTTTGAATGCGCTATATTTTTGAGAGTATTACAATAATTGGAATGAGAGTCTACACATGTCAAGCTAGCTAGTTCGGGTAGATATCTAGAAACGGTGTAAATAAATAAATAAATAATAAATATATAAATAATAAATAAAATATTTTGAATTTTAAGTAATTTGGTTCACAAAACTTGGAGTTTTTTCCAAATTGAGTATAAAATCTGAAAGATATCAATCGAAAGGACTTAAATGGAGTCCAATACCTGTCAAAGACAGAGTAGTTAGCTGTCATGGGTAAAAGGATACATACTACATGCATAAATCATACATCAAACAATATAAATAACACACATCAAACATACTACCCGAACTACGATCGAGCAATCTCGGCCACAAAAATCCAGAACACCTTTTAAATCGTTTGTCAACAATTACAACGTTAGAATGACAGAATCTTTAAACTTAAAAATAAGACGTCGTCTAAGATCGTAATTGTAATTAGCTGTTACATTTACTTTTAGGATATAATCTAAAATTTCCGGGGACAGCAAGTTGCTATCTCTAGAAGTATCAGGTAAACAAACAATTTGTTAGCTAGTATCCGTGGTTCAGTGGTAGAATGTTCGAGTCACACGCAGGTGGCCCTGGTTCGATTCCCGCGCGGTTAATGTAACATTTTGTTTTGTTTCGCTATCTCTAATATTTGGTAGAAACAATAGTGTGCATTTCATACGTTTGAACCTGGATCTTATTTCTCTTTAAAACGTTTAGATAACTTTGTCACCGTTGAGACTAAAATTATAGTTTCAGCACACATTTTTATTGTTGGTATTAGTCAATTTTTATTAAGAAAATTCACCAACAGAGAATTTGTTTCTTAAAAACTGTTTTCTTGTTTTGTTTGCAGGCTCGATTGGGTTCACTAAAAATGAAATAATCCAGGCTATAATAAGGGGAAATACCTGCCACGCTTATAATTTGGCAGATACATTCGTTCTTTAAATATGAATTTAGTTTTTTTCTAGGAGGATTTTGTAACTTTAATGAAATTTATAATACGTTTATTTTAAAGAGACGACCTAGATATACGAAATTTGAAATTTCTAGCTTCATAGAAAATTGTGTTTTTGGGCAAATGAAGTATTTTTTTCTCAAAAGGAGCTAGGATACAAGATTTCGAATATTACTTACACATCGTCAATACGTGTGGAAGTATGGCATCGGCGACGAAAATTTCAAAAAAAAAAAAATTTCGCTTAAGCGCGGTAAAAAATGTTAAAAGATATAGAAAACAGGATATGGGAACGAAATTTTTGTGTGTCGGTCTGTATGACTGAGCTTGTAACCACGACAACTTTAGAACGATTGAGATATCGTCTTCAAATTTGGTGTACAGTTAGCACCTGACAAACGAACGGTTCGGATTGGTTTTGGGTAAAATCGCTCCAGGGGGTGGATTATATTAGATTAGATTAATTGTCAGTAGGCTATTCGAGTCTCTTTACCGCGACATTAGGTATATTGTTGCTAACTTCTGCTTAAATTTCACCCATCAATTTCAGCTTCCTGCGGGAGTCGATCTTTTCTTGAGGGTAAACGTTCGTGTGGCAGGTGTACTGCTATCTGAGTAAAGTCGTTTGCTTGTTTTGAAGCTCAAAGAGAGAAAACCTTTCTCCGAGGTCGTCTGGACCAGACATCCGTCAGTGTTTGACTCGAGGTGGTATCATGAAGTCCCACACCCGAGCAGCAACCCAAGTGAGGTCGTTTTCCGTTTCGAAGCTCTCAGAAGAGGACTTAATCTCTATTGTAATCTACCCCTAGAGATCTGAGCTCTCCTCCGGGTTCGTCTATACCCGACACACACCAGTGCTATACTGAAGGCGACATCTCATCGAGTCCCTCTCCACAGGATCACCCAGGCGAGGCCGTCCGTCTGTTTTGAAGCACAAAGTGCCTTACTTTGTTATCTCCGGAGATATATATATTTTCCGAAAGAAAACACAAAATTTTCCGGAAAAACCTGCGCCGAATTTCCTGGCTAACGAACCTGTCTAAACCACTTACAAAAGAAAGGTACTCACCAAATTTGATCAAAGTCGGCCCATTCTTTTTTGAGTTATCGGTAAAATAGGAACTTTGAGCACACCAATGAATCGGCCCATTATTACAAATGATATTTTACATTACAACATTATCCTAAAAATGGTTATAATTTAATTAAATAGGTGAACCTAGTAAATAACTAAATTTACCAGCAGAACTCAATACAAAGCAGATAAATGATTTACGAAGGCTCCTTTGAAAATTGTTTGATTTTTAAACGTTAGTCAACTGAAAAACAACAGAGGAAGGGTTGCTATGGATATAACACTATCGCGACAATTAAGGATACTGTCATTCTTAATTATCTGTACAATTTGAGGTGTATTTAACACGTTGCTTAAAATTTTGTACTAAATAGTTTGTTTCCTGTTTATTTTAAATAGTATTCAACAATATGTTCAGTAATGAAGAATATTTTGACATGTTGGAATGTTATATTCGTTCTAACCGAAATACTGAGGAAGCTGCAAATTCATATCAAAACAACTACCCAGAAAGTCGACAACCAAACACCAAAATATTTTGCAGGATAGTGACCA
This sequence comes from Tillus elongatus, assembly GCA_964006375.1. NCBI lineage: Eukaryota > Metazoa > Arthropoda > Insecta > Coleoptera > Cleridae > Tillus > Tillus elongatus. The sequence continues at coordinate 55,260,226 of OZ023262.1, forward strand.
ATCTATTGAACGACAGTAGCTTCCACACAAAGAAACTACCAATGCCTAGAAATGAAGAAAGAAATAATGACGTCTAACAGGTTTCAAACGAAAACCCTCCGCAATCTGTTCGGTTTTATGGTGAACAAATTGACGTTCCAAAAAGTACGGTACACCGTGTATTAAAACAAAGTCCATACAAACCTACAATCGTACAAGGTTTAAATGTTGACGATTACCCTAAGCGACTTCGATTCTGCAGATGGTATCAAGGACAATGTCAGCAAGATGAAAATTTTCATTTGAAAATAATATGGACTGACGAAATCCAGATTACAAAGTGCGGTGTGTATAATCGCCATAATAGGCGTTATTGGACAAATGAAAATCCCCATCTAAAGGAAGAAAGACGATTGTAAGACAGATTTAATATTAATGTTTGGTGCGGCTTATTAGGTAAAAAACTGTTATTTTTATTTGTAGATTAGACCGTTAATTTTAAAAAAATTCAGGTATCTTCATTGTTGGTTCGTTCTTTTTTGAAAATAATTTTACTGGGGAAAGGTATCTTAATCTATTGAGAACTGATATGTTACCAACAATTAGAAGAGGTCATGATAATTTAGACGAGATTTTATACCAAAAAGACGGTTGTCCAGCTCACAATGCTAGGATCGTTAAAGAATTTTTGTACCAAAATTTTAATAATCGTGTCATTTGTAACAATGGGCCGGGTCATTGGTGTGCTCGAAGTCCTGATATAACACCCATGGATTTTTATTTTTGGGGTACTCTGAAGAATGATGTGTATAAATTCGATCCACCACAAAATATCAATGAATTACGAAACATAAGCACGGAAGCTATAAATCATATTAACCAAAACACCCTCACCAGAGTTTGCAGGAATGTTTCAAAAAGATGTATAAAGTGCATTGAACAAAACGGTGGCCATATTGAACAATTTTTTATTTAGTGTATTTTTAAGTTCCTATTAGTAAATTTTTATTTAAAAAAATTCACTAATAGAGAGGTATCGATGGTGAGACTTTGCAAAATTTTTTTCAAATGAGCGCGAATTAGGACCCCTAGAACCCATATCCGGGGTCAGGTTCAATATTTATGTTTATATATATATATATATATATATATATATATATATATATATATATATATATATATATATATATATATATATATATATATATATATATATATACATATATATATATATATATATATATATATATATATATATATATATATATATATATATATATATATATATATATATGTATGTATCCGTCTGATAACTCAAAAAATAATTAACCGATTTCAATGAAACTCGGCAAGTGCCTTTATTTTATTAATGGATTGAATGAGTTTGTTAGCCAGGAAAATAGGACGGGGTTTTCCGGGAAATTTTTGAGTTTTCTTTCAAAAAAAATTTATTTCTCTGAAAATAACACATCTGTTTTAATGAAATTTACTATATATATATATATATATATATATATATATATATATATATATATATATATATATATATATATATATATATATATATATATTGCCTTGGAAGAGGCCTTACTACGTACCAAAATGTAACTTTATATGTTTATAGAAAATTGAGTTATTCAAATTTTAAATTTTCTTTCGAAAAAAATTTTTTTCTCCGAAAATTACAAAGTTATTTTAATGAAATTTGGTGGATATCTTGCCCTAGGAAAGACCTTACTACATACCAAAATTAAACTTTCTAAGTTTATAGAAAATTGAGTTATTCAAATTTGAAGCATTTAATAAAAATTCACTACCATAACGCACTTGCTGCGTCCCGAGATTTTTTTTTACTTGTTAAGTTTCGTTTCTAATTGTTGAGTTTAAGTTTCTATTTGTTATTGCTGGGTTTCATTATTTAACTGTTTCACATAATATTACCTAGCATTATTACCTAATTAAGTATTCATTGATTGTTGTTGCCCTTACTTGGTGAAACTTGTCCATACTGCATACAGACTTGGAGAATACTTCTCTAGCTTCACTGTTGGTTTTTAGTGGTGAAGGACGTAGCCAGCGCGTGAGCTAACTGGAGCAAGTGGCCCTTCGAATTCTGGAAGTTAAGTATTGTAAATTAAATCACAATATTTTTTTATCGTGAATCATTACGGAAAATTATGTTAAAAGTAAAAGTCTATTGTTAGACTCCATGACCTACTGCTTTTTGAACACTTTTCTTGTCATTTGTTTTCTGGTATTGGATTTCGTAGCCTACTATCCTCAAAACGGTTTTTCTCAAAATTGTCAGTGCAATCACAAGATTTCTCAAGAACGTACGTCATTAGAAAGCTCTTTTCACAGGCTATCACATGAGCAAAAAATCCAACATGGTTGCCATAATAAAAACAAACGTTGATACCTGTAGCTCAAAAACAAATGACAATCCAAAGTGGATAATAGCACAAAATTATTACTTTGTAAAAAGTGTCCTGATAATCTGCAACTCTTAGACTTCTCAGATCAACGCCTACTTAGATATTGAAGAAAAAAGAAATCGCCAAATTTTGGTTTTTTAAAAATAACTCGAAAACGAAATGAGGCAGGGCAAAATACAAGTCATACTTAGAACGAGCATGAAATTCTACAAAACATCCCTATCTCTAATACACTCCCATCCAGTTTGGGACACACTGTATATATACTTTATTTGTTTGCTGTACTTTTTGTGATTTTTAATTGGTTTATGTGGACTGCAGTTTCGACCCGTCCCGGTTCATCATCAGCACGCTACTTTTGTTGTGTGTCCACTATTATGTTCTCTGTTGTAGATTTTTTTGTATCTGAAAAGTTGGTTTTTATGTTGTTTTCTATGAATTATTTTTCTTCTTTTGTGAATTTTGTGTCTGTTATGTTTATGAATCTATCCTGAAATATGTGGTGTGTTGTGGTTGTTATGATTACGTTATCTGGTTTGTTCTTTTTAAGGTTGTGTAGTTTTTTGTTTATTTTCTCTAATTTGTGTTTATAATCGGTTTTTATGTTGTGCATTATATTGTTATATGTTTGTGTCCATGTGTCACATTTCATCTGGTTTGCTAATAAGAGATGTAGTCTATATAATTTTTTAAAGTGTGGTTATGTTGCAGTATTGATGTTTGATTTCGTTCGTGATATATAGTTTTTTTGCTTGTATTTGGGTGTATTTGGCCGTATTGGTATGGTTATGAACAGTGATTTTAGCGTATATCGATGTTATCTTGTGTCTTAAGCATTCTCTATTGAAGTATATGTTGGCTTTGTTGTAATATATCTTCCTGTAAGTATTTTTGGATAATTTGATGTTTATCTGTATGTTATCGCTGCTTGGCCATTTTGTGTTATTATCTTGTGGTTGTGTTCATGTTTCTGTAATTTTCACTATTTTGTAATCACTCACTGTACACATGTTATTCGTATGTTCGTTATTGGTGTTAATTATTTGTGCGTTATTACCTTGTGTGGCTTTTATATCTTTTGAAATGTTGCACTACACTATAATCACTTTTAAATATACATTTCATCATATATATATATATATATATATATATATATATATATATATATATATATATATATATATATATATATATATATATATACAGTGTGGAACAGCCAAATGGAATAAATTCGATAACGGATAAATGAGGACGTGTTGGGAAAAACGCTTGGACACGTCGATTTGTATTTTTAACTGCGCATCTTTTTCAAGAAAAAAAAATTATATAGGGTGCGTCATGTGACAGTGGCCAATACCAACTTTCTTATTTTAAATACAAGCCCCTGTATATTATTAATTTTTTGGATTCTTCAGAAAATTCTAGACATAATTCATGTACAATGTCCTATACCTATCTTCAACTGTTTCGGAAATATTAAGTATTTTCAGATTTATTACAAAAATTAACATTAAAAATAGAAAATTATTTTATTTCACAAATTCTAATAAGAAATACTGATTATTTCTTAATAATTTAAAAAAACAAAAAAAAAATTAATGTCAATGTAGTAAATGTTCAAAATGCTCGCCACGAACATCTTGGCAACATGCTAATCTGGTATAGAAATGTCTTCTAACATTACTCAACATCTCAGGCGTGACTGATCTAATCGCAAGCGTGATTCGTCTTTTTAAGTCATCTAAGTTGAGGGGCTTAGTTTTGTATACAATACTTTTGACATATCCCCACAAAAAGTAGTCTAATAGCGACAGATCAGGAGATCGTGCTGGCCATTCTATCGATCCGCGCCTCCCTATCCATCGATTTGGAAAAATTTGGTTCAGGTACTGCCGGACATTGATTTGGTAATGGGGCGGTGCTCCATCTTGCTGAAACCATATTTTATTGGCAGGAACTTGTGGGTTTGCTGGATCTGGATATAAGTTTGTCAAAGTTGGCACGACATTATTTTGGAGCAGTTCTAAATATTTATCCCCATTCAAGTTGCCATCAATGAAAAAGGGACCTACGATATGATTTCCAACAATTCCTGCCCAAACATTAACTTTTTCAGGATATTGCGTATGTTCCTCTCTCATCCAATGAGGATTCTCATTAGACCAATAGCGGCAATTTTGACGATTAACATGACCGTGAAGTGTAAATGTGCTCTCATCAGAAAACAAAACATCTTCTAATTGGATCACATTGTTATCTAACATTGCCATCATTTGTTCACAAAAATACGTTCTCCTATCGAAATCGTCCTCCATGTGCTCCTGAGTTGGTATCATTTTATAGGGATGCATTTTACTTTCCTTTAATGTTCGAAAAATTGCTGTGTGGCTAACGTTGAATAGTTGGGCTGCTTGTCGACCAGAAGTATGTGGGTTTTCTTGAAACTCAAGCGTAATATCCAATTTCGTATCATCACTTACTGCATTGGCAGCTACTTTTTTTATCTGTCTCACATGATCAAGCTCGCGAAACTGCTTTTCTATTTTGCTAATTGTTCCTTGGGATACAGGCGGCAAATTTGGAAATTTTTCGTGAAATAAGCGAGACACTTCCATCTGTGTCCGTGTGTTATCTCCATAACCAATCATTTGTAGAATGGTTATTTTGTGCATTTCTGTTAAATGAACCATTTTTCTGATATTATTACGTACAGTTAACGAAATTCAAACGACAATAGCACTGACACTAATCACTACTGTCATGCAGGCAGACAACAAGTTGCTAAGGCTACGAGTTTTATACGAACAGAAAGAAAACTGTTTTTGTTTTTGTTTCATTTCATATCAGTAAAAAGAAACGCAGGAATGGTTTTTGTTTACTTTCTCATTATCAAGAGCTGAATGGGAAATAAGTATTGAATGCAATGTAGCGAATTTGTGAAATAAAATAATTTTCTATTTTTAATGTTAATTTTTGTAATAAATCTGAAAATACTTAATATTTCCAAAACAGTTGAAGATAGGTATAGAACATTGTACATGAATTATGTCTAGAATTTTCTGAAGAATCCAAAAAATTAATAATATACAGGGGCTTGTATTTAAAATAAGAAAGTTGGTATTGGCCACTGTCACATGACGCACCCTATATAATTTTTTTTCTTGAAAAAGATGCGCAGTTAAAAATACAAATCGACGTGTCCAAGCGTTTTTCCCAACACGCCCTCATTTATCCGTTATCGAATTTATTCCATTTGGCTGTTCCACACTGTATATATATATATATATATAGTAGCACAGCAGCAGCGTGCTGATGATGAACCGGGACGGTTTTATATATATATATATATATATATATATATATATATATATATATATATATATATAAATTGAAACTGACCCCGGATATGGGTTTTAGGGGTCCTAGTTTGCGCCTATTTGAAGAAATTTTTTTAAAATTCAAATTCCTCATTAGTGATTTTTTTAAATTCAGAAAAGACATATTGGCTATTAATTTTTATGAAAATTCACTACCATAACGCACTTATAACATAACAGACTTTTTTTTATTACAACGTAGATATCATTACCTATAAATCTAAAATATAAATGCTTATAAATTATCTAAACGATAGCGAAAATGTCTATCTCCGTCGTTTCGCGGATAATTTTGGCTTTAAAGTTGTAGACTGGAAGTATCGTTTTGTCATTGTCGAAGTCTATTTTGTGGCCTGTATGAATATGATTCATGGCCAGTGTAGGTGAGGCGTCAGATTTTCTAACTTCGAGGGTATGTTCATATATTCTATTCTGCATACGTCTATTTGTTTGTGCTATATAAGTTTCATAACAGTCGAGACAAGGAATTTTCCATAGGATTCGCTTGGAATCACATTATTAGCAGTTTTTTATTAGATTTGACAGTTTTTGGTCTGCTGCAAAGATGGTTTTGATATTATGAGTTCTACAAATTCGGCTTAATTTGTCGGTGACACCACCTGTAATGTATGGTAAGAAAGCTTTGTGCTGTTGCGAGGACTCTGTCTGTTCTTGTTTTGGTATAATCTCTGGTTTTTGGGTCTATGTGACTTTTGAAGGTTTAATTCTGTCTCTTTTCTGATATCGCTCGTAAGTCTAAGAGATCGTGTTACTAGTGTTAGTACCAGGAATTTAATTGTGATGGTGTTTATAGAGTCAGTATATATATATATATATATATATATATATATATATATATATATATATATATATATATATCACCATGAAAACTAAAAAATAATGGAGAGTTTTTTATAAAACATACGACGCAATGTTCGTTTAGTAAATGGCTTGGATAAGTTATTAGCTAGGCAAAGTTCTTTCTTTCGTATCGACAGATTTAAGGAGAAACAAGTTATAGGCATTTACAGAAAAAAATAATTATTCACACTGTGGGTCAAAAAAGGGCACATGACCAAAATATTGTGGTTAACAAAATATTGTAGATAGTACAAAGATTAAGTTGTTTTGGTACACAGAAGTGAATATATTTCTTTCTTTTTTGCGGCTTAGCAGCTTGAACGTTGTATTTAATATTATTATGATTATTATCATCATCATTTATATTTCCGTTGTTTTATTTTTAGGGCACCAGAGAAATCCAAAATGGCTTGTTCATCAACAATCCCCTCTTAGTGGATTCTTTCTTATTAATCAGTGGTTTCTTAATGTGCAGATTATTGTTGATCGAATTAGAGAAAAGAAATGGGCGACTTAATTATCTTGTTTTGTATGCAGTTAGGTACATTAGGTAAGTTATGATGAAGCATATATTTTCTCAGTTAATAATAGTAAACAATTGCGACTAAAAATATTCTTTTAAGTAAATATATAGCATATTATATTATTATTATTATTAGATTAAAACCCCATACCAAAAATGATTTCGGGTGTTAAAAAATTTTAAAGAGTTGTCACAACCTTACAACAAAAGACTCAGGAAAAAAGTTACAAGTCGCAAATCCAAAATTCCCGAAAAAGTATTGTCTCCCAAAAATCCATATACCGGGAAAATCGATGAGACCTATTGTTTTAGCTATAGATTTCCCGAAATACAATTTTGCAATGTGATTGACAAATGTGTGTAGAAGATTACCTGACAAACAATAGTAATTTACGTTACAAGTCCGGAAAATACTGTTTTTTTGGACGAGTCGACAAAATTCTGGAAGTCTGTGAGTCCAAAATAACTGTATTTGGACGTGTTGCGTACACTATTTTTTTCGGCAACCGTGTAGAATAACAAATCAATGAGACACATTTCTTTATTATATTTCTTTGTAGAACAAAATTTCGAACATTTTAATTCTTATTTGTATTAAATATTGAAATTCGAACAGAAGATAGGTACTAACAGAAACATTCTAATTCTTATTTATATTAATATTTATATTAAAATTCGAGCAATTACTAATATTGAAAGGATTTAATTTCTTTGAAATGCTTGGTATATTTAAATGCCTTTTGTAGTCAGAACAAGAAGGTAAAGTTTCCGTTTCATATTGATTGTTTTCATCTGATAATTTTTGATTTTGGCATTTGATTTTTCAGGCAATAATTGTGCTGTAGCAGCAGCTGCTGCATTGGAAATTTCGTAAGGCACATTTTCAAACTCACTATCGCTGTTGCTTTCCATAGTTTATTGAGACAATTGCGACCAAAAACCATGCAAACTTTCGAAAATTAAAATGTCAACTAATTTCATTTCAGATAGCCGTCAGTCGTTATTTCGTTGCTATGGTAATGTTCAACTGTATTTTTTAAAATCATACCTACCAAGATTTTCCTATTCACAATGACAACAATGATGTGATTCTTCCCGGTTTAGTCCGGGAAGTACGTACTTCACGGACTAGGCCGGATAAATGCTACTTTCTCAAAGAAAAAGCGTTCGGGAAATGGGTACTTCCTGGACGGTTGCCGAAAAAAAAAGTTTTTCAGTAACAAATTCAATTCAATTTATTGATAAGATTAAAAAAAAAACCTGTGATGAGCAATGATAAATACACTTGGAGAACCCAATTCACCACAACACATCTTTTTAAAGACCTAACGATCATTTCGCTGGCAAAGCTAGCTTCATCAGAGGATGAAATATACTAAATAATTTCCACTGCTCAATATATTTATATTGACACTTAGGTAAAGAACAAAAACCGAGAGGAAGATTCTGGTCGCAGGCGCTTCCTTTGCGTATTCTATCTTTATTCCCGGACGAGGTTCTTCAATTTCTTTTATTACTCTACCTGAGAGCTATAGGAGTGTTTATCTGATTTACAGACATAGAATAAACAATGAACTCGAAATCAATGGCGCCGCTTGATTTAAGGAACTTTGGTTTTTACTGAATTTTCTTCAAAAAAATTCACTTATCATGACTTTTTAATTTTGAAACAATTTCTTCCATTGAGTGCCAACTAGGACCCCTAGAACACATATCCGGAGTCAGTTTCAATTTTTATATTATATATATATATATATATATATATATATATATATATATATATATATATATATATATATATATATATATTTATTTGTGTGTGTGTGTCACACCGATAACTCAAAAAATAATGAGCCGATTTTGATAAAATTTGGTAAGTGCCTTCCTTTTGCAAGTGGCTTATATAAGTTCGTTAGCCATGAATATCGTAGTTCGCGCTCATTTGAAGAAATTTTTAAAACATCCAAAGATCGGGATCATTAGTGAATTTTTTTAAGAAAATTCACTAAAAATGTTTTCAAAAAATTTCTCTTTATGCTTAATTTTTACAGTTATATATCATAAAGACATTAAATAGCAGTTACTCGTCTTCCAAGTTCTGTGGCCTTACCAATCCTCACGATCTGAGTCCATGATACACTCAGCTTCTGTAGTCAGCGATCTGAGTATATCTTCATAGAAATGCTCATATCCTTTGATGTATTCCATCAGCTTTTGCATGTCATCAATTTTTTTCTTGTTTATTGGAACCTTCCCAGCAGGGTAAGCCTTCTGAGTTGGCAGCTCAGGAGGAGTATTGGTTTTCCGGAGAGTAAAAGTGGAAGAGGTACCATTAATAAAGGGCTTGGTGCTGACTTTTTCAGGGGTATCCATACTGTAGTTAAACTCTTTGTAGACTGTTATCTTGAGAGGTATTCTTTGATCTTTCGGAATACCCCTTCCAGAAGTTTCATCGGAGTTCCTTTTTTTATATGATCTTGGACACCAATTTTGAAACTAATGATTTCGTCAGTATGGACCTGACGTATTAAAAAGCGACCGACTTTACTAGTTTTTCCATTAAGATCGGCATACTCTTGAGGCGTATTAATTCGGTCGGTTCTTCTTAGAAAACGTTTTATTGACCCAAGTCGCGATCAGATGACAGGAAGGAATGGCCACGCACTGGGAAATAGTGGATGATTTTTTCAAACTGACCTCTGTCGCACAAATTTATCAGAAACCGCATAGATGTGTGGTTTATGTTTTCTCGTGCTGCTCCATCACTAAGCAAGATAAGTTTTTTAACAGTATTTGGTACTTCATTTTAAATGTAATGCAATAAAGGGAAACACTCTTCATCAGGGGATCTATTTGCATTTCCTTCATAATATAGGTAAAGTTTCGCTTTGTTCGATTTTAAATCGTCTCTGCAAAAGCCATTCACCCAAAGTGTAGAATATTCTTGGACGGGTATCAGGGGTAGAGGTAGATTCTGCATATAATCAAAACACAAGGCCACTGTATCATCGTCCTGGTTTTCACTTGCCGTTTTGAAGGTGGAATAAAGCTTCTTCGCTCTTCTTTTGTGCCACATTCCGTTTGGCATTCTCGCTTAAATCTGGTTCTTTCATTTTGACACTTAAACTTTCGCATTTGCTGCATACATCTACTTGTGGTTTGTCAAATGAATAACCAAAATTTTCCTTAAAGTACTGATAATATAAATGGTATTCCACAGCATCTTTTAAATGGGGGTATTCATTTAGAAACATTTCATACATTTTGACAATATTAAGTCGAGCGTCTAAGTATTTCCTTAAGTTTCCCCCATAATGAGTTTCTTTCCCTTCAAATTTCGAAACATGTTCATGCACTTTAATGCAAACGTCTCCCTGAATAGCATTACCACTTCGGTTTTTACCTCGCATGTCACAAGGACTTTTATTTGCAAGTAAAAGATTACAAATCCGACGTACTCGGTCAGCAGAAATTCCATGAACCTTGATAAAAACATTTTTACACACGTGTTTAAGTTCACCATTGATTCTCAGGTAATAGTTAAAAGAGTTATTTCTCTTGAATCTTGATGCACTCACATATCCATGTGAAAGATCCTCTTCTTCTCTGTCATCTTCCATATTTTGTTCACCTTGTTGTGCAGGACGATTACCGCTTCCAGAGCGTCTTCGTTTAATCTCATTTATTTCAATCCAACCTTGAATATGGGTATCAACACACCACGAGGGCTTACAGCCTAAATACTATCGTACCGTGGGTGTCGACAAGGAGGAAAGAGACAATTTGTTAATTCTGGATTTGAAGGTTTGGAGGTTCGGAGGAGAAGGAAAAATATGTGCCGGCAAGGAATTCCACAACTTGAAAGTACTCGGGACAAAAGAGCGGGCATAAAAAGATGTTCTATGTCTGGTGACCTGGACAGTAAAAAGGTGCATTCGCTCTGTTCCCCTGGTAGATCTGTTGGGGGCAGCAGGTGGAGGAACTATGAAAGAAAGCTCCTCTGAGCAGTGCCCGTGCAGATATCTATAAAAGAGAGGGAGGTCACCAACGACACGTCGGCAGCCTTTGGGTGAGGCTAAGGTCAACGACGAGACGTATAGCTCTCTTCTGAATGTAGTCCAGGATAGCGAGTGTAGAAGCGGCAGCGGCAGCGGCAACCCAGATGTGAGAGCAATATTCGAGGTTTGGTCTTATTTGTAAAGTATATAAAGTATAGAGATTAGCTGGTGAAAAGTATTTGCGACCCCTGAAGAGGAAACCTAATTTCTTAGCAGCCGCTTCTGCAATTGATGTGACATGTTGGTGCCAATTGAGATTTCGATCAGAAGGGGAAGGGGAAAATCAAGATTCTCAAACAAATACGTCTTCTGGGGAACAAAGTATTGCGTGGCATTTAAGTATTTGATAATCAGTTCTAAAATTTATGTTTAAATTGTTACCTCATTTCATTTGTCCAAAATATTTGCAAAAAATAAATTTAAGGTTGCCTTGTTTGTCAGTCTTACATAGAGAGCTACAATATTGTATCATTTTCAAAAAGTATGGATACAGCAATAGTAAAAGCATGTTGAAAAGAGTCTGGGGGCAGCAAGTGCGTTGTGGTAATGAATTTTCGGTAAATTATTTTAAATGCGATAACTCAATTTTTCATTAAGCTAGAATCGTTAATTTTGATACATGGTAAAACCTTTATGAAAACAGCTAAATAAAAAAGGTGTTATATTTTTTTCAAAAACTAGTTCGATTTGGTTGACTAAAACAAAATCACCCAACCATTAATAGGGAAAAATACCAGCCGCGTTTATAATTTGGCAGGTACATTCTTTTTATAGATAAAAATTTAATTTTCTTCTGGAAAACTTTTGTAACACAAACTTTTTTAGAGACTTACAGTACCTACATATACCAAATGTTTTCTAGCTTCATATAAAATCGAGTTTTAGGCGTTTGAAGATTTTTTTCTCAAAAGTTGAGCACATAATTACATTTCTTAGAGGGGTATCGATGGTACAGCTTTTGAGAATTTTTTTCAAATAAGCACGAATTAGGACCTCTAAAACCGATTTCCAAGGTCCGTCTAAATTTAAAATATTAGTTTTCATAATATGCCATATTCAGAGTGTACAATTCTTATGAAAATTCACCACTATAAGGCACTTGCTGCGATCAGAACTTTTTCGATTATACAAGTGTACGTTTTAAATACAACAAGCATATTTTATTACATATTTTAAAAGAGGGCTTGATTCTTAAAAATCAGTTGTCTTCAGGGGCGTGCGGTGACATTTCAAATAAGGGAAGCAATTCTCAGAAGCTTACCTATTTGTAGTGTAACTCAATTCTTCTGTCGTTTTTAGCAAATTTTAATAATTTCGTCATAAAACTGTGGATTCTGGGACATTTACTGGACGAGTTTATTTTCAACTGACAAAATTGAAATTTGGGAAAGTCTTTCCTGTCCTGTTGAATTCCTAACAAAACTCTTGATACGTTTCAATGTAAAAAAAATTCGTTCTAAAGATGCACTAGTAGCAGGAATTGTTTATACTAATTCACATAATTTGAACACTTCAGAATATGCATTTTCCAATTTTGATTGTTTTAAGAAAGTTAAAAGTTCACTCGCGTTAGTTTTTGTGCCTATAACATCGGTTTCATAAATGACTGTAAGTTCTGATCGTAATAAGGCTTTGTCAAAAGAATGTCCATGGTGGTGAAATAATGATTTGAATGAATCTTCTGGGAAAGGTATCCCTTTAAATCCTCCAAAATTACACAATTCAAGAAATTTCAGGTCACTAAGATGATCAAATCTGCAGTTAATTTGCTGCTGAATTTGATCTATGATTTCGTAGAAAAGGCGGCGGTGAGAAGTTTGAAGGTCTCCCACATTATCAGTGCGCAGACGCTTTCTTCGTGGGTCCACTTCTCCTAATTCAATTGTTTTTTCCCATAACTTAAAATTCATTCTACTTAAGGTAGCAAAAAACACTTTACATTCTTTAATATAATATATAGATTGGGATAAAAGTAAATTAAATTTATGAGCACATCAGTGTACAAATAGAGCACTGGAGAACGTTTCCCGCACTTTAGCTTGAAGACCTCTTAAATGTTTGGCCATAACAGCAGCCCTATCATAGCTTTGGGCAATTAATTTATTATCAGCCTCCTCAACATCTTTCATAATATTAAGCACAATTTTATATAGAGCGTTTGCGGTACGATCTTCTGTCACATTTTTAAAGCCTAAAAATCTTTCTTGTACACTTCCATCCATTTTTACGTAACGTATTAATACAGATAGTTGACTTAAATTAGTTACATCGGTTGTTTCATCTAGATCAATAGCAATGAAACGAGTCTGTTTAATTTTAGGTTTAATTCTGTTCAAAATAATAGTGGCAGCAGCCGAAATTAAGTCACTGTGAATGCGATTTTATGTCCCGCGAAAAACGTTAGACTGTTCCAAGTGATTTTTTAAATAAATGTCGTATTTGGCTAATAAAGAAACTGGGTCTTGAAAGTTTCCTCTATTTGCAGATGTAGTTGTTTCGTCATGACCTCGGAAGCCCAATTCATGCCGACCAAGAAAACACACAACATCAATAAGTCATTTTAATATGCTTCTGTTTTTATCAACCAGTTCATTGTGTTGGCGATGACTAATTTATATCTGCTTGTCAACGGCATATTCAATTCGCGTTTTTCCAAAGACACTTAATTTTAAAATGGTCTGTAAATGCGCTTTAGACATAACATGTCTTTTGACTACTTTATGTAGATTATTCAAGTCGGAAAACCCACTTTTATTCCACACGCCCTTTTCAGTCACAAATAGACTACCAGGCCAACAAAACAGTTTATTCCTGTTTTCACAACCCGTTAACCATTCATATTGTTTATAAGTTTTTCCGCGTTGAAATGTCGAGTACATGTTTTAATTCTTGGATTTAAGTTTTTTACAGCAGCTTTCGGCCTACCTTTATTAATAATAGCCAGTTTTTAAGCAAACTGTAAAGCTGAAAATCCTTTGGTTATCAAAAAACACACAATACAATCACAGTTATTATTACCACTTGTTTGTAAAGTTTGTAAATCCCCACCCCCACCGACGCCGCTGTTAAAAGCTGATCTACTTGCAGCCATATTAATAATCATAAAATGCTAATGTATTTAACTGTCAACTGCTTATATCTACGAAATAATCAGACACATTCACTTTGTACGTGCACCGGGTCTTCCTAGTAAAACACGTTCTAAAAATACGAGTACATCCGTCGAGCTAGGGTATCTTATAAAGTTGCCTGCTGATTACGTGTATTTAACCGAAGTCATTGCAACCACTCGTGCTGTTCGCTGGCGCATTTACTGCGACGACGTCCTTGCTAGGAGCGTATATACAAATACAGTATGATGCATAATAAATAATTATGTGTGTGAGCTTGCGAAATAAAAATTGTAATAATTAAATTAGTTTCAGAGTTTGAAATTTAATATTTAAAATACAAAAGGAATTTTAAATAATGCGGTTTAGGTATGTAGTCGTTATTTTAAGGGAAGCAATGCTTCCCTTGCTTCCATGGACCGCACGCCACTAGTTGTCTTTATTTAATGAATTTTCTTAAAAAAAATTCACTAATGAGATCCCGACTTTTGAATTAAAAAAAAATTCTTCAAATGAGCGCTAATTAGGCCCCCTAAAACACATATCCGGGGTCAGTTTCAATTTTTATATGTTCATATACAGGGTGTTTTCTAATTGAATGTCAATATTTTAGTGGGTGATTTCTGGGTCCATTTTAAGAAGAAATCTTTATATGAACGTATGTCTTAAACCTCTTACCTTTTGAGATACAGGGTGGTAACATTTTTAAAAATAAGTAATTTTTTAAATAATATCTCTAATACCAGTCTAGATATTTTAATGAAATTTCGTATACAAGGACTGCGCATTTTTTCATGTACCACATTTCTTTTTATTCCGACCAGTGACGTTCGTGAGGAATCTTACATGCATATTTTGGCAGACATTGATGGTACGTCACTGATACCTCTTAAAATAAAAATTATTTTTCAAATCCCCATTTACTTCTAAGCAAATTTGATTACTTGGTTTTCTCAGTCCGATGCACGGTTTTCGCCTAAAAAAATAAAATCTCTTTCTCTGCATGGTCATAACAATATCGTTAATATGACAATAGCACAATGTAGTGAAATAGTAGGCTGTGTCTATAAGAAGAAAACTTCATATGAACGTATGTCCTAAACGTATTTACTTTTGAGATAAAATAAAATACAATAGAACATAAAAATTAGATAAGTTGTTGAAAATGCCCTCCACCTGCAATAATGCATGCTTCAGCTCATATTGTCGCGCACTCATTGAAGTATATCGCCAGTATTTCTTATTATATCGCAGGAAGCTAGTATACGATCCTTCAGCTCTTCTAGAGTGTTTACTGTGGTGCGGTAAACTAGGGTTTTAAGATGCCCCATAAAAAAGTCCAAACTATTTAAATCTGGGGACCTAGGAGGCCATGGTTGGGGTCGACCACGACCTACCCATCGGTTATTAAATGTTTGATTTAAATATTCTCTTGCCTTAATACTAAAGTGAACGGGCGCGCCGTCATGCATGAACCACATTGTATTTCTAATTAAAATTGGGATTCATAGCAATATGGGCAAATCCTCCTCTGGAAACCGGCGATAATTATAGCCATTTAGTCTTTCTGGTAGGAAAAAAGGTCCAATTAAGTAATTTCCAATAATTCCAGCCCATACATTCACTGAAAATTGTACTTGGTGGTTAAAATGTACAACTGCATGGGGATTTTCCTCTGCCCAAATATGATTATTATGATAATTTCTGATGGCGTTTCTGGAGAAGTTAGCTTCATCTGTAACATTATTTTATGGTCAAACAAGGGATTATGCGGAATGTTCTCCTAAAGCAATGACAAAAATTAACTCTCAAAGGAAAGTCTCGGGGAAGTAACGCTTGGACCCGTTGAATATGATACGGGTAAAACCTAAAATCATGCAAAATTTTCCAAACCATAACGTGCAAATTATTACCAATTTTTCTAGCACTAAATTCAGGATTTTCATCAATCGAATTTAAAACTGCTTCTTCAATTTCTGGAGTTCTTATAGTTTGATGGGCCCCTTTTAATTGATTCTTCAAACTACCAGTTTCAGTCAATCTTCTATGAACATTTGCAAATGTTCGCCTATCAGGTATGACTCTATTAGGAAAGCGCTCTTGATAAAATCGCCTACCTTCCGGTGCCCTGCCATCAGCCAAACCGTACATGTAATGCATGTCTGCCATCTCCTCATTAGTAAATTCAAGCACTTCTTTTCAAAATAACACACTGCTCAGATATTTTAAACACCAAAGACGCGAAGAGTTGAATTTAAAACTGAACTGTCAAAGTAAATGACAACAGATTTAATCATTCTTACAGACACAGCCTACTATTTCTCAACATTGTGCTATTGTCATACTAACGATATTGTTATGACCATGCAGTGAAATAGATTTTATTTTTTTAGGCGACAACCGTGAATCGGACTGAAAAAAGCCAAGTAATCAAATCTGCTAAGAAATAAATAGGGATTTGAAAAAAATATTTTAAGGGATATCAGTGACGTACCATCATTGTCTGCCAAAATATGCAGGTAAGATTCCGCACGAACGTCACTGGTGGAAATAAAAGAAATGTGGTACATGAAAAAATGTTTCTTGATGCGTAGTCCCTGTATACGAAATTTCATTAAAATATCTAGACTGGTATTACAGATATTATTAAAAAATTACTTATTTTTAAAAATGTTACCACCCTGTATCTCAAAAGTTAAGACGTTTAGGACATACGCTCATAAGAAGGTTTCTTCTTAAAATGGGCCCAAAAATCACCCCCTAAAATATTTAAATTAAATTAGAAAAACCCTGTATA